>JAHHFK020003766.1:512500-1065705 GCA_024533555.2 Aedes koreicus
AGGGGTGTTCAGGATTTTTAAATGCAAAATTGAAAGAAATACGTCAAGTTGATATTGACCAAATTTTGACCGTATCGCCCTTTATATGAACATTTTGAAGGACCACCACGTTTGCCGTGGATGAAGGATGGAGGAGCACAGCAACACGTCATTTTCCAGCAGGGCGGAACACCGTGACATAATTCTTCAAAAAGGACTCAAGCGTGGCTGAAGGGAACATGGAATTTTTGCCAAAGGACATTTGGCCTCCTGAAGAAGTCCGGACTTGCATCCTTTGATTACTCAATATGGGCATATGTTCAGGCTAAGCCCTGTGAACGTCACTCCCAGGCGTTGGCGTCCTGAAAGCTTCCATTACCAAGGCATGGAACTCGATGACTGACCTGTATAGTATCGAGAGCGTATGCTCGATTCTGTCCCCGTTAGGAGAAGGTGATCGAGAAAAATGGTGACGTATTGAGTAATCATGAAAGCCTTAACCTTCCATGGGTGTTAACATTTTGTGACGAATAAGGTGTTTCGGGTCATATTGACCCGATTTCAAATTCACATTGTGGAAAATTTATATACCTAAAATTGAAGTCTTTGCAATCAAAATGCTCATTAGAGTCCCAATTTTTAGTTTCTGGTGAGTACTGCCCATTTTGACCCGATTGGTCACACGGAAATCTGTTCCGGAAGAGGGCATGTTTTGTCGCAGATCCGTGAGGCGGCGACAGAGTACATAAATTTTTCCATCAAATCATGCTTTTCGTCGGCTAAAACTTCATGATTTTTCATGAATAGTCTACTTATAGCCATGAAATGGACCAACAACAATATTGGCCATTCCGGTTAAATCCGGATGCCCCGGAAGAACCCTTTAGGAGGAGACCAATGACAAGTTGCCTTTATTTACATACGAACTAGGATTGGGTGATCTTGGATTTATCTATACGAGATCGATACTTTTGATGTAGATTTTCGATTTTTTAAATTGAATTAAAATCAGAAAGATCATCATTTGTTATGATCGTTTCGATCTTCAGAAAATGAACCATAATTAAAACGTTGATTGTACATGCTAAAATAATGAACCTGATTCAAAAAGTAAAAAATAGGAGAAAGAGTGATAAATTTGGCAATTGTAAAATAAGGCGGAAAATGCCATGTTTTTTTTTAACTGTTGTAGTGGCTATATTTGTGGAGTGAACGTAAACATTTAAATATGCTGTGAAAACTTGAAGCCTTGGCGACAGCTTCATATTTCATGTCGTCAGCATAGGGTGCGGGGCCAACTCGTCAGTGGGCCAATTTCTGTCGCCAATCGCTATTGCTCAGCTGTATTGACACCGAATGATTTGATTTTTTTTACATGACTAGTGTCTATGTGAAACTATTCATAAACAGAATTTGAAGTCGATTTGGTTCTTGTACGGTTGAGTAATAGCGATTGGTGATGAGAATTAGTCCCGCGCGCAATATAGGTTAATCAGATGTTAAAAAAACAGCAGTATAATAAATAGTAAAGGGCCAAGAGGAGCACCTTGTGGCACCCAGGGCTGATTACTGGTAAAATTGATTGCTTTTCTTTTGTTTTTCTCAAATCACGTTGATAAATTCTAAAACGTCCCAATGTGCATATAAATAAATCAGTAAAAATAGTAAACAAAGAAAGCAATATCAATTGGATCCATTTTGTTGATTTTGGAAGCTCACGAACTTGATTACCGACCTGGTTACCGAAATTACCGAGATCTGGCAAATTCCGTAAATAACACGGTAGTAGAATTCGTGACCCAAGTAACCATTAAGCACTAAACGTGGCAGTATATCAGCATTACATCGGCATATAAAGCAGCGCTTAAATGCCTTGAAGCTCTTTATTCAGATATAATGCTAATATAATGCTAAGAAAGGCGAAATAACGTGCTTATATAATGCAGAAGTGACAGCTCGTAAATAGCATTAGTAATGCTATATTAATGCACCTTAACATAACTGTCAGTTTTCATGGCCCGTTTTTGGCACTGCAAATGCAATTATTCTGCATTTATCTGCTGTCTCTTTCTGATTTATTTCACGAACTATTTCATCTTTTGTTTCTTCTTATTGATGGTATTAGCAAAAAGAGGAGGAAAAATGCATGCAATGATAAGCTATAAACAAACCCCTTAGTGTAAATTCATATTTTTAGCATTATATATGAGCCAAGTAATATTTTGCTAAAATTTCTTGTACAGCTTCTGTAACAGCGGTCATCAATGCATGGTTGGCCCACTGCATTTGCTACCAGTGCCTGTCTATAAGCTGCTCCAGAATTTTTCGAGCTTTCATCTTCAAATCCTACGAACAAATTTGGCATAGAACGACGTAGATGTAATCATCAATATGATCAGGTTTGTTAAGTTTAGAAGTATCGTAGTTTCGATACAATTTCACTTTACGTCTATAATTTCCACTTAAAACAAATCACTTATTCACTGTCATGCTGGGTATTGTTGGCTCCAAATTACTTTTCAATGCTTATGTAAACAAATTCTAAGCATTACATGAAAGCCTTATATGAGCACTTAATGCAGATATGCGAAGCTGCAGGCTGTGAATATGATAAATACTTTTATGCATTATAACAGCCTTATATGCGCATATAATGCTAGCGATAATGCTCAACATTTTTTTGTTGGAGCTTGAATGCATTTATGATGCTAATATGGAGCTTGCATGCAAAACATATGCTTATATAGAACTTTTAAGCAACATTAATGCTGATATAATGCTATTATCGGGCTTTAGCTTAATGCTTATGGTTACTTGGGGAGCTTTTCAAAATCAAATAATAACTGATCCAATTGACTATAGCTTTCTTAGTTTATCATTTTTAATCATTTATAAGCATTGGCGTAGCGTGGTTAGGCGAGGGCGTAGTCTACCCCAGTTATCTTCCAGCCGAACAGTTGATAAAATTAGTACTTCGACACATTTTACCGGCTTCATGAATATATATTACACTGAAAATGCCCAATTTTATTACCAACTTTGCGAATAATGAAAACAGCACATGTTGGGCATTGATAAGATAGTAAATGTGAAATAGACCTAGCTCCCATACGACAATGACTTTAAGCTTGCCTGAGTGACCATAGCTGTTATATAAATATCTTCATGCATGAGTGGAAATTTAGTAACATCGACATCCCAAGTTACATTGCTAACACCACCCTGCTTTATTAAGTTTCAGTAAAGTTCTATGAAAGCCACTTGAAATCAATTTGGTTTTATTACTGGCACCGTATGATGCCAATAGGTTTCATGTTTTAATCAGTTTTATGAGAACCCACACAGCTTGTTTACAACAATCTTAAAACCTTGTTTTTCAAATTCCTTTTAGTCCTATTAAAGGTTTTATTTCGACTTTATGCACTCATAAAATGCTTTATTGAAATGCCGTTTTAGGACTTATTGATTTTATCTTATTATGGTCAGTTGAAAAAGAATTTTAAAACCATTTTGCCTCCAGTAAATGCATTAAACGGCAAATTGGTATTGAAGGATGTTCGACTCCGCGTCGATCTTATACCAAATTTGCGGTGCCTTCCATAGCACCACACCGAGTTTCTTTATTGATCTACCACAAAGCACTCCGAATACGTTATCAAACAAACAAAGTTTATTCCGCTTAAAAACACCACTAGTTTAACTTAATTTATTTTTAACTTAATTTAATAACGGCACTAACAATTTAAAAGTATCACTAGTTTTCCGGACCAGCACAGTCGAACGGTCAATCATGCACCCCGTATGGCCTTGCATGCACTGATCTCCATCTCCAACCTCTCGCAGAAATTATCTCCGATGCCGTGCATGCGTGTAGGTAGACGACAGTATTCAATCTGGGAACAGTGGTAGTGGTCAACGATGAGTGACCGATGGACAGCTATAGTAGACTGACTGATCCGCCCAGTGACACCTAGGTAGCGTGATGAACAGCTGCTTATTTTCGTTGTCGAACATCCTGCCCCGGCAGAAATGACTATTTCTGGAGATTATAGATGCTGGATCCGTTGACGAGCTCGTTGACGTGAAACATGGAACAGATAAAAGACCCGGTAGGATTTTCCATTAAGGTGAAGATATTGGACAGGTCCTTACCTGAACCCTTCAGATTGAGGGCCTTGTATGCAGAAAATCTACGATGAATCCTGCCCCGGCTGAGGTGACGTCCTTGTTATCGCTGGTTGATGATGAAACTCAGTAATACAATGATCAACTTGCTGAAATCGTTGGTGAAAGGTTGACCCAAAAGGGAAACTCTAGCTAGATCGTGCGGACGTTTCTTCTGATGCAAATGGTTGCTTATCATTGGGTGGATGTATTGGTAGAACACAAATCTTTGCAGTAGGACGTTTCAGCAGACCGGAACCAGTCTGCAGGGTGACAACTCGAACAACGCCATCTCGTCCTGGATGAAGCTCGTGGATTCTTGCAATGGGCCAACGCATTGGCGGCTGGTTTTCATCCACGATGATGACGACTTGATCCTTCTTTAACTCTACTGGTGGTTTGATCCATCTGCTGCGAGGTTGCAGTGCTTGCAAGTATTCAACATGCCATCGTTTCCAGATGTCCTGGAGCATTTTCTGGATCTGTTGCCATTGGTGCAGACGATTCATTTGGATCGACTCGTAGTCGAAGTCTGGAACGGACTTTAAAGATGATCCAACGAGAAAATGACCCGGTGTCAATGCTTGGAGATCCGACGGGTCATCGGAGAGTTTAGTCAACGGGCGAGAATTCAGACAGCCTTCGATCTGTACCAAAAGGGTCTCCATGTCATCAAAGGCTAGTTTTCTTTCACCTAGCACCCGTACGAAATGCTTCTGCGCCGAATTGATCGCTGCTTCCCATAATCCTCCGAAGTGAGATCCGCGAGGAGGATTGAAATGCCATTGGATTCCATTATTCGAACATTCGCTGGCAACAGCTTGCCGGAATTCTTCAGCTCGTAGCAGTTTCCGCAGCTCGTTCGCAGCACCAACGAAGTTCTTGCCGTTGTCAGTGAATATTTCGGCACACAGACCCCGACGAGACACGAAGCGACGAAAAGCTTGCAGAAATTTTGCCGTACTTAAGTCGACGACAAGCTCCAGGTGAACGGCCTTTGTGCAGAAGCAAACAAACACTGAAACGTATGCTTTCTGTGGTGCATCTCTACGATGACGTGGTTTGAGATAAATCGGGCCCCAAAAGTCGATGCCAACTACGGAGAAAGGCCGCGAAGCGGTGACACGCTGAAATGGAAGTTCGGCCATAAACTGTTCGACGGCTTTCGGCCTTGCTCGGAAACATGTGACGCATTTGTGAACAGCACGCCGGGCAGCATTTCTGCCTCCCAAGATCCAAAATCGCTGCCGGATGGTGTTGGTCAGAAGCTGTACTGCTGCGTGAAGAAGACGTTCATGCTCACTCCGAACAAGAAGTTCCGTTAGTGGATGTAATCCTGGGAGAATAATTTGATGGCAGGAATCGAAAGGTTGAGAAGATCGACTTATTCGTCCACCAATTCGTAAAATGTCGTTGGAATCGATGATTGGATGAAGCCATCGGAGTCGCGAGTGAGATGAAACTGTCTGATTTGCCTTAACAGCCATCCATTCAGTCGAAAAGGTGTCCATCTGTACCAGTCGCACAAGAGCTAATTCAGCGCTACGAATCTCCGAAGTGGATAGCGGTGTTGAGACAACTCGTTCATTTTGCGCCAGACGTAAATTTGTGAAATACCTTCTCCAGTAGGCGGTAATCCGTTGCATGTGATTATAATTTGAGAAACGACTGACATACTCCTCGACGAAAGTTATCGAAGGTGAGGCGATTACGAGTGAGGTCTTTTTGGCTTCCTTCGCCGCATCCGGATCTATTCCTTCACTAACATGAATTCTCCACGATTCCTTGTTGTATTGAAGCCACGATGGACCTTCCCACCACAGCGTACACTGGATTAAGTCTGCTGCTGCTAATCCTCTAGAGATGATGTCAGCTGGATTCTCGCGACCAGCGACATGATTCCAATCACAGTGTTCGGTAAGTTGCTGAATTTTTGCAACGCGGTTGCCGACGAAAGTAGACCAGGTTGACGGTGCTCCCTTGAGCCAACTTAGAACGGTTGTTGAATCAACCCAGAAGTACGCCTTGGACGTGATTCGTAGAGCAGCAGAGATTTTACGATAGAGTTCAGCGGCTAACAATGCACCACATAGTTCCAAACGTGGAATGCTTTGTTGCTTAAGCGGTGCTATTTTCGAACGAGACGTAAGCAGAGTAACCTTGACTTCTCCGACTGCGTTTGATGATCGGATGTACGCACATGTTCCATACGCAACAAGAGAGGCGTTCGAGAAGAAGTGGAGCTCGGTAGACGTAGAATCAGGAAGCAGAATGAATCGATTGACACGCAAATCGTTCAACCGAGGAAGTTCGGAGCAGTATTCAATCCAGCGGCGTTTCATGTCGTCAGGCAACTCTCTGTCCCATCCGTATGGTTTGTCGTTGTCGTCCTTAAGAACCCAAAGTGCTTGCATGAAGACTTTTGCTACGACTACAACAGGGCCTACCAAGCCAAGTGGGTCAAACAACTTGGCGATCCTCGAAAGTGAACTGCGCTTTGTTACTAGTGTGCCAGTGTCGAAGGCAGGAACAATATATTTCAATTGATCAGAAGAGAGCTCCAAATGCAGACCGAGTGTTTTTATGGACTGATCATTGTCAAAATCTACTGATAGTCCCAATGCGCGATGATCTGATGGTATGCCTTCGAGAACTTCAGGGCAGGTACTCGCCCATTTCCGAAGCTGTATTCCTGCTGAATTAAACATCGCTTCCATCTGCGTTCGCAGTTCGATAGCTTCGGTGACTGTTTTTGCTCCTGAAATGAAGTCATCAACGTAGAAATCCTCACAGGTTGCCTTTGCTGCGAGCGGAAATGTTGTGCTTTCATCCTGTGCGATTTGCTTCAACACTCTTGTTGCAAAATACGGCGCTGATGCAGTGCCGTATGTAATAGTTTTCAACTTATATATTTTAATTTGTTCTGCAGGCGATCGGCGCCAAAAAATCAACTGAAAACGGCAGTCTTCGAGAGCCAGCCTGAATTGCCGATACATTTTGGTGATGTCAGCAATAATCATGATCGGATGCAAGCGGGCTCTCATCGTGATTGCTCTCAAGTCTTCCTGAACAATCGGGCCAACTAGCATGGTATCGTTCAAGGAAACTCCACTGGCACTCTTGCACGAGGCGTCAAATACAACGCGAACCTTGGTGGTGCTGCTGTCCTCGCGAATGACGGGATGATGGGGAAGAAAGTAAGCAGGCCCAGATACTGCTTCAGACTCGTCGATGCGTTCCATGTGACCCAATTCTTCATATTCGTCCATGAACCTTTTGTATTCCATGGCTAACCTTGGATCGCGTCCCAAACGATTCTCGATTAAACGGAAACGATGAAGTGCAGTTCGTTTATTGTTCTCTAACCTTTTCAGAACCTCTTCTTTGAAAGGAATGCGCACCATGTACCGTCCATCTTCGCACCGAACAACAGTGTCAGAGAAAAACCTTTCGCAGTAAACGTCAGTAGGAGATAGGACGATTTCAGAGTCATCCTCGATGGCCCAAAACCGCTCCATACTGCGTTGTATGTCGGCGGTAGTAGCGACGTTGCAGATCATGGGTGATTGCGACCTTTCTTGAGAAGCCTTGCCACTAACCACCCAACCAAGAACAGAATTCACCAGGCACGGAAGAGATTTGCCCAATGGAATGCGGCCTACTACGCTAAAGAGATCGAAAAATACCTCTGCCCCTAGCACAATATCGATGGCTCCGGATTGATAGAAGGACGGATCAGCTAGCTGAATTCCTGTTGGAAGTGACCAGCTGGATGCATCTACAGACATTGATGGCAGATCTACGGTGACTCTGGGCAAGACGAAGACTTCGATTGTGGCAGCATAGTCGGAGATTCTGGATTTAATGGTGGACTGAAACTTGCAGCGAACTTCTGTAGCAGCTTCACCGATCCCAGCGATCGGCAGATTTACCTTACATCGATGAACCTTCATGCGTTGGACAGCCCTTTCCGTTGCAAAACAACATTCGCTGCCTGAATCAAGCAATGCTCGCACAGGATGTTGTACCCCGCTGTCGTCCACCATGATGACAATAGCTGTAGCTAGTATGACTTTCATTCTCGATTTGTCTAAAGAAGTGCAGCTTGTTATACCGGTGTACACCACTGGGTCAGAAGAAAGTTGTTCGTTGTTGCTGCTTTCTTCACTCGCACGTACCGATGCTGGATGGCTACTTCCCTCCGCTCTTGAGGCATAGCACAGCTGCGTATGGTGCCGCCCTCTGCACTTACGACAGTTGCTCTCCGATATACACTCCCTTGCCCTGTGACCTCGCCGCAAGCAATTTCTGCAAAGTTGATTGCGCCGAACTACCTGCTCCTTTTCATCGACCGACATGTTAGAAAACACTGCGCACTGGTAGAGGGAATGTTGATCAGAACAGGCTGGGCATTGACGTGGCGCTTGCTGTAAAGCTCCTTGATTTGCTGAACGAGGTGGGTTTTGTCTTCGTGCTGATCCTACTATCTCCGTTGACTTGCTGTTGACCGTCTCCAGTACATTGACTCGACGTTGA
The DNA here is from genome assembly GCA_024533555.2 of Aedes koreicus. Lineage (NCBI taxonomy): Eukaryota > Metazoa > Arthropoda > Insecta > Diptera > Culicidae > Aedes > Aedes koreicus. The sequence goes on from JAHHFK020003766.1 coordinate 521,180, forward strand.
AGAAACTCAACGAATTGCTGAAACTTGGTCGTATCGTTCGCTTCTGCGTACTCTTCCCAATCTCGTTTCGTAACAACATCCAACCGTGTGCTAAGCAAGTGAATCAGTAGCACATCCCAGTGTTCAGTCGCTTCTCCAAGTTGCTTCAAAATTTTCACATTTGCCTGGAATTTGTCAATAAGTGTGTGCAAGTCCGCGGCTGCCTCACGCTTCATGCAAGGAAACTCGAAAAGTGATTGTACGTAAGTTCGTTTTAAGCGGCGTGTGTTCTGATAGTGGCTAACGAGTAAATTCCATGCAACAGGATACTGTTCGTTGCTAATTGGAATAGTCTGAATGAGTTTCAACGCCTCACCAGCCAAAGAAGAGCGCAAATAATAAAATTTTTGAATCGTCGATAAACTAGTTGACGTGTGCACCAGCGATTCAAATAAATCGTGGAAATTGAGCCAGGTCTCCCAATTTCCATCAAAAACTGGAAGTTTAATATCAGGCAGTTTGATGTGCGAGACTTGGTTTGAATCATGGTGTTGAACAATGGGCAACGAATCATTTTGATTTAATTGGAGTAACGTACCCTTTACCTTGTAGTATAACCGCTCTATATCTGTGCGCTCCTTTAAGTATCCCTCTAAAATGTCGTCAGCTTCCTCTAACGTCTCCAATTCGCCTTGAACGGTGTTGAACTCCGTCCACAAAGCGATCAAGTTTTCCAAGCGCACTGGCACTTCGCGCTTATCTCTTTCCGCCTGATAACTCGATAAGAAGGCTCCAATCGCAGATATTGATGAGAGAATGCTTCGTTTGCGGTTCTTCAAACCACGCAATTTCCTTTCTGCAGCTGACATTCCGGTATGTGATGGTGGGATGTTGTTGCTTCGATGAATTGTTTGTGGTTCAATGGTGGTGTCGATTGTTTCAAGACAATTACGCTATGACGATGGTTGCTCGCTTTTATTCGTCGATCGGTCTCGGGGTCATCGATCGAGATTAATTGCCCACTCAATATATCCACTTCACGTGCTGGTCCACAATTGCTGATCAGCCTTAAGATCCTCCAGACAGCAATCCAAAGGTCACATGCAAAAAAGATCCCGGTAGAAAAACTCTCACTGCGTTAGATTGATTGGACCTGCACTCACCTTTGTGAGGCATGAAAATGCCTGGTATTATGTTTAATCTACAGCGACTTCGAAGATGGCGCGTTCGCCATGCACATCAATTAATGTAGCTCATAGGAATGGTTGACCTGATGAGAATTTCTTGTTCAGAGCGGATTCCTCTCGACGCTCAATCCGGCTCGAAGGACCATGTTCGACTCCGCGTCGATCTTATACCAAATTTGCGGTGCCTTCCATAGCACCACACCGAGTTTCTTTATTGATCTACCACAAAGCACTCCTAATACGTTATCAAACAAACAAAGTTTATTCCGCTTAAAAACACCACTAGTTTAACTTAATTTATTTTTAACTTAATTTAATAACGGCACTAACAATTTAAAAGTATCACTAGTTTTCTGGACCAGCACAGTCGAACGGTCAATCATGCACCCCGTATGGCCTTGCATGCACTGATCTCCATCTCCAACCTCTCGCAGAAATTATCTCCGATGCCGTGCATGCGTGTAGGTAGACGACAGTATTCAATCTGGGAACAGTGGTAGTGGTCAACGATGAGTGACCGATGGACAGCTATAGTAGACTGACTGATCCGCCCAGTGACACCTAGGTAGCGTGATGAACAGCTGCTTATTTTCGTTGTCGAACAAACTTGTATGTACTTGAATAAATTATATTAAAATAGAATTTTCTCACATACTTTCTTTCTAATGCTGGTTTTACTACGTCTATCGGCTAGGGTAGAGATCAAATGAAAATTTGAAAAATAGAGACCAGCACGAATATTTGAAACACTCTGAACGCTAATAACTTTATCATTTCTCGATAGATTTTCGAGATTGTAGCTTCAATCAGTTGGATCTGTCAAGTCAATGTACAAAAATATCAATAATAATTGACTTTGAATTCGCAGACAGACTTTCAACCATCTATAACGCGAACGCGATAAGGATAATGGTCTACAGTTAGTCGAGCATATCAACACTGTTTCTAAGATACTTACTTATCTATGCCGATCCAACGTCCCATTAGAACAGCACCTACGTTTCAATGTTGCTCTACGAAACGAACGAAACTAATCTAACATGTTGAACCAGACAATGCATCAAACGGTTTAACTTTGTCTACATAAACCGGCCGTGTGTTATACACTGATTTTCGGCAAGGCTTTTTGATCCAATCGATAAATGCAGCCTCTATTCTAATACAGGCAATTAAAAATAATGATAATAAAATTCATTACACATTGCTACGTAGTCCTACGTCAACTTTGCGTACAACCCAATTGGGCTGTCCCTTATAGTTTTTTATTTGTTTCTGAATAAAGTAACGTGGATTAGCACTACACCGTGTCCAATATATTCTCATACAAAATAAAACTCTATTTCAAATCGATAATCAAGATTTTATTGATAACTTTACCCATTATATTGCAATATAATACTGATCCACTACACCATATGTTTTGGAATAACATCGCCTTTAACCTTCTTGGGGCTTCAAATGGTGAGTTGACAACTTCGAAGGAGGGTGCGACCGACCTCTCGTCCTCTCAAGTTCCTACCTCACGCCTCCACGAGTCATATGATCACAAAAGACTGCCAGCTGAAACATGGAGACGCTGGTTGGCGTAGCCTGGGCAATGTTGTCAATCTGACAATAGCGAAGTGAGAGGGTGCGACTGAAGATCGTGTACCTTAAGTTATATTGTATATTTTCCATTCTCAATTTATTAATAATTTCAGCACGCATTAGAATCATTGGCATCGAAAGCTTTCAATTAATAACTGTGGAAGTGCATTTGGAACACTGAGTTGAGAGCAGGCAATAAGCAATTTGTGAAAGCAATAAGCTTGAAATGCTTAAAAATAATAACGCTTTAGAATCATCTTTTCATTCCAAAACCATGTAAGAGCCTGGGGCAACATGACAGGCATCAAAGGCTCAATTTGTTTTTCAGCATTTCAGCATAACATTTAATTTAAAATTGCACTTCTAAACTTCAACTACTATATTCATAAAAGATTGGCATGTGCATATAAGCAATGTAGGATTATATTTTACTGTGTTTAGTGGTATTATGGCATTATGGTATTAAGAAAAGCTATTATTTTAGAAATCATCAAACCGAACTCTTCGATCACTCCAATTGCTATCTTTGAAATGTTACTAGTACAGTATACAGAAAAATATTACAACATGTTTTATAAAATAATATCTTTTATTGAAATTTTATCTTTGATATATCTTTTCTGTTTTCAGCTTTTCCAGGACTAGAAGGATATTAATACATATCTAATTTTTATTTATTTTTCAGTAACAATCCATTGGATGTATCATTTAAGTTTGAAATTTGAATAAATTAGCATTCTTGTCTATAATGATATCCTGATTTTTCGTGTACAAAATATACTAAATATTAAATGAAATATAACTGGGAAACGGAGGGACCATCAGGGCACCCAAGTAAAACGATTTGGATAGGGAGCATGGGACTGCCTCCTCCCTATTGTTAACATTTCGCGGAACGCGGGCGGGCTCTTCGACCCCATCTATTGGGTTTATTCTGTCAATCGAGGGCTCGATTCTAGTACTGTCTGTGTGACCTTGCTTTTGGAAGGAGATTCTTTTCCCTATATTCACGGGTTTCGCGTATGTGTTTCTGCTTACGGGCCCGCCCAAACGTTTTTGGCCCTTCATACAGGAGCTTGATGATCACAAACAATATTAGAATCCTGATCAAATCGTTTCTCAGATTATTCCACTGCTATGGAAAGTTACCTTGCTACAATAGATGGTAGTATTATATCATCATCATCATCATCATCAACATCGCCTTTAACCTTCTTGACCAGCTCGAGACGTTTTCGAAACCGTCACAGGCGGCACGCACGACTTCCATCGGCATTTCGTCCCAAATTCGTTTGATTACGGTTTTGAATTGGTTCATATTAGACGCCCTGTGGTCATTTACCTTCGCCAGCCTGTATGACCATACGAAATAATCCAAGGGATTCAGATCTGGTGAACTGGGAGGCCATTCATTCTTGTCCAAAAAGTCGGTCAAATTTTCTCGGCACCAGTCCTGAACGAGATTTGCAATTTGCGATGGCACTCCGTCCTGCTGAAACACATAGTGATCATCTCCAAACACTTCTTGTACATATGGCTTGACAACTTTCTCTTAAACTTCCGTTTTATAATATACGGCATTCACTTTAACGCCTTTTTCGATGAAAACCAGTGGTAATTTGCCTCACTTGCAAATTCCTCCCCAAACCATCACTTACGCAGCCCTTTGGAACCGTAGAATATTCCTATCACTCTCTCACTCCTATCACTCCGAGCTTTTTCAAATTTTTGAAAATAGCGCCCGGGCGCTCACCTTTCAAAAACTGTTTTATCACCACAGCACGAAACTCCTTCAACGCTGGTAAAAGATAAACATCGAATGAAAACAATCGGACATAACCTAAAAGCGTTTGTATAAACATAGTGCAAAACTACACCAACACATACGTGAAGCATGTTGAGTAGTTGCACGACACCGACGCAAGGAAAAAGTGTATTAGAATATATTGGACACGGTGTAATTAATAATTAAAAGTAATTAAAACTGTCAAAAATTACAAAGGTACCTACATAAATCGGAAGGTCACACAAAATTCCTGATTCTTAAAAATATATTATGGAATTTTCGGTCCAGCACCTTGCGAATCAAGTGGAAAACATATGAAGACTGATTGAATCCACTCATAGCCGCAAGCATCACATTGCTACGGAGAGCTGGAGGCCGAACGTTAACGTCGATTTGTTGTAGAAAAGAAGAGTGTCAGCTTTGAGAAACGATCTTTTCGTATCTCTTCGACTCGGCAAGGGTTCATGGTGGATTAGTTGGCACCGGTTTACATAGCTTGGAAGGCGACAAGGATCACTCCAAGCCGATCCTCGCAGGGCAAACCAAATGAATCATCGTTAATTAGAACCTTCTCGTTTTAGACTGTAACTGTAATTTTAATTCCAAAAAGGGCATTCTTACACAGACCGGACGATGCACAGCGATTTCAAACAGTAGATATCCGTGAAATTCTACGCCATCCTGAAGAAAAGCGTTCGGGTGCCTTGTCGATCACGTAAAAGATATGCTGGTTGTATGTGAGTTGGTAATCACCCGTTGTACCGCAACTCATTGTAGGTTGTAGCTGTATGCAATCGGTGTTTTCTTCCGTGAGAATGTTATTACTAATAAACCAAGTAATAATTACTTGGATTTATCTCCATGTGGTTCAGTCGGCAAAAGCGTTGAGCTGGCTTAGGAGAAAACGTCAATCGTGGGCTTTCAAGGACAAAATTGACGTCGTTGAAATAGAGCAAAAACACCTTGGGGTATATCAGATGTGGCGAGAAATGAAGAGAATTGTCAGTCACTTATTGTAAATGTTGGTGAACGGTCGGATAGGTAAGATGAGAACCATCTATATCCGTTAATAAACTGACGGCAACCCCCGCCTTGGTAATAACTAATACTCGACTAGTACACGACACTGAAGAGGTCTGCATATTGTAGACGAAATACGCGTATCTGTCAAGATAAGCAATAAAGTTAGTTGAAATAAAATGGAAATTACTAACCTTTCTTCTAATTTTTTAGTTACAGGTATTCCACTAAAAAGCTCATACTCTCCAGGATTTATCGAAGGAGGCTGATAGGTCAGTGTAGATGACATCAGTTTGGATATGATCCGTCATACTCTCCATAATGTATGAGGTGGGACGCAGTAGATAAGTAGTAGTTGACCGACCTACCAGTGGTTCCATAACAACCAATTCGAACAATTTAGAGACCTACCAATAACATTCGATATAGATGACAGAGAGGAGTCACTAGGCTGTCAATGTGTTACTTGAAAATGGCAGAAGGAACTCCGCCAAGTCCAGTCTTGAATGAGGATTTGAGATAGGAAGATCTTGAGGTTGACGTTGATTGCCCTCAGTGATTGGCCAAGAATTGGAACATTACTGTTCGTCCGTAAGTCCGGTAGGTCCGTGGAGTCTTATGGCCAAAAGTTTTTGGGCAGAAGCCAAAAGGCAAACAGAGTAAACATGCCGAGACAAGATAATCGAATAGTTTACCGAAGGTATGATATCCCAGAAATCCACGCTAGGACAGCTGATTGGTGGACAATAGAATGGTTGACAAAAGAAACGGTCATGCACATGGTGGCTGCAACGTTCACATAATATTGCACAGTTCTGCACATCCATGAACCTCGAAGAGGCAGATTTGGAAAAGTAAGGAAATGGCTCTGATTCTCGTTTACCAATTGGTCGTTTTAACTTTGCGGAAGAAAATCAGAAGGTACCCATGAAGGTAAGGTGTTCCGACCGCCAGATTTTTGCAATTTATAAGAACTATTGAGTAAGTTCAATTCAAAGCAAGCTACGTGCTGACCGACTGAAGAAAGGATAAAAGAGATCGAAACTCCTGCGGAATAGTATGGATGACACGATATAAAAAATCTAATTTGTGCTCAACTGAAATTAGAAGAATCTGCTAAATTGTGGTGGTCTGGGGTCCAAAATTAGACTAATACATGGACACTGTTCTCGACGAAGTTATCCACCGGCTCGTGATGATATTTACTCTCACACACAGATGACCAAGCGTCACAAAATGTCACAAATGGAGACTGTGGTTTTGAGGCAAATAGCTGACTTTGGACAAGGTGTAATTAAGAAGTACGGTTCGGCTACATAGGGAGATTTCATCTCTAATCTATTTCGTTCTCTAAGTGCCGAGGACAGTTCGGTCGCAAAATTGAGACGATAAAAGAGTTGATCTCGTACCTGAAATAGATAGAGAGCATGAACGACACATGATCGGAGTAGGTGTTTGTAGAAATAGGAGATGTTAGAAACGTGCATGTAGGCTACAAATCTGTGTCGTGTCCGACGGTTGCTGAATGGAGTTGCTTTAATTGTGGTGGTGCCTAAAACCCAAGTCATCTGAGTTCGGACCGGCATGCATATTGGTAGTGATATGAACGGAGAACACAATTTTGTGCATGTAGGCTTCCGAAGATGTATCAGTATGTACGTTTCTAAATACAAGCGTGTCCACAGTGAGCGTACTCTAAACGTAAGGGTGGAAAAGCTAACGTATTTTTACACACTGCCGAAAGAACCCATGAAAGAACTGCATGTTCAGTACAGTACATATGGATCACATGGGGCTAGAGATATCTCGTACAGGTTGCTCTTCACTTGTGGATTTCCGAAGTATGTGGTTGCTCGTGCGGTTCAATCAAAGAAAGCTCGACCTTCTTGAATTGCCTGGAGAACGTATCGGCTACATTCGGATCATCAAGACACCAAGTGTATTGTTGTCCTATAAACACGGCACGTACATTAGAATGCCGTCATTGCAGAATGAAGATGATAACTTGATGCAGAATAGTTCGGAGTTGAGATAGCTGGCGAGGGAGCAATCGAACACACACAATGTCTACAAAATCTGTACTTCGACGAACAGTATAGAAAGTCGATGAAATACGACGTTGGCTATATGGTATTAGTGGAACGAGATCATACGGCAATGAGTCACAGTCTGAAATTAGAGTCGAAGTACAAATACCTCTATATGGTGTTTGGAAATGAGCGGTACGAGTTGGCAGACATTCCGGACCTGCATTGATCAGGCCAAGCGAGAACCAAGGTGTATTCCACTGATCGAATTAAGCGATGGTGCCAACTCTAGGTTATCGAAGGGTATAGTGAAGCTACAATGAGAGTAAAGACTGATGTGTGGAGAAGTTTTATGTTGTTATAATACATTGAATTGGTGAATATTGACAATGAATCAAACCGAATTTGAGATCAGGTTAGGCTGGGTGTCCGGTTGTAAAGAATTGCTGAGACTGAAGCTACCAGGCATATAATTTAGTATCTATTCATTTTAATTAGTAATCAGTAATCAAACATATGAGCCGACTTCTCTTAGCGTGTCCGTAAAACCGGAAAAGGGTTCGCTGAAGGGTTATCCGAAGAAATAAGTCTGAGGAGCAAGGGATATCCTTGCATGGTTTGGCGAAACGGTTCTCTGCGCCGTACAGTACAGTTCGTCGAATCTATTGGCGTGAAGGTTTCCAGTCGTACCATGTCAGCAAGCACCCCAACAGGACCCTGGAAAAGAAAATGGTGGCCAAACGCCAAGCAAGAATGCTGTGCGAGCAATTTCTGACGGATGCATTTTGATGGACGATGAAACATATGTTAAAAAGGATTCTGGACAACTCCCGGGACACAAATTGTACCTTTTAAAACTCACCGCACGAAATTGTCCAAATTTTTGTCCCATAAGTATATTGGACAATTATCAAACATACTGAAGAAATGTGGCAAAACAATAAAAAAAAAATCTGATTTGCTGAAGTGGTGGAAAAAGATGGCAGATCAAGTTGACAGCTCTACTATGCAATAAATTATGGTTGAATTAAGCGCAAAGTCTCCTCGCACCCTATATCCAAGGGGAGTTGGAATTTCCAATTGCATTTGTCTGTGCAATTCGAAAGTTTATTAAATACCAATTCAATTAAACCATATATTATATAAAAATCAAAACGAATAAATGAAAATTAAATGGTGTCAACATATAATGATTTGGATGGAAGAATGAAAGAATGGATTAAGGGATTTTTTTGATTCGGTCATTATTTCGTTTGGGGCTATGCATAAACCACGTAGACTTTTTTTTTGGGGGGAGGGGGGTTTGACCAAAGTCTACGCTTCATACAAAATTTCAAAAAAATGTATGGAGAAAAGTCTACGAGGGGGGAGGGGGGTCTGAAATTTTCAAAAATGAGTTGAGGTGGTTTATGAACCGGCCCTTTGTCTTGGCCCCAGCAGATTTATTAACGAAATTAAAAATAAAATTTATTGAATATTAGACTGACAAACATAAATTATTGCAATTACTATCTACATTATTTATATGGAATCGAGCTCTTATATAGATTTTTAAGAAAAGAAGTAATAACCAAAACCTTATTCGTGATCAAAAATAGAAATAAGTTTTATCCAGATATCGCATGTAAAAAAACAAATGAAAAACAATTGATTCTATGGATGGGCTCCAGGTCAAATACACTGGCCGAACATCGAAGGCATTAACTCAATATCGTTATAATATTATACCAGTTTTGTCATGTGTATTTCTATTCCCAACAACAGTGTTGCACATGTGTTAATGAAATAATTTAATTAAAATACAGACAGGCTCCTGAAGCAAGATCACAATGTGCCGAGAAGTTAATAAATCATAACTTTAAATTCTTACATATGCAGTGCAACGTGCATTGCATCATTAACGTCTACCTACATATCACAGAGTGATATAAGTTCGGAGAGACTAGGCAAGGACAAATACACGTAGGCGGATCATGTCTCAAGGGTGCTGGCTGTCTTTGCTATGGCAATGGCAATCTGAACCGTTCCACTCCAGATGAAATAAAGTAAGCAACTTCAAGCACATTATGTCACGGGGTTTCATTAACCGTAATAATAAAAATAAAAATAAAAATAATGATAGCAAAATGCGCCCATACCATCCAGCTTCCTCCTCCGAAGTTTCGTGTAGTAAAGTTAATCTCACTCTTACGCAGATCACGCTAATAAGAATTAAAGGAGGTAGGAGAAAGTTTCCAGCTCCATGCTGAGAAGTAAAGGAAAATCTGATAATAATAATAGTAAAAATAAAAAAATATTTTAACAATCAAAAAACTAGCAATAAAAATAAAGATAATAAAAATACAAGAGATAATAAAAATAAACATAACTATGATATTAATGATAATAACAGGGGGAGGTAGCTTATCAAATCTTCCGGTCTGTCTAAAAAAATAAAAATAATGATAGCAAAATGCGCCCATACCAGCCAGCCTTGTGGTTACCCACTGATTGCCTGTCGTTCTACTAAATATGAAAAACGTCTGAATTGAGTTAACTCAAACTATAATATTCCAGCCACCATATCACAACACATTGCGATTGATGAAGATAATGAAATCATTGGGTATAGAACCAAGTTTCCCCAGGTTGGTACAAGACAGGTGAGTTTGGAAATGTTTGTTTCTCCGACTTCGGCAATTCGATTCATTTTTATTTATCTATGAAGCAGGAGCTGCAAAGTTTGGCCACGTTGATTCCACTAAATTGTTCTTCACAGACGGGTCATTGATTGAGCAGTTCGCCGGCTTTGGTGTATACAATAAACTTTATAGCGTCACTCGAAAAATTCTCCTTGTTTCATATATGTAGAAGATATATCGGCAATACACTTTACGCTAAAAACTATCGCCTCATTTACACCGAATCAACACTTCATATTCACGGATAGCCTCAGTTCTATAGAGGCTATTCGCTCCTGAGGCCGATAAAGCACTTCTCGTATTTTCTCATGAAAACTCAAGGGCTTCTAAGGGCTTTATTTTCGCGTAATTTTATCATCACCTTTGTATGGGTCCCAGTTCAATTCCGGGCAATGCGAGAGCGGATTCGCTTGCAAAGGTGGGCGCTTTGGAAGGCGATATTTATGATCAACAAATCGCCTGGAAATTTACGTGAACGAGTGTCTGAGGAAAAGTCTGCTGTCTTTCTGGAGGCTGCACGAATGTTCCGTGCTGTTTTGGCTGGATATGGCACCCTGCCATTAGGGAAAAGGCCATGGAGTGGTATGCCGTCAACAATGCGGATGACAAATACAAGCTCTGTCTAATCGAAAAAAAATCGGGCTGTCGTCAGTTGGAACTTGAAGAAGACTCCAAAAAGCAAGAAAACTGCTGAAAAAGAGAAACAGCATAAGGCAAACTGGCGTTCTGCAATGAACAGAGTGCACAAGGTGGGTGTATAGAATCTGATGACAGGAGTTAAACGGAATGTCTGGAAATCAGGACTCGGTAACCGGAACCTTAGTTGAAAAATTTCCTTTGTATTTTATTTTAATTTAACTTTAAAAAGAAAAACGATGAATTTGAAAACAAAAATTCAATTAACATGCATTATTTTTTCACCAAATTAAGATCTCAATTCTTTTTTCACAAAACAAAATAATCGAGACGTATGTTTATAGTGTCAGAAATTATAATAACATTTCATGATTGTTATCATAAATCTTACTTGTGTTATTACTCATAAATATAACTTCTAAATCTTTCAGACCAATCAGAGACATAAAAAAATCTCATATCAGGAGCGGAAGAATATTACAAATTCTTATAGTTCATAATTTGTATTGAAGTTACGAGATGAGAAATTCTTAGAAACTCAGACATTTTTTGGTGGTTCTTATGAAATAAAGATTCCAGAAAACCAACGTAGTATACGAAAAATGCTCTGAGAAGGTTTTATTCAAGTGAATTTTATTCAAATTAGTGCGATCAATGAAATAGAATATTTCTTAAAATATAAGCATAGAAACACTACATTGAAATCATCAGTAGAGTCCTAAGAAATATTCTTTTGAGGAAGGATTTATTTTAGATAAGTGTAAGACATGAGAGAAATGATGGCAGATATAGAAGAAACATGGTTGTTACTTGAACTCAAAGTCAATGTTAGCAAAATATCTGATGAGTATATTAGGAAAAGTATGTTAGAGCATGGCTTGTTGATTTATTAGGATAGGCGATATTTATGATCAACAATTCGCCAATATTTATGATCAACAAATCGCCTTGAATTCTTCCATATTTTTTATCAACAGTCACTCGCCAGCTGACAGTATAGATGGAGCAAGGAGATTTGGGGCGGTGGCAACATTTAATCATCTCTAAGGCGTGGAAGAAATCTTGGTAGGGGGGATGGATGTGAGTCGAGACTTCATTCGCGTGATGTCTCGCCTCAAGTTTTGACCGTGTTGGGCTGAGCAATAGTAACCTCTGTGAATGTTGGCAAGGTCTGCGTCCTGATCGCGTAATTTGGTGATCAGAGCTTAATAATTCCCTTCGGGCTCGAGGTAGACAACCTTATGTACCGATTTGAGATATTTTGCCTTTACGTGACCAGTGTTGGAAAAATCATTTTCATAAAACGTTCACTCTTTGTTCATTGCAAAGATATATCGCCGAGGAACTTCGCACTCAAAGTTCGCGAACGAAATACAATCCAAAGTTCAGGAAAGCGTAGAGTGAGGAAACGTTTTATTCATCATCGCGAAAGATCTTTTGTTTCTCCATCCCACAACGTTTCACTCGTATTCGAGATCCGATCCGACCAAATATCTCCTCGGCTATATTCTTTTTCTCTAGCGAGTATGTGTAGGCGATGTTCACATGAGTTTTGACGTTTGTTTTAAAGGAATGGGCCACCGCAATGTTCGAGTGGTAGGAAACGTCTGCTGGAATGACGTGATGCATTGAATTCAACCCAACCTCCCCGGCCATACAGTCAGCAATCGACCATTCATCAGGCTGAAGAGAGTGTATAGATTTATACGAGATATCTTTCTGTCTACACAGAAAAAAATCTTGTAGTTAAAACTACCATTTTACCCGACTATGCCTATCTTTAAAACTACCATGAAATTTCAGTCAAATTTACTACGTTTATGGTAAAAACTTCAACATTTGTGGTATATTCGACAGACCTCATATTGATATCAACCGCATCATGGTCGATCTAATCGCATGCATGGTAAAATCAAACGCATTTATAGTCAGGTGAAAATTGTTGGTGTTTGCGCTTAATTTAACCCTCGAAATGGCAGTTTCTACTGCGGTGTGAAACTAGCAACGGGAAATTCCCTAGTGAAAACGTAGCTCACGATGAATTGAGATTTTGGTGAGAATTCCATCACTTACGTGATCATGAGTTTATGAAACTCATATATGTGTTTTTGACTAACAGTAGCCTTAGATTGTAATTTTTTTCAATCTGTATGTTTATTTTGAAGATGCTTCAAATACGCGCTCACTCCCTGCTTTTCGGTTCAGAAAAGGGAGTTGGTCAATGCAGATTTCATGTGTGAACAGGCTGCCACATCAACGTTCAAAAGTGCCTGAACCAAATGGACAGCTTGTAATGACCACTTGAAGATGCCCTGATATTCCCAAATATAGCACGTAGAAAAATGTTTCTTGTCTTCTACAACTGACCTTGATAAAATTGAAACTCATCGCGAATGATCTCTCATATGCATCCGTCGAACCATTCTGAACAGCCGTTGTGAGAATATCACCATGAATATCTCACATTTTCATTGCATGTTATCAATTGCAAATCTTTTCTTCTTTCTCGTGTTCTCTTCCCTATTCCATAACTGCGAGCAATATCATATGGCACATGCATGGTGGGTCCGAATCTAAATCACTGAAATAAGCTCTTCAAAAGCAGTAACATGTACTGCCAAAATGTACGAAATATTCATAACATTCATTACATAACATTCCACATCTGAACCAGAACGCACTGCCTACTGCATTAAGGAAGCCCCTATTCCTCTAGACCCAGTCGTGCTTCCTGTTTCCTGCCATCGTAGCCGTTCTGGACCTGTGGTCGAAGATGGTGACGGGGGCTTCCAACCACTGGCTTCAGGCAAGTACGCATGCTATAGAAACGATCTCTCTCCTGATGTGTCCCAACGTTCTATGATCACATTTCGCAATATTGACTATTTCAACATTGCACAACCACCCGATGACATGACAGCTCTATCTACTGATTCTGCATTAGGAAGCACTGAACTTGTCGCCGTAAAGCGTGTCAATCCAGAACGCCCTGCCTGTCGCCTCATGGAAGCCCTTGAGCCCCTCAACTCAGTCGAGCTTATCGGTTCCTGTCATCATAGTCGTTCTGGCCCTGTTGTTGAGCGTGGTGATGGGGTCTTCCAAACTACAATCTCAGGCAAGTATGAGCTTAATCGAACCAACCCGGCTTCTGATTTGTTTCTGCATCCCAGTGCTCCACCGCGTGACACAACAATACCTGGAAATTCTGAAACAATGGATATCAACACTCAAGACAATGAACATGCTGAACCAGAACGCCCTGCCTGTCGCTTCATGGAAGCCCTTGAGCCCCTCAACTCAGTCGAGCTTATCGGTTCCTGCCATCATAGTCGTTCTGGCCCTGGTGTTGAGTGTGGTGATAGGGTCTTCCAAACATCAATCTCAGGCAAGTATGAGCTTAATCGAACCAACCCAGCTTCTGATTTGTTTCTGCATCCTAGTGCTACGCCACGTGACACAACATCAACTAACCGTGCTATCATGGATACCGCTACCACTAACAATCTACGAGTATATTACCAAAATACCAGAGGACTTTCGACCAAATTGGACGATGTTTATCTTGCTGCGCTCGATAGCGAATATGATGTTTATGTATTCACGGAAACCTGGCTCGATGGAAGGATCAACTCAGTTCAACTTTTTGGCGACAATTTCACCGTGTATAGAATGGACCGCAGTTTAGCTAATAGCTCTCATACGCGTGGAGGTGGTGTTCTTGTTGCTGTTTCCAATGTGTTTGTTTCCTGCCAAATCGCCGTAGGACAGTTCAATTCTATTGAAACAGTTTGGGTTAAAGTGTGTCTTTCCAAACGAAACTTTTTCATCGGCGCTTCGTACATTCCTCCCGACCGACGACGTGATTGCACCATTATGCAACTTCACCTGGATGCTACAGAATTTGCATTTGAGTTGACTACTTTGACGGATGTGCTTCTTCTGCTCGGAGATTTCAATCAACCAGGACTCAATTGGTTGCCCTCCGGTCACGGGTATGCGTTTCCCGATCCGGTTGCTTCAACCTCTACTCCTGCTAGTCGCCTACTTATCGATGGAACTGGCTTTCTAGGACTGAGCCAGATTAATTCAGTTTCCAACGTCCAATCGAACTTGCTCGACTTGGTGTTTATCTGCAAGAACTCACTGCGCAAATGTACTGTCGTTGAAGCTCCGGAAGCCATTGTGCCACTTGATAACTACCATCCCGCCCTGGATATATCAATTGCATACGAACCTAATCTCCATTTTGATGAACCTGTAAGCACCGATCGACTCAATTTCCGCAAAACTGATTTTCAACTGCTTCGACACTGCTTATCCCGTATTGACTGGAATGTATTGGGTGATCTTGATATTGAACCGGCTGTTGACCGCTTCAACTGTTTGCTGCGTGAGAGTGTTTTGGCAGCTGTACCGAAGTGCCAAACTCCGAGAAAACCTCCGTGGACTAATGCTCTTCTACGCAACATGAAACGAGTGCGCGCTAGGGCTCTTCGCGCTTTTTCCATTCGACGATGTGCCTTTACCAAATCGGATCTTAATCGCGCCAGCAATGAATATCGGCGCTATAACAAACTCTGCTACAAGTATTATGTACATCGCACACAAGAAAATCTTCGACGCCATCCGAAGAAATTTTGGTCGTTCGTGAACTCCAAGAGGAAGGAAACTGGACTCCCGTCATGTGTGTTTCTCGATAGAGACGCTGCACGAACTACCGAGGAAAAATGTAGCCTTTTTGCAAGACACTTCTCGAGTGTATTTTCAAGCGATTCACCATCTCAAGCTGATATTGAAAGTGCTGTGCGGGAAGTACCCAGCGATGTGATTAATATGAATGTCTTTGCTGTTGACGTTCAGGTGGTTCTTTCGGCGATACGCAAGACCAAATCGTCCTTTAATCCTGGACCTAGCGTGATTCCCTCTGTTGTGTTGAAAAAATGCTCCGACATTTTAGCTACTCCACTTTCTCTGCTATACAACTTATCACTACAGCAATCAAAATTTCCAATGCAGTGGAAATGCTCTACAATGTTCCCAGTTTTCAAGAAAGGAGACAAAAGTGATATAAGAAATTACCGTGGCATTACTTCACTTGGTGTGGAATCGAAAGTGTTTGAGTCGTTGATCAACGACAAATTGTTTGCTGCCTGCAAGAATTACATCAGCCCCTATCAACACGGCTTCTATCCCGGCCGCTCTGTTGAAACGAATCTTGTCAGCTTTACGTCGTTTTGCATGGAGAACGTATGTAAAAAACTCCAAGTCGACGCTGTTTATACCGATCTGAAATCTGCCTTCGATAAAGTTAACCATGACTTACTGCTTGCAAAACTGGAGAAAATTGGTTGTTCCATTGCTTTCTGCAGCTGGCTTCGATCTTACCTTGTGCAACGTCAAGTATCTGTCAGTATTGGAAAAAATTCATCGGTCTATTTTTCGAACCATTCCGGAGTTCCCCAAGGAAGCACTCTGGGACCATTGCTGTTCTCGCTTTTTATAAACGATGTTTCCCTCATACTGCTAAATGGAGGTTTTCTGTTGTTGTTTGCAGATGACCTTAAAATTTATCTAGTTGTTCGAAGCCTAGTAGACTGCTATGAACTACAGAAACTTCTTGATATCTTCAGTAATTGGTGCGTGCGAAATATGATGGTTCTGAGCATCTCAAAATGCTGTGTAATAAGTTTTGGTCGAACGAATAATGCTATCCAGTTTGATTATACTATTGCTGGATCTCCACTTCAACGGGTTGATCATGTTAAAGACCTCGGAGTTGTATTGGACGAAAAGCTAACCTTTAATCGCCACTTCTCAGGTACCATTGATAAAGCCAATCGCCAGCTTGGGTTCATGTTCAAAATCTCCAATGAGTTTCGTGATCCGCTGTGTTTCAAAGCTCTTTACTGCTCGCTGGTACGCTCTATTCTTGAGTTTGCATCTGCTGTATGGAACCCCTACCAGGCTGTATGGAGTGCGCGGTTTGAAGCTGTCCAACGCAGATTCGTAAGATATGCTTTGCGCCACCTTCCATGGAGTGACCCGTTAAACTTGCCTGCTTACGCCGATCGCTGTCGCCTGCTAGGGCTGGATACTCTGGCTAATCGAAGGAATGTCGCGCAATCTGTATTCGTTGCCAAGCTTCTCTTATCTGAATACGATGTTCCGGAGTTGCTGTCGAGAATCAGACTATATGCTCCTGCCCGAACCCTTCGACCGAGAGCGTTGCTTCACGAGGAAGTACAAGCAACTAATCATGCTGCAAATAGTTCCATTGTCGCCATGATTCGTCGGTTCAACGTAGTATCCGACGAATTTGATTTCAACATGTCCGCCTCAAGATTTCGTCACCGCTTGCTGAACCGTTTTTAACGTTGACTTTTATTAGATTTAAGTATTTCATGTAGACCACAAAGTCCGATGAATCAAAGACAAATACAAATACAAATATCAAGCTGATTATACAAATCAAACATGTTATTTTTATTAGTTAATCGTGATTCTCCATGTGCAAAGATACATTTCCTTAAATGAAGATAAATGTTAAGCCGTTTCTATTTATTTTTTTTTAAAAAAGGCCGTGCGTTTCGTAGTTGCTACTCCGTTACTGAACAGAACTAGTGTACACTCAACGAAATAAACTTTCGATATTCATAAGATTGCATTATGATTATTTGCTATAAGAAATCAGTATGAACTTCATAAATTTGCCTTAGGAAATATAATGATGTTGAAAAAATAAAAATATAGAGCAACCTGGAATCGAACCTTGAACGTTGAGGTTATGGTTCCAGTGAATTGCCCACTAGTATATATCAACACTTGTATATAGGAAAGCTTAAAGGCGTACAAGAACACCGTCGTGTGAAACAAAACCCATTCATAAGTTAGCCTTATGAAATTCCAAAGCATCGTTCATAAGTTGAACTTTATGAAATTCTTAAGTTTATTTGCCTGAGTGTAATTGCACAGATCATTGTCCAGTGAACAAGCGAACGGTGCGGTTCGTTGTGTCCGCTCTCCTTTGCTTTGGAAGTTTGTCACGCGTTGTTTCCAAGTGCAGTTTTTTTTTCTCTCGATAGTATCCTCATCGCAGTTGATATCGAGTTTTGCTTTTTTCTGAAGAAGCAAACGTGTGTTAATCATTGCAACGACGCTATTAATTGCAATTAGCAATCGAATAGCCATATTGCTCCGCATCTATTCACGGCACGCACACCAGCAGTCCATCGTGTGTAGCGTGCAATCGTTCATCTGCCAACCACCACCGACCAGCGTCTTCATCATCGTCATCATTTTCATCATCGCTCAGCTTCACGTCTAACCCGTACAAGCGGCCACACATCGTCGCTCGGCAGCAGCAGGACATTCGTTGACCGGCTGCAGCAGATCAGTGATACATATAAGATAAGTTTTTGTTTCTCCTGAATACATTGTAATTTTATTGTGTGTGTGTGAGTGTGTGAGAGTGTGCGAGAGTGTGCGAGAGTGTGTGAGAGAGTGTGCTTAGGTTAAGTTTGTTTATCTGTGATTGATTGCATATAATTGCGTTAGTGGTTGAGCATCATAAGCTCCCACGAACGAGCCATGGATGATTTATCGGAAGATGAATCATCTATGGCGCAGAATGATGGGGTAGCTCATAAAGTTACCCGGTCACGTGTTTATCCAGATGGTTCAGCTGGTCCATGGGTTGTCTATTTTCAGCCCAAAACGAAACCTCTTAATGTATATCAGATCTCCAACGATCTGACGAAGCCATTCTCGGCCGTGACCGAGATAATAAAAGTGAGACCGAATAAACTTCGGGTCGTTGTGTCCAACCTTAACCAAGCTAACGAGATTGCTGTCTCTCAGCTTTTTACACTCGAGTATCGGGTGTATATCCCAGCTCGGGGTATTGAAATTGAAGGTGTGGTCACCGAAACGAGTGTGAACCCTGAGATCCTACTGAAACAGGGGGTTGGTCGATGTAAGAACCACCTGCTTTCTCCAGTGAAGATACTGGATGTGCGAAAACTAGGCACAGTATCGATCACCAAGGGTGAAAAGAAGTTTACACCGTCAGACTCGTTTCGTGTGACCTTCTCTGGTTCAGCCCTCCCTCAATACGTCGAGTTGGGAAAACTTCGACTACCTGTGCGGTTGTTCGTACCTCGGGTCATGATCTGCCAAAAATGCAAGCAGATGGGACATACGACCTCCCATTGCGGCAATAAGGCACGCTGCTCCAATTGCGGAAGAAACACGAGGATGGTGCCTGCGCAGATAGCACACCAAAATGCGCTTTCTGCAAGGGCTCTCCTCCTGATGCTCTCTCGTCGTGCCCGGCGTACAAACAACGCGGGGAAAAATTAGAACGCTCGCTTAAACAACGTTCTAGGCAATCTTTCGCCGAAATGGTGAAAAAAGCCTCCCCATCACCCGATGCCAATACAAATCCCTTTGCTCCTCTGTCAGATGACGAGTCTGACTTTGATTTGGCTGAAGAGGGAACATCAGTCAGTTTTCCGGAAGGTGCTTCACGGAAGCGAAGACGCGTGCGCCCACGGAAAGTTACTGAACAGAAGCCCGAAATCAGACTGCCCATTTCAAGCAAAGGTGGAAAGAAGGAAAATCCAATTCCACCTGGTTTTCGTAGCACTAACTACACCCAGGACTTTCCATCTCTTCCGGGGATATAAAAAACCCCTGATGCCTCGATTTTAAGAACAGAAGCCCCTTCCTCGACTGGGCTGTTCTCATTTGATAACACTGTCGAAGGTATCTTCAAGTACCTCGAAATTTCTGACCCTCTCAAAAGCATTGTATTGACAATGCTTCCCACAGTGAAAAACTTTCTTGAAGCAATTGACAATTAAGTGGCCCCTCCTTGCAGCTATCATTTCCTTCGATGGATAATTTTCCAAATGAGGTCGGGGATTTGATCACTGTTCTGCAGTGGAATTGTCGAAGTTTTGTTGCTAAATTGGAATGTTTCAAATTTTTGGCTCACAATACCGGTTGTGCGGCATTTGCTATTTGTGAAACATGGCTCTTTCCCGAAATCGATCTTCCGTTTCATGATTTCAACATTATTCGTCTTGATCGTGAGGATTCACGTGGAGAAGGAGTACTTTTGGGTATCAAAAAATGCTACTCCTTCTATAGAGTGAATTTTCCTTTAATTCCAGGTATTGAAGTTGTCGCATGTCAGGCTGTTATTAAAAATAAGAGCCTTTGCATTGCTTCCGTTTATATTCCTTCTAGAGCCAAAATAAACCAAAAACAACTTTCAGATATTTGTTCCGCGGTTGATCATGGGAGATTTTAACTCTCACGGTACAGGCTGGGGAGAACTGTACGACGACAACCGGTCTTCCTTGTTATATGACCTCTGTGACAACTTCAATATGACAGTTCTTAACAATGGAGAAGTAACACGTTTGGCAGGTCCATCCTCAATTGGCAGTAGATTAGACCTCACACTTTGTTCGAATTCATTATCGTTGGATTGCACATGGAATGTGATTCAAGATCCCCACGGTAGTGATCACTTGCCCATAAAAATTTCGATTGCCACCGGGTTCATTCCGTCGGAATCCATCAACTTCGCGTATGATCTTACCCGTTACATCGATTGAACAAAGTTCAGGACAGTAGTAGAGGAAGCCGTAACGACGGTAGAAGAGCTTCCACCGCTGGAGGAATATAACTTCCTCTCCAACCTGATCTTAGACAGCGCGCTTCAAGCTCAAACTCGACCAGTTCCAGGGACGTCATTTCGCAGGAAACCTCCTTCTCCATGGTGGGTTCAGCAATGCACCGAGGTTTACCGTAAAAAGTCCGACGCGTTTAAAGTTTTCCGTAGACGTGGAACACCTGAGCACTTCGAAGTATACACGGCTCTCGAACGCGAACTTAAGAGCCTCATCAAGGCCAAGAAACGCGGTTACTGACGAAGATTCGTGGACGGGCTATCGCGCGAGACGTCGATGAGTACTCTTTGGAACACGGCGCGAAGATTGCGTAACCGAACTACGAACAACGAGAGCGAGGAGTACTCGGACCATTGGATCCTAAAGTTCGCGCGAAAAGTTTGTCCAGATTCTGTGCCGGTACGGATGATTCCTCGCGAAACCACGAATTCGATAGATGAGAACAGCCAACCTTTTTCAATGGTAGAGTTCTCTCTCGCACTCCTTTCGTGTGGCAATACGGCTCCAGGGGCTGATAGAATCAAGTTCAACTTGCTTAAGAACCTTCCAGACGTCGCGAAGAGGCGCATGTTGAACTTGTTTAATCAGTTTCTGGAGCTCAACATTGTACCGGATGATTGGAGACGGGTGAGAGTTATTGCCATTCAAAAACCTGGTAAACCCGCGTCCGACCACAACTCCTATCGACCCATCGCGATGATCCTCTTTCGCCTGGACAAATGGGTTGAGACAAACAACCTGGTTTCAGATACTCAATATGGTTTCCGTAGGGGTAAGGGAACGAACGACTGTCTCGCGTTGTTTTCCATAGATATTCAGTTAGCTTTTGCTAAAAAGAGCAAATGGCTTCTGTATTCTTGGATATCAAGGGGGCTTTTGATTCAGTATCTGTTGAAGTTCCTTCAGATAAACTCCTCGCTTGTGGCTTTTCACCATTAATGAATAATTTTTTGTACAATTTGCTGTCAGAGAAACATATGAGCTTCTCTCATGGAACCTCTACAGCTTCCCGATTTAGCTACATGGGTCTCCCCCAGGGATCCTGTTTAAGCCCTCTTTTGTATAATGTTTATGTCAAAGACATTGACAGTTGTCTAAGTGACAACTGTACGTTGAGACAACTTGCAGATGACGGTGTAGTGTCTGTCACGGGACCCAATGGGGTCGATCTGCAAGGACCCTTACAGGATACCTTAGACAATTTGTCTACTTGGGATCTAGAGCTAGTTATCGAATTCTCTACGGAGAAAACTGAGTTGGAAGATTTTTCTAGGAAGCATAACCCTGCACAACCGAAGCTTCAAATTTGGGGTAAGCCGATAACTCATTCAATGTCCTTTAAATATCTTGGGGTCTGGTTCGATTCAAAGTGCACCTGGAGATTCCACATTGAGTATCTGAAGCGAAAGTGCCAGCAAAGGATCAACTTTCTTCGAACAATTACCGGGACCTAGTGGGGAGCGCATCCGCAAGATCTTCTAACGTTGTACCGGACAACGGTTTTGTCGGTTATCGAATACGGTAGTTTTTGTTTTCAGTCAGCGGCTCGGTCGCACATCATAAAACTGGAACGTATTCAGTATCGGTGTCTTCGTATCGCGTTATGTGTCATGCACTCGACTCACACCATGAGTCTTGAAGTGCTGGCTGGCATGTTGCCACTCTCGGATCGGTTTACAGAGTTATCTCTCCGGCTCCTCACCAGGTGTGAAGTCATGAACTCTCAGGTAATCAAAAACTTTGAGAAGCTTCTCGAGTTGAATCCTCAAACTCGCTTCATGACTTTGTACCATTTGTACATAACACAGGCTGTCAGCCCTTCGCCGAATATTTCCAATCGTGTTTGCTTCTCCGATTTCGATAATTCGGTTCATTTTGATGTATCCAAAACGCTAGAAATTGTTTTCTCACTAACACCGGATCAGTATTACATTTTCACGGATAGTCTCAGTTCAATAGAGGCTATTCGCTCCTTGAGGCCGGTAAAGCACTCCTCGTATTTTCTCATGAAAATACAGGAGCTTCTAAGTGCTTTATCTTCGCGTTATTTTATCATAACCTTTGTATGGGTCCCATCTCATTGTTCAATTCTGGGCAATGAGAGAGCGGACTCGCTTGCAAAGGTGGGCGCTATAGAAGACGATATTTATGATCGACAAATCGCCTTCAATGAATTTTTCTATATCTTTCGTCAGATATCACTCGTCAGCTGGCAGTATAAATGGAGTAAAGGAGATTTGGGGCGATGGCAACATTCTATCATCCCAAAGGTGTCGAAGAAATCTTGGTTTGGAGGGATGGATGTGGGTCGAGACTTCATTCATGTGATGTCTCTTCTCATGTCCAATCATTATTCTTTGAACGCTCATTTATACCGTGTTGGGCTGAGCGACAGCAATCTCTGTGAATGTGGACAAGGTTACCAGGACGCAGATCACATTATTTGGTCATGTGCTGAGCATCGTGGAGTCAGATCTGAGCTTTATGATTCCCTTCGGGCTCGAGGTAGACAACCCAATGTACCGGTTCGAGATATTTTGGCTGTACGTGATCTGGAGTTTATGAAACTCATTTATGTGTTTTTGACTAACATTAGCCTAAGATTGTAGTTAGTTTAACCTGTATGTTTACTTTAAGTTTTTTTTCTGTGTTTGTATGTTTTTTTTTCATTCTCAAAAATGTTAAAGTCAAAAGAAAACCTAAAGTTGTATAGTTATAAGTTTTTATCCAATTCCGAATTTAAAATAAACGTGCTTTGTAAACAACACTTCCAATTCCCGCCTATCTTCCCATCCATACAATTGTTATTCCTATTAACCTCGAGACGGCCGCGAGTAATCGGTTCTATCCCCTTAACATTAGTTTTAAGATAATTGATGTATATAAATATGAAAACTTGGCTCTGTAAAGTTGATTCAATTGAGCCTGTAATTTAAAAAAAAAATGCACAGAGAACCACATAGATGGAGCTTGGGAGTAGCTTTACATCTTGAATGTCACTAATTCATTCTATTTATAGATCAGTACCGGCGCCGGCCACAGCCTCGCGGTCTTCTGGGAGGGGGATGAATGATTAGTTTGAGAATCGTTGTTATTAGAGACCACTGCTTCTCCACAGTTGCCAAGGAAAGGATTGTTTTTGTGTTAGTGAGGCACGTTATTTTTAGATGGACTTTGGTAAGTGATGCGATCAATGAAAGCGCAGTAGACTGCTTTTTATTTTTAAACCTAGTGGTGATAGAAACAGGCAAGTGACAAATGGCAAGGAAGAGGACGGGCCTGGGATTGAACTCCACACCATCTGCTCAGTAAGCAGAACGGGTAACCACTGAGCTACCCAGCCACGTCTACTCTTCTATACAGTTCTATTTATAAATCCGCTGGTTGAGCTATGATATTTTGAAGAAAAAAAATATGTCTGACAACATACATGCCTTTTTCAAAAGTCTGTCTCGCGTCGCAAATCTCTAGACCGGTGCAAAAATAAACATGTTTTCCCATTCCGAACAAATGTGCAAAGTTTCATCCAAATCAAAGATGGTCGTCAATTTATGGCTATTCCTGACAGATTTGTCCTCGGGGACATATGTCACATAAAGGGTGTATTCGATAAAAATGGCACACAGAAAATCTTCTGTAACTTTTGAATCGTATGAGTAAAAAACCTAGAAATTTGAGTAGATCTTATCCATAGTGTATTATTTACATCTGCCAAGTTTCATAGTTATACATTCAGTAGTTCCAGTCATGTCGTCGAAACAAGAAATTGTCCGTGAGAAAATTTTGTGCACTCACAATCAAAATCCAGGGGCGTCCCACCGGTGGACTGCTAAAAGGCTTGGAATTGCAAATACAACTGTGTCTCGTGTAATAAGAACCTTCAAGGAGCGTCTGAGTGTCCAAAGGAAGGAAGGGAGTGGTCGTAAAAGTGGTCCAATGGACAGTAAAATGGCCTGGAAGGTGGTGCAAAAATTTGAGAACCGTCCAAACATGTCAATTCGAGATGTCACTAAAAAGTCTAAGGTTTCAGTCGCTTTTGTGCAGAAAACCATGAAGCGTGCTGGGTTACATGTTTACAAAGTGCAAAAAGCCCCAAACCGGAATGAAAAACAAAACATCACTGCGAAAACCCGCGCCCGGAAACTTTACACGAAGCTGCTCACCAAATCCGGTTGCATCGTGATGGATGACGAAACATACGTCAAGGCCGACTTCCGTCAACTTCCTGGGCAAGAATATTTCATTGCCAAGTCGAAGTTCGATGTTCCGGAGGATGTTCGAAAGAAGAAACTATCGAAATTTGCAAAGAAGTTTCTAATCTGGCAGGCGATTTGCGGATGTGGTGAAATAAGTGCTCCCTTCATCACTTCCGGAACAATAAACGGTGCGATTTACACGGAAGAGTGCCTTAAGAAGCGTCTCTTGCCATTCATTAAGAAGCACAAAGGATCAACTCTGTTTTGGTCTGATCTAGCATCCTGCCACTACGCTCGAAACGTATTGGAGTGGTACCGAGCCAACGGAGTCAATTTTGTGCCAAAGGATATGAACCCACCAAGTTCACCGGAACTTCGTCCAATTGAAAAATTCTGGGCAATTATGAAAACGGAACTTCGCAAACATCCCAAAACTATAAAAACAGAGCTAGAATTGAAGAAAATTTGGCTAAAAACAACAAAAACACTGGGAAAATCGGTTGTACAAAATTTGATGGGTGAAGTGAAAAGGAAGGTGCGGGCATTCGGGATGGGAGACGAAATTGAATAAAACAAATGTTGTAAATCAAAACTCATTAGTAGTTCTTCATTCCCTGAAAATTTCAAGAAAATCCGATAATCAGTTTAATTTTGATGAGCATATATGTGTGTGCCATTTTTATCGAATACACCCTTTATATGGAGTTTTGCAATAGAGGTGAGCAATTGAAATCTATGTCAGACAACATAGAAATATCAACGACATGGCAGAGATTGAATTTATGTTGTTCAATTTGAAGTATTTATGTAATTGAATTGTAAAAAAATCATTGATAATTAAATGAAATGTGATTGCGTGGTTTGAGTTTTCATCATATGTCATTTAATTTTTTTTTTTCAAAAACTGTACTGCTATTTGTTCTATTGTTTTCCCCTTTGCAGTGCTTCAATACACAAATACTACAATTAACCACATTAATAGCGACAATTTTGACGAAATCCCTTCCTTAGTTTTAAAAGGAAAACTAATCATACAATCACAAAAAAGCACGCAAGTCAACCATGACACACCGCTCACAGACAATCCGAATTGAAAATGCGGTGTACCATCACCGTCTCATCAAACTTTTACCGATCGACGAGCAAAGTGCTCTATTCAGTGTTCTCGCGCAGTCCGCTGCTTTAGATTGCGCTCAGCGGAGGGGAAAATAATAATTGTACCAGAAAACGGTTGCAGTTATAATGAAAGCAAAATCATTCGAAAGTTTAACGAGTATATGAGCTAGAGGTGAAAAAAAAAGAAAAGTAGGAGAAAGCCAAAAACATCACCATATTGTATCGCTTCGATTCACCAAATTTAAAACAAAAAACAAAAAATACTACCCACACTTCATGAAAAAGTAGAAATGTGCACCGTCTAATACAAGTATTCTGCATTCTAGTGTCTTGATGGGTTACATATAATTTGTGGGAAATGCAATAATATTCCAAAATTCAAATCTCGAAAGTTTCATCAAAGAAAACCTATTAAACGAAAGACAAGTGCAATATTGTTGAAAGAATAGCACGAAGAAGTGATCAACCAACCGCATGGATGCAACCAGCGTGAACATCTGTGGGTTTAGATTTTTAAGGCATTCGAGCATAACGTAGGTATAAGCGAAATAAGCTCCCAAATCGTATTTCAAGTTCTATTTACTTGTAAATACCCTCTTCTCCTCTTATTTTTTTACTTCCCTCTGAGAAACATGGGATCACGTTACAATACTGTTATTTAATTTATTACTAAAGATATAAACTTCAATGAAAAATAGATTTTCTCACAACGCTATATTTACAGCCAAATTATGTATTTCGTTTCTTTTCCAGTAAAAGGTTCAATAAAGAAGCCGAAGATGTTGAGCGGCAAAAGAAAGCGCATTTTGAATGACAAGTTAAATCTGTTTATATTAGATGGGTGTGCAGTGAACGGCGAATTTTAATTTGAATTCGTTAAAAAGAAACACCCATTTATCACATAGGCGTAACATTTGATCGAGAGTTGTGCTCAAAAATGGAACACAGAAATGTTTGCACCTTGGTCCGTAAGCTTGATGTGTGCGACGCCTTTGGAGAAGATTTTATATTAGGTTTTGACAATGATTCCTGAAGTTGAGAGGTTAAATTTTCAGTTTTCAGATTCAGCAACGTTCTACAAATTTGTTAAATGACCTGATTAAGCACATTGGCTGCTGAATCACTTTTAGTTATCACTTGTGGTTTTAATTCTAAACGCATTTAAAAATAGGAAGACAGTACAAGGTGTCTATGGAGAAACTTATAAAATAAAACCCAAATATCGCCGAACTTTCTTCTAATTGAAAGACTTACCCCGTATGATACTAGTATGAAAATATTCTAGTAGGAAATGGAACTTTTCGATCATATTTTGAAATCTCCATATAGTTATATTTAAGTTTAAAACAAATATTCCAATACGATTACAAGATTTAATAATTCTTATAGGATTTTATCAGACTTGAGCTTAGTTTTGAGTAGAACAGGGTCCTTCCGAGCACTAAAATAAAAACATACTTTGTAGTACTGTATAGTTTAATTTTTGCGTATTTTCATCCAAAAGTTAACTCACACGATGAGCGATGCAAAAAAAAAAAAAAATAATGGATGAATAACTTCCAATAAACTATTTTTTTATATTTTGGTGGATGTCCCTGATTGATTCTGAGTTTTTAATGCTAAACTTTTTCTTTCTCAGAGACATTGCACGATGGGGAATAGCTGGCCATTAATCAAGAATGCAAAATTCGTTTTGGTCCATATATTATATTTTTTTTCACGATATACTTTTGAAGCAGAGAAGAAGTTGATTTTTTAATAATTTTGTTGAAGTACTGTGTACTGATTTCGAAGGAGCTCGAACGGTGACCTGTTTGACCTATTCGGTTAAATTTCGAACAGCTGAATACATTTTAAAAGGGTAAACAAATTCAAAAGTAAATTCGAAAAACGAACAACGTTTGCTTAAAAAAAGTGAATACTTTCCCTTACACGGTGTTCAATAAGTTCGAATACAAGTTTTCATCATTGCGTAGGTATGCACCATGTACATATTCTGCATTGGTATTGGTGTCAGCTTTAGCTTCATTCATACGCTACCGAATGTGCGCGGTGTTGACATTCTGTTAGTTGTTGTTTGTTTGTTACGCGCGATGAAAGAGTATCGGGACTTCGTAATTAAGCGTTTTTTGAACGGTGAGCGACCCGGCGATATATTCCGGCTGCTGAAATCGCATGGGGTCAAGCGGAACTTTGTCTACACGACCATCAGGCGATACCGGGAGACGTCCTCGACCAATGACCGTGCGAGATCCGGTCGGCCGCGTTCAGCGAGGACGCCACGGGTCATCAAGATCGTGAGGGAGCGAATTCGGCGCAAAAAGAACCGCTCAATCCGGAAAACGGCTGCAGATCTCAACGTTTCCATTGGAACCGCTCACACCATACTCACCAAGGACCTTGGTTTCAGGCCTTACAAAAAACGTAAGGTCCATGGCGTTTCGGAGGCTACCAGCAAAAAGCGGTTGGATCGAGCTAAGAGGATCCTCTCTCGGCACGCTGGTCAGGAGTTTGTTTTTTCGGATGAGAAACTGTTCGTGCTGCAGCAGCCGCACAATGTGCAAAATGACCGGGTGTGGGCGCCATCGAGGGACAGCATTCCTGTATCCAATATAAACATCCCTCGGTTCCCGTCGGTGATGGTTTGGGGGGCAGTATGCAAACGTGGTAAGCTACCCTTGGTGTTTATTGAAAAAAAACGTCAAAATCAACGCGGCGTACTACAAAACTGGGGTTTTGGAAAAGGTTGTTGCCCCCAGTCTCCGAAGCCTCTACGGCGATGAGCACTACGTGTTCCAGCAGGACGGTGCACCAGCCCATACGGCAAATGTGGTTCAAGCCTGGTGTCGGGACAATTTAACCGACTTTCTGGACAAAACTTTGTGGCCTCCCAGCTCCCCGGACTTGAATCCTCTCGACTTTTTTGTTTGGTCCTATATGATGGCGAAGCTGAACGAATACAAGGTCAGCACTTTGGATCATTTCAAGACGGTAATTCTCAAAATCTGGGACGAAATGCCCATGCAGTCCGTGCGTGCCGCCTGCGACGCGTTCGAGAAACGTTTGAAGCTCGTTAAGGAGTACAAAGGGGGGGTCATTCCAAGAGAAATGTTGTAAACGTTCCTTGTAAACATAGCTTTCAATAACATAAATCCAAAAAATAAAAAAACATGTTTTCATTTTTTTAACAAATTTTGAAAGTGTATCCGAACTTATTGAACACCGTGTAAAATATCTACGAAAATAAAGCTTGTCCACGTTAAATTTCGGACACCAAAATAATAGCAGCAAAAAAATATTTACACATAATTCAACCAAACCGATTGTTTATTTCACAATAATAGTGCTATATCTACATTAGAAACAGTTGATTAAGATGTTAATACTTCTTTCTGTAAAATTCTCGAACTTTTTGTGGTACACTCGATATCAGGTTCCGTACAGTATCCTCAGATACGCCCACCGTGACGATTCTCCATCTCTCTTTCTCTTGAAATCATCGGTACCAATTGCTTTCTTCTTAGTTTCGAATAGTTTCCGCTTAACTAGAGCCCAGCACTTCTCTATTCGGCGAAGTTCTATACAGTTTGGTGGATTGGCTGTTTTCGGCACGTATTTGACCTCTTGTATCTTATACCATTCCAGAACGGATTTCGCATAGTGACAAGTGGCCAAATCAGGCCAAAACAGAGCTGAGCTTCTGATAAATGGTAGCAACCGCTTTTGCAGACATTCTTTTTCAAACACATCCTCATTGACACAACGCACTGACGAAACTTTTAGATTTTCGACTACAACTACTTATGGCCTACCAGAAGATCGCAGCAAGCCGTGCTTGGAAACTGACGTGTTTTGTTTTTGCTGCATACTTTTCGCGAAAAATAAAATCAAAAATATATCCGTAATTCAACCTAATCGAACAGTGAAATCATAAGTTCTCCACGTGTTTTGTGTAAAATGTAGTTAATACAATCGATTCCCTCCCGAAATGTGTGATGGTCGGTAGTTTTTCCCCGTTTTTTTTGTTTTTTGTGCTTTGCCCCGCACCCGGAGGAAGAGTTAATATCAGCTTAATTGTGTTAGTTAGTGCGGTTAATATTGTGCCACGCGGAGAAAAATTATTGAATTAGAGTATTTTTCCGCTTTGTCGCGAGTGAATTGATGATTATAAGCAGTTTAGAAGACGATATAAAGTCGCCTCATAGTGGCGGATTTTTATTATTGACAGAGTGTGGAGAGAGAAAAAAGAAAACCAGTGCCAAGTAGCAAACGGCCATTTGCTGGTTCGAAGCAAAGAACGAAGATAACGCGCATGCGTGCGTGAGTGACTGGCATATACTTTCAGATGTATAGATGGAAGGCTGTGAAGTTTGAAGTTTGAATTCGGGCTGTTCCATTCGAAAAGGATGATGTGAAAATATTTGCCGAGTAACGGAGTGTAGAGACATAAAAGCCTCCTTAAGCATCACAGGGAAGCCGTCCAAATGAAGACTGTATATCAGCAACAAAATCCGGTGAGGTCTATCTGATTATAACTAAATTTGAACGATACTGCTAAATACGTGCCATCCTCAAAACAGTAAGATTTGATTATGGAAGTGTATGCACAGTACCTATATCCATTTGATGTTTGTACTGTGTCTATGCGGGGCTTGTTGTAAGTGAAAGTGACCTCGGAATGGACGTGAGTAACCAGGCATTCTGAAATGGGTCACTGGAACCCAACAGAGCTATCACCTTCCAACTCCCGGGCTAAAAGTGTTTGTCGATTCGACAACAGTTCGTTTAACTGCAAACATTTTTCTTCCATAAAAACACCGCCGGACGGTGGGCGTTGGATTGTATACACACACACACACACACACACACACACACACACACACACACACACACACACACACACACACACACACACACACACACACACACACACACACACACACACACAAACATATATATATAATAAATAATTTGGTTTTGTTTTTGGGGGTGGGGGGTTTGGTGGGGGGGGGGGGTTTGTTGTGTGTTTTTGGTGTTGTGTGTGTTTGTGTTGTTTTTGTTTTTTGTGTGTTTGGGTGGTGTTTTTTTGTTTTTGTGTTTTTTTTTTTTTTGTGGTTTTTTTTGTTTTTTGGACCACCTTCTTGTCCATTTGTCGGGCGCATACTTTTCGATTTTTTCCACTTCCAACCTTTCGATCCACAGTCAAGCGCTGGTCAAATGATTTGCAAACAAAAAACATGGTACTTTTCGGTAGTTCTAGTTTCTTGGCAAAATCGCGTACCGATAAATTCGGATTTTGCTGCCGTTCGTACAAAATGCGTTTGCGCACTTCCACTTGATTCGACGCCATTTTACTGAATGTAACAAGAATGTAAACATGTTGTACCACGAATTAAAGTGGAGAGTTTCGGCTGTCATATAAGTGAAACGTTTCAGCGATCCGTGAAATAATTAAAAATTTACACTGAAAGAAATGTATCCGAAATTTAACGTGGACAGGCTTTATTCGCTTTTTATACCGCATACGAGATTTTATAAAAAAAAATATATTGTATGGTTGTTTAAAAATTAATTGTTGATGGAAACATATAATATCTTCTGTTTAAAAACCCAGTAAAAAATTACTGTCTCTTATAAAAAAATGATGGAAAACATCTTTAAAATATATATTGGATTAGTGATAGTAAGAGTACTGTGTTTTAAGATTTCATACGTGACATTTTACTAATTTCCACACACCGTTCACTTACTGGTCCCCGTTTCCTCTTTCCTGCGATCCGAAAATATTCTTTAATTAACTTATTCATCAAATGGATAATTTAATTACCCTTTATCTTCTTTTACCCCCAACGCTACACAGTAGGCCTAGTCGTTTTATTATTTTAGTTCTTTTCAAAATATGCCACAAATATTAATGTTGCTACGAAAAATACTAGTTATGGTATTTTCCAGGATGCCTTTAATTACTGACTGTGTATGTGTTGGAAAAGAATCGGCAAAAATGTCATCACATTTTTGTTCTGTTTTCTACCAACGGCGAAACAATTACGCTGTTAAGGCCGATGGTTTTCCCACACGTGAAACATAATGTTGTGTTTGTTATGCTAATTACTGCATTAATATAACGTTGTATGGAATCCTATAGTAAGCAACGATAATAACCACTCATAAGTCAAACTATTTAATATTTCACTTTTTTTAAATACTTTTTAAAACACACTTTTACGAGCGTATTAGTAGAACGGTTGTTATTGGCAAACTAGGAAAATTTAAATTAACACTTCACTTGATCACATTTTAAAAAAATAAAAAATTAAAACCTGGAACACTTTTTTAAACTATCACTAGCAAACGCGAGCAAATTCCGTAAAATTCCACTATAGAAAGCTTATCTTTTTACAGATAGGCCTATTTTGTCTGTGACTTACAGACTTCTCCCGGTTGGTGCAAAACCGATGAGCTTGGAAATCTTTAGAACAATAAAGTTGTCAGTAGGCACGAAATGCTTCTAGGGACTCTAATTTCATCAAATCCTTCAATCTTAACTTTAAATGGACCAGAATAGATAACTTTGTTGTGCACTATTTTACTATAAGGTATAGCGCGTTGTCTATTGTTTTGGTTATCTATTGTCCGGTGGCATGAAGGATCTAGTAAAACATAAAAAAAACAA
Source organism: Aedes koreicus (assembly GCA_024533555.2). Lineage (NCBI taxonomy): Eukaryota > Metazoa > Arthropoda > Insecta > Diptera > Culicidae > Aedes > Aedes koreicus. The sequence goes on from JAHHFK020003766.1 coordinate 553,766, forward strand.
CAAATCTACTTCCCGGATGTGGTGAGCAGGTGGTGGGGATCATAATTAAGTATTATCTATGCTATTGGTTCGCCATACTCATTGTGCCACCATATCTTGGAACGTGTAAACCACTATCCTATTTTGTGAGTACCAAACAAAAACAAAAAATTCTTCGTCCAAAATAATAAATTCAAAAACTAACATTGTTTATCATCCTACATTTTCTATTTTACAGACATAAAGAATCATTTATGGGTCCAGTAGGAAAAACGATTTATGGAAGAATTTTCTGTCATTTATTTTTAATTTTTTTCGTTTTGGATTTATTGAGTTTCCGTTTTCGGTATGATTACTCATATGAAATTTATTTCGCTTATTTTTTTGGTTAAATTTTCTTTGCTATTTTGCTAGGCTTCCAGGTGATCAACTTTATTTCATAATATCACATTGGAATTTTCTCTATTTTAGAGTTTCAATCATCTAACATCGCAGCGGAAGAGGCAAATAGCGGCATTGAATTATTATTATATGTACATTATGTAGTATTTCTTTACAACATCGTATTATTTCCATCATATCATTACCTTCACATTTTCATACAACAAACCTGATTTAGGTGGTATCTGGCTTAAACACGAAACATACCTTCAATTTATGACATCTAGCGTTGCATATATGTCCATTTTAAAACGCAGAAAATTACTGCTGTGGTAGGCTTTTGAAAATTACGGAATCTGTGGTAGGTTTTTGCACTTATTGCTGAATGTATTTTTCATTTCCGGTTTGCAAATGGACTTTTTACCAATTCTGAGCTGATCTGATTCGCTGTGTGCCATTTGGCTAGTGTTTGATTTTACATTTCATTCTTTGTCATTGCTTCATCATAACTTACACCATCATTATGTTTGGCAATATTGTTTTATTGATTTTACTTTATAGATGATTTAAATATTACTTATTGTTTTTTTGCCCATTTATCTTTAACTACGTTCCAGTTAAATCTTCCCATTTCTAACTCGGTAGCAATAACTATTAGGTCAGCATAAATAAAAGCAAATTTCTGTTATAAAATCAGCATCAAGTAGAAAATTATGACCATGGCAACAGTAAATTAAAATGTATAAATGTTAGCTTTGTAAAGTTTCAATAGATTTAATAAACTTTTTCAGGATACTTAAAGTCAAGATTTTGGTGAAATGCTGCTATCACTGAAAACGAACGAAAACGTGTTTAAGCGTGAATCTCAGAGCGCTACACTTTAATATTTTACAACATTTCTTGCATTTCAGGATCAATCGAATGCTTGTAGTATTTTTCATTTACATAAATATATACACCATTACATAAATATTTCTTGGGAAAGGGAGGGGCACCCGATTGAAGCACTCTGGATGGGGAGAGTGGGAATGCCAACTCCCCATTGCTAACAGTTTGTGAATAGAGGGCGGGCTCTTCTCCCCGCCCATTGGGGCATCCTCATGTTAGATAGCTTGCTCTTTTGACCAATTGTTCAGTCTTGGTGTTGGAAGGAGATTCTCTATATCCATGTGGATACGTATAAGTGATGTTGCATATCGATCCACCCAATCCCTTTGTGGCCCTTCATAAAACGGCATGATTAGGATAATCAGTGGTTATTAAAGCTTGATCAAGTCTAACAGAGAGGAGAGCCCATTGCTGTCGGACTTAGTTTCCGTGCTACAATGGGTGGTAGTACATATCATACATACACAGACTTCAAATGTAAGTAAGGGAGGTCTCATATGCAGCAATGAACGATAGATAAGGGGGATACCTTCGCCAAATGCTTCATTCGTTCAGCAGTAACAAAGCTGTACGGAGCGGCATGAGCCAGCATTGAATTGGCAGATGGCGGTGACAAGCATCCTGGAGGGTGCACTGGCGACAACTCTTGGCCAGGCAGCTGATGCCTCTATCGCCTTTGGCTAGACAATCGTTGCTAGGCAGCCATTGGTTATGTAGTTGTGTGATGGGCAGTGGTGAATTTGTAGCCTGCCGGTTGGCGCAACCACAAGGTGTTTGTGTTTGGTTGGCAGCCATCATTCGGTAATGCGATACGTTGACTGGTATAAACGGTATAAACCAGCCACCATCATAACCGCTAATGCGGAAAATGCATTTGTGACAACACCCCTCGTTACGGCGACGGTGTCGACATACTTCTAGGCACTCTTTCAACTCAACCCCGAACGGTCTAACACATATGACTGCGAACGGGGATAAACGTAAAACCATCGAGAAGTAAAGAAATCTGCTGAATCGACAGTCATCGTTATTAGCAACATGCGCCTTTGTAATTGCCATCGAGAGTAATTAAACCATTTCCCACACTATTAGTTCTTAAATCGAGTTAAAAGTAAGCAAAGGTTAGTGAAATTAGCATATTTATCGCGCTAACTACTGTAAGTGGAATTAAATGTAAACATTTGAACTCAAAAACTAACTTACAAACTATAAATTACAGTTAACCTAAAATTACGAGGGTCGAAGATAGGATTCTTCTGCTTTTTTTAACTACGACACTAAAAGAACTACGACACTGTAAGTAAACCTAAAAATATAGCTTAGCCTACACAGAAAAAAATAATGAATTTTAACAGGCGCGTAAGATTTCCCCTCGTTTCCAAGAAATTGTTTGCCATCTGTCATGCGCCATACAACAATGATTGCAATCTTTCATACAATAGGCAAAATTCAGGCGTTATCTGGCTTAAATTTACATGTAATATCCCATTATGTTCTGCCAAATCTAGCATTCCCTTTATGTGCATTAGATAACGAAAAAAATTCAATGTTTCTTTTTATCTGTGTAATTATGTGATTCTAATAAATGCCTCAATTTGTAGCTTGAAGCCCACACTACGATTTGCTTTGTCTTCGTCTTTGCTGTCGAGATTAGTGAAAAAAATATCCCTCCCCCCAACAAAATCTTCAAGAATTTTATTACGGGGATCGAGGTGGAAGAACATCGACAATCCGCGGGATACAGTTGCCAATCCTGTACCCAACCAGATAACGATGTGGAGAGATGGGTCGCCTGCGATAAATGTATGCTCTGGGAACATTATGGATGCGCGGGAGTAGATGATTCAATAAAAAAAAGCCAGGCATACGTCTGCAGGCAGTATCCCCATGGGTCAACTCTGGAACTTACATCAAGGAGCTGCATTTCTCACGTCACTGAGTGGGACTTGTGGGTACACGGACGCAGAAAATCTAATTAGGCTACAACGATGCCTGAAAGGATCAGCGCTTGAATCAGTGCGGTGCCGACTTCTTCTTCCTGCAAGCGTTCCGCATGTTATCAATACGCTGCGTACCCTGTACGGCAGACCAGGACTTCTCATCCGATAGCTTATTGAAAAGGTACACCGCACTCCAGCCCCTCGGCATGACCGTCTAGAGACTGTGATGGAATTCGGGCTAACCGTCCAAACAGTTCACACACCTGGTCAACCCGGCTCTCATGCAGGAACTCGTGGAGAAGCTTTCTAGTTCTCTAAAAATGGACTGGGCTGTCTACATGAGTAAGCAACTATACGCAACATTGGCAACGTTCGGCGACTTCATGTCATGTTTGGTGTCAGCAGCAAATCATGTGTCGTTTAGGCTACCAAGCTTAAGCCGAAATTTCAAGGTTGGTCAGCGAAAGTCCAAGGAAAAAGGCAAGAATCACGCCCATTCATTGACTCCTTTGTCTTCCCCGGTGGCTTCAAATACACCAGCAAACCAGAAAAAAAACAAGGTAAGCCATGCGCAACATGTGAACAGGTGGCAGACTGCCACCAGTTCAAGTCAAAGGGCATCGATGAACGGTGGAAAATTGTTCACCAAAAAAGCTTGTTTCGTACATGCCTAAATAACCACGGCAAATGGCCTTGCAAGTCTTGGCAAGGATGTGGGATTGTGAGTTGCCGCCAAAAACACCACACACTCCTCCACTCTTCTCCTGTCTCATTTTCTCTGAATATTTCCGCAAACCATCTTACGCAGAATAACACTCTTTGCCACATGTTTCGAGTGATTCCAGTAGTTTTATATGCGGGGGCGCGGAGAGAGGTTGTATTCGCTTTCATTGATGGAAGTCATCGACCACACTCCTGGAGCAAGCTACGGCTGATCGATTGGGTGTATCCGGACCGGGGGAACCATTGACTTTGCAGTGGATGGAAAAGGTAACTCGTGAAGAACCAAGGTCGCAGCGAGTGCAGCTGGAGATTTCTGAGAGAGGTCGTCGAAACCAGCATAAGTTTGGGGGATTTAGGACGATTAGTTCTTTAATATTGCTTTCCCAAGCGATGAAGTACGAGGAACTCGGCAAACGATATCCACATTTGCGCGAGCTTCCTGTAGAAGAGTATGACTAATTCAACCAAAGTTACTGATTGGATTAGACAATCTTAGTCTCACTGTGCCTTTGAAGTAGCGCGAAGGTGGACCCATGGACCCGATTGCAGCGAAGAGCCGCCTTGGTTGAGGCATCTTTGGCTGTATCTCTGATATATTAACGCAACGAGCAGTCTGAAGTCCCTGGAGAGAAAGCTTGCAAAGGATCCGTCACTGCAAGAGCGGGTCCGTGAACAAATTGCGGAGTACGTAAAAAAGGGCTACGCGCACAAGATAACTGAGTCAGAGCTGAGGAACGCGGATTGCAAACGTACATGGTTTCTACCGTTGAGAGTCGTGGTTCATCCCAAGAAATCGAACAAGGTGAGGTTAGTTTGAAACGCAGCGGCGACGGTGAATGGAGTCTCCTTCGATTCTAAACTTCTGAAGGGGCCCGATCTATTGACGCCTCTACCAGCAGTTCTAAGCCGTTCCCGTCAGTTTCCGATAGCCGTCTGTGGTGATACTAAGGAAATGTTTCACCAACTCCTAATCCGCATCCAAGATCGTCTGGCCCAGTGCTTTCCTCTCGAAACAGACTGTCATCCCATCGAAGTCTACGTCAGCCATGTCCAAACACTACACTGCACGCCGAGCTACATTTTATCGCGCTAGCGCGTGTATTAAATTCACCACTTTGACTTCGTGCTTCCAGACTAACACGCAACGCGGTGGGTACAACACCAGTGTCAGTGCTCGAGATGATCTTCGTCCGATCCTCGAGAAAGTTCACGTTCCTACTAAACGAGAAGTTCTCAAGGTAGTAATGAGTCTCTTCGACCCACTAGGACTCGTTTCGCACTTTCTCATCCACGGGCAGGTTATCATCCAAGAAACCTGGGCATCTGGAACAGGTTGGGATGAACCAATCAACGTCGAGCTGTTCAAAAAATGGCGACAATGGGTGTCATTATTCCTAGAGCATGATAAACTGAGAATCTCAAGATGTTATTTCTCGCCCTTTCCGGCCAACCTTGACGACCTGCAGGTTCATACTTTCGTAGGCACCAGAGACATCGCCTATTCATGTGCGGGGTATTTCCGGCTGGTGCATATTGGCTGTGTCCAGATGATCTTAGTGGGCGCTAAGAGTAAAGTGGCACCTCTCAAGACATTGTCAACTCCAAGGCTTGAGCTACAGGCCTGGGAGTGTAATACCTAACGGCTGGTTTAGAATACCATTCTCTTCCAGTATCTCAGCGATTCTTCTGGAGCGATGGTACGACGGTGTTGGCGTAGATCCGATCTGATCATCGAAAATTCCACAAGTTCGTGTCAGTCCAAGTTGACGAAATACTGACCTTGAGCGATCCGCAGGAGTAGCAATGGGTGAAACCCAAAGCAAACATGTCCGACGATGCCACGAAGTGGAAGAAAGGACTTATTTTGGACTCCAGCGGCCCTTGGTTGAAAGGACCCGAGTTTCTTCGTGATGGGGAAGATTTGTCGCCAGAAGAACCAACTATGACTACAACTCTCGAAGAAATACGACGCGTCTATGAGCACTGGAAGCCACTGCCGCTAATCAATTTCCTCAGCTTCAGCCACTTAACGAACCTGCAGCGTGCAACAGCGTACGTCATCCGCTTCACTGACAGCTTGCGTTGAAAGAATGTGGGACGAAATCTACGGAAGGAGATACTCACCAAATCCGAATTCGCACGTGCAGAGTTTCTTCTTTCGAAGATGGTGCAAGCTGAATCCTACCCGGAAGAGAGAGCACTTGAGGAAACACGTGGTTCCCCAGAAGCAAAGCATCATATCATTTTGAAATCTAGCTGTATCTACAAAACCTAAACCTGCCTACCCGGAAGAGAGAGCACTTGAGGAAACACGTGGTTCCCCAGAAGCGAAGCATCATATCGTTTTGAAATCTAGCTGTATCTACAAAACCTAAACCATTTATGGACGAACATAGTATTCTGCGAATGCGAGGCCGCATCGGAGCGGCACACTTCCTACCATTCGAAACAAAATTTCCAGTTATTTTCCCCAAGCAACATCACGGACTGGTATCATTGACATTTTCGTCACGCAAACCGCGAAACCGTGGTCACTGAAATGCGACAGCGCAACGAAGTCGCAAACGTGAGATCTCTCGTACAGAGAGTGGCAAGGGATTGCACAGGGTGTCGAACCTCTAAAGCCGTCCCAATAGCACCAGCAATGGCACCTTTACCTGAGACAAGACTGCAGCCTTTCGTACGTCGATTATTTAGGACCGGTGCTAGTCAAGGCGGGTCGCTGCCAGATAAAACGTTGGATCGCCCTATTTACCTGCCTAACCGTTCACGCCGTGCACATGAAAGTAGTGCACAGTCTGTCTATGGAGTCGTGCGTTATGGCTATCCGGAGATTCGTGTGTCGACGCGGATCACCGGTAGTATTTTACTCAGATAACGGCACCAGTTTCAAAGGTGCGAATCAGCATCTACCAGGGGGTGGAGGGGTAGCGGCGAGGAACGAGGCTCTACGGAAGTCTGTGAAGTCAGCTATCGGTACAGCATTTGATGAGTGATGAGGTGGATGATCTTATACTCGTTTTGAATGGCACTGGAAGGAACCAATGGATCAGAGGACGGATCGAGCTAAACTACACACGCCTTTTTTAGCTACACACGCCTTTGTTATTGTCATCGAGAGTAATTAAACCATTTCTCACACTATTAGTTCTTAAATCTTGTTAAAAGTTAGCTAAAGTTAGTGAAGTTTACATATTTATCACGCTAACTACTGTAAGTGGAATTAAATGTAAACATTTGAACTTAAAAACTAACTTATGAATTACAGCTAACTTAATATTACGTGGGTCGAAGGATTCTTCTGCTTTAACTACGACACTAAAATTGTAAGTAAACCTAAAATATAGCTAAGCCTAATTATGTGATTCTAGTAAATGCCTCCAATTTTAAGCTTGAAGCCTACACTTCGCAAAATTGTGTTTGCTGTCGAGATTAGAGAAGAAAATACCCCTCCCCCCAACAGCATTAGATAGCAACATTAGCATGTTACAAGTAATAAGCAGATAATTTATTTCAATTATCTGTTAACAACTGTTGCAAATATGACGCTAGTATTGGTGCCTAATGGATTGTCGCACAATATTAATAAAGATGTGAATGGGCCTTACGACAGGTCCAAAGAAGATCGATCAAACATGGATCTTTGAAAATCCGTCCTTTTTAGGACGACCAATTTGATTTTCGCAGCTAAAGAGTTGTTTGATTGGAATTTATCTATAAAACCGTTCTAAATTCTTGTCAATTGGCAGCCAGCGGTGATCGAAATAGTTTCAACTACTTTTAATCTTGTGTACATTTTCAAACACAGCTCGGAAATTTAAATGGTCTTTAAGCTAAGCAGGCAAGCTTATGGCAAGAGCAGCATACCAAATACAGCAACCGTTCGCTAACTGGGCTAAGTGCACAGCCTAGTTAGCGGATACAGCTCGGTAACTGGGCTGACATTTCAAATTTAAATAAATTTCGAGGGGGCTCTAGAAAAGATTTTGGTTGGCATATTTCATTGCGCAATACATGAATTAAATAATGTTGTTATGCTTTATACGTTATTGTAGCATACTGTGCACCTAATTGTGCAAAAGAAAATTGTATCAGTTTGTATGGGATTACGACTCAATTTCGTAAAATTTAACAATTTTTCACTCCTCCACGAACCTTATATGCCTTTTACATGCCCCTCGCTCATTTTGACAACAAAATGTCAAATGCTGATTTTTTAAGTTTATCTGGTTTTTAACTGGGCTATAGCCCTGTTAGCGAACGCCCAGTTAAAAAGCAGCCCAATGAAAAAGCACCCAGTTAGCAAACAGTGTCTGCAGAAACATTACAAATGGCGACCGTTACGAAGTATTGAGGAAAAAGAAATGATCATATTATTCATTAGTAGTCCTACGTCACCTTCGCGTAAAACTCCATTGGGCTGTCCCTTGAAGTTTTTTTTGTTCGTAAATTCGCTTACGCTCGTTTTATAAACATAATTTTCCTACATAAAACACGTGCTTTATAAATTGTATTAAACATTCGTATTGCCTCATCATCTCACAAAATACCATCATAACACCTTTCTCATGCAATGTACGAAATGAATCTCCTGCGGACCAGCCAATCCCTGCTCTTCTTCTATAGTATCAGCAGATGTTTGTGTTGCTGCTGAGGTGGGCTAATTTGTTTATCTCCACATAGGGGAACTGCCCCCATATTAATCTCATTGTTCCTATATTCATCCTACGATGAATCAAACAATTGGGCAGTTGAAGGATCGGTTTCGTTTACGTTAAAAATTCAGCGAACATTTAAAATCATGTTGACATCATGACGATCAATTCCTTTTAAAGCAAATGAAACATTATTCATCGATTTATAAGTACTTTTTTTTCTTTTAGCATTTAAAGCTTACTGCTTCCACAAATAGCTTATTACTTGCTCTCAACTTAGTGTTCTAAATGCACTCCCACAGTTATCAATTAGGAGCTTTCGATGCCAAGGACCATTTTTTCATTAGTATGATTGTGTGTCAAGTACAATCATATGCTACGCCCAGGGAATCGAAAAAAATTCCTTAAAGATAAATTCCTAGACCAGACCGGGAATCGAAAAAGGCGAGATCTCATCCATTTGACTGGTCTCCTTCTCGATTGGAATAGTTTTTTGCAAGGCTTTGACAGACAATCGCTTGTCCCAATTGATCAATGTCACCTCTTTTCTAATGCAGGCTGTTTAAAAATAATAACATGCATTACACATTGCTACATAGTCCTACGTCACATTTGCGTACAACCCCATTGGGCTGCCCCTTGAAGTTTTTTGCGTTCACTGTAACCGGCCAGTACCCATTAATGCGTAAAAATGTACCCATTTTTATAGTACATGAAGCTGTAAAAAAATGGGTACTTATAAAATCAAAAAAATGCATACTAACACCCATATCTTATTTTCAATGAGAGACCAAAAGATGTTTATTTTTTAATGTGTAAAAAATATCTTGGCATTCTCCTGGCTCGCTTTGTATAGTTGAAAGTTCGAAAAATAAAAAATAAATTGCGTCGGAATCCAGTCCACGAAAACGCGTTAAATATGGAAGAACTGAAGGCTAAATTGGATAGCGAAGGCTTCCAAAAACTGAGAGGTACGTCAATAGTTTAAAATAATAATATTTTTACTTCAATTTCATCAGCAGAATCGTACTTCCGAGTATCTTTGCGCGGAACATTGATAAATTTAAACCAGAGCTTCCGGTAGTTTGATAGGTTGGTTGTTAGACGCATCGTTTGAACAAATTTATTCAAGAAGCACAATTTGACTGATGTTATGTATATTTTCCAATATAATCATATAACATGTAAAAATCCTTTAAAGAATTGCAGTGTCCGGTTTCAAAATGCGGGGCTTTCATTTATGGTTATGTTTCCGAGCTGAAATTCCATGTAAAGGAATTTCATAAACTGAACATCAGTTCAAAGAATGCCGTATTTGTACATCATGATGTACTACATTCAAGCGGTTGAAACGTCATATAGTACAGAACCACTCGGAAGAGGAACAACCTAATTCCTGCATTTCCGGGACTGCTCTGAATGAGGTTATGGACAAGGATGACGGTTAGGGGGTTGATTCCGGAATGCTCGATTCGTTTTCTAGTAAATGGCAGGAGCTAGTTGATTGTGATTCTGAAGCAATAACCAATTTTCGATGTGATGTGTCAAATACAGTAATTGCGATCTATTATGTTTGTGCTAATGCTCATTATTCAATATCACAACTAAAATCAAATCACGAGAAATGGGTATTTCATACCCATTTTGCAAATAACAAACATTTTGAAAATGGGTATATCATACTCATTTCCCAAATAATAGAGATTTCGAAAAATGTGTACTTCATACCCATTTCTTAAATAACAAACATTTTAAAAAATGGGTGAAAAATAACCCGATAGGCTCTTTAGCAATGGGTTAAATCGTTTTACCCATTAAAGGAGTTAACCGACCTAAGTTCGAAATGGGTGATATTTTACCCATTAATGGGTACTGGCCGGTTACAGTGTTGCCTAAAATCTTCATTATTATTGTTTTTTTTTTATTACAAGTGACACGACATGCTATAGAATGTTGGAAATTGGTCGGTTTCATCGGTTTTAATAAGATTCAAACCAGAATGTTTTTTTTTTATTTCAGTGTAAAAACGCAGGAGTATCTCAAGCATGGGATTTGATTACTAAATTGAAAATAGAAAAGCTCTAACGAATCTTGAGAAAGCTCAATAAATGAGATTTGCAAAAGAATTTTCGAACGCTGTCCTTACGATTCAAACATATTTTTATTCTGATGATCCGCTTCATCATATTATTTAAGTTTTTAATAATACAAAACTGAAAAGTCGGATGCACTTACCTGGATTTTCTGCAATTTTTCGGTAGATAAATAAAGCGATGTAATCTTCAGTGAGTGATTCCCACAAACCATCACTTGCAATTATCAGAAAGTCTTCTGTACCTTCAAGACGAATTATTGATGTGTCAGGTTCACTCGTTATAAACGGTTTAAGTTGAGCGTCACCTACAAAAAAAGGTTTGTTCAAGGTTATAATGTTAGATCAAGATTTACTAAAATGGCAAATTACAAATAAAGGACATACAATGAGCATCATTTCTAGGTATTCATATCGTCTGTGTAATAGTGGCTCGGTGAACTTAAGGGCATAACAACTAACAAAGCCATTCATGTTCTGTTAGCTTCCTAACCAAGGCCCATTATGCTTTAAAACAGGGCTGTTAATCGTCCACGTCTGCGTATATCAGCGGTAGTGTCTACAGTGGAAATTTTCAAATCTACAACGATGAACAGTTCTGCTCTAAACAATGGTCCCCGTGAAGAATTTTCAGCTCCAGCATCAGAACTTTTGTTTAGGTATTACGTTTCTCAACAAAAGCGAGATTTGTGCCTCACGTTCCTACAAACCTAACGGGAGGGTAGGATAAAGGTGAGAAAAAAAATTGATCTACTGTTGGATCATAGAGAGCATCAGCGTAAACGAGCCTTTACTGTTTATTTTGGCATCTTGAGTCATTTCTAACATCTTAAAAGTAGTAATTCGAAAACTAATTTCAATGTTACCATCAAATAAAAAAAAACAATTCAACTGGGCAATTGAATGCAATTGTCAAACTTGATATCAAATTTAGTTTCTATTACCCATATAACCAGAAGTCGTATATCAGTTTATTCTACACTGATAGGCAAAATAAAGTGCCCACCTCATCGTTTTTTCAATTTCTCTCATTTACTTGGTTCAAATTAAAGTAAACACACGGTATTTTTTTTATTATCTTATTTTTTATATTCTTTTTAAGTTTCACTTATGGAAGGAAAAAAAGGAGTTTTACTTAAAGAAAAAAAAATCAATTTGTGTTGAAAAAAAAAACAGTGACAAAATAAAGTGCCCACTTCATTTAGTCTACAGAAAACATAAATTAAAGTAAAATAAAAGCATTTCAATAATTGATGTGTTCTCCTTTGGCCTTCAGGACCTCCTGCAGGCGCTTCGACATGCTCTCGACCAGGTTCTTTAGGTGCTGTGGATCTAGCTCTTCCCAGGCGCGCTCCAGGGCTTCAAAATAGTTATTTTTATTGGTAACACCAGTTTTGTCAACCCTGGCATCGAGAATCGCCCACAAATTCTCGATGGGATTGAGGTCCGGACTTTGTGGAGGCCATTCCAGCGGTTTGATCCGACAAGACCAGAAGAAAGACTTGGTCTTCTTGGCAGTATGCTTCGGGTCGTTGTCCTTCTGGAATACGAACTTCTCTTCAAGGCCCGTCTGGATCAGCGAAACCTCCAGATTTTCTCGCAGGATGTTGATGTAAGAATCTGCCGTCATTATCCCGTCGATTTTCACAATGCTTCCCACTCCACCCCACGAAAAACACCCCCAGACCATCACATTTCCTCCTCCATGCTTCATCGTGCCTTGGATGTGGCGCTCCTGTAAGCTCCTCTCCCGATCTGCACCAAACACGAACCCGCCGCTTTCGCTTAAACAGCTCGAATTTTGATTCGTCCGTCCAGAGAACCGTTTTCCAGAACTCTAGGGGCTTATCAGCATGCTCCTTAGCAAACTTAAGCCGTTTGGCTTTGTTTGCCTTGCTGATAAATGGGCGCTTCCGGGCAAGTTTGCTATTCAACGGCGACGAAGACGGCGACGAACAGTTCGACCGGAAACTGATAACTGAAGGGTTTCCTGGATCTCGCGGACAGTTACCTTCGGGTTCTTCTTGACTTCGCGCATGATCTTGGTGTCCGTTCTCGCATCCGTTTTCCGCTTCCTGCCTCTGCCAGGGCGATCCACCACTGATCCAAACGTTTTAAGCTTCAGAAGAATTTTGCCAACCGCTGCCTTACTGATACTGTACTTCTTAGCGACAGCCCGGTGCGATTCACCGTTTTGCACATCACGAACGACCAATTTTCGGATACACAAGGGAATTGCTTTCGAAAGCACTGCGTTCTCCATTTTTTCAATTGAATCAAATGCGATCACGTATACAAATGCACCAGGTTGAGCCGTTTGCTTCAAAACATGTCAAAATATCAAAACATAAACAATCGAGGGGTCTTCCAATGGAAACTTATCGAAAACATATCGATTCTTGAAGTGGGCACTTTATTTTGTCACTGTTTTTTTTTCAACACAATTTGATTTTTTTTTTCTTTAAGTAAAACTCCTTTTTTTCAGTATTCCATAAGTGAAACTTAAAAAGAATATAAAAAATAAAATAAGAAAAAAAACTACACTGTTTACTTTAATTTGAACCAAGTAAATGAGAGAAATTGAAAAAACGAAAAGGTGGGCACTTTATTTTGCCTATCAGTGTATGTCATTATCATGTTATGTCAAAATCGCATATAAATGTTGCCTTCGTCGTATTAAAATCGTAAAAAGTGCAAATATTTGACTTACATATGAAATGTTATTTTTCCATCGTAGTGCCTCACAAACTAATTTGAATTAGGGGGCGACCCCTGCATAGTGGTAACCATCCACACCTCTCACGCCAAAGTTACGAGTTAGAATCTCCCCCCGTACAAATTACGAAAATACCCAAAATGGTGTTTGAGAGACTACGGCGGGAAATGAAAATCTCGATAATCAAGAAAAAATAATAATAATTTGGATTACATCGTAAGACTTTTCAAAACGAATTTGTTATTACAGATTGAATCGCAGACGATGTCAAATCATCTCGTTTAAGAAAACAATGAAATTTGCACTATATGGCCTCCCCTTTTGCATTTATTAACCATATTTCAACATTCCATATGATATGTTTGTTTACATATATGTTTGTGTATCACGAAAACAACTTTAAATATACGAGCATTTTAGTTATCTAGGTAATGATCCTGATAGTATGAGATGTGCAGAAATTTGATCGAACAATTTGGCAACGGTTTTTATTTTTTTCACAGAGGCTGATAACACTCGCCGCAGAGCCACATATGCTCCATTGGCTTAGATTTGACCATTCTTGTTGTACGAATGGCTCAAAAATGGCTGCTTTAATGTTTCTCTTACTATGATGATCACAAGATTTTATTCTGCTGTAATCTTGCAATCACTTTTCTTAGAGGAAAGTATTTTTGTTGCCATTTGTTTGGCAGTAAACAGGGTTGCCGACACTCAATCTGACTCAGTAAGATTCGTTGACCGATAGCTCATTTCTGAAACTATTTATCTTAAAATTGTGTATGACAAAATTTTTAGCTATTCATTCAAACAACAACTTCGTCAAACAGGGAACTCACTGCGAATCTTAGGGCGATTGCAAGAAAAATGAACTTATTTTTTTGGGATACATATGAAAGTTAGAACAGCGCATCGTTTGAATAAGTTGTAGGTGGCACCAAGAGCTGTGAATTTATCATATATCATTTTTTTGACATTCACCCTCTGAAATGAGCTACATAGCTGACCCGACTTAGTTACCACCACTTTCAAATTGCTATTCTGATATTCTACAAAACAAATGTGCTTTCTCAAAATCACTGAACCCTAAAGTATACCTCAATTTTAAACAAAAACTTAAAAAAAAAAATATTCGGAGGATCAGAAAAAACCTGGTCTGCATTGGCAATCTAGTATAACTGAGTTTACGTGAGTTGCAATAAGTCTGACAACAAATAGATGCACCATTTATAAATATAGACCATTCGATTTAAAGTTATCCTAACTCTGAGTTTAATAGTGGTGTTTTCATTTCCGGCTACGGAATTATAAATATTTTCAAAAATTTGCTCACTTGACTTTACACAGAAAAAAAATCTGAATTTTCATTGTGATGTAAATATCGGAGCACGTAAAATTTCATTTCATTCCACACGAAGCAGCAACTTGCATGAAGTAGTTCTATCAAAGACGAGTTTTTGCATGCAATATTATCGGCAATGTGTTAAATTTCTCAGAACATTACACGATGAATAATGTATTATTTTATATTTTGTGACGCTCCATTTATGTGCATGATATTGAACAGAAATTCACGCTAATTTTTCGAGCTGTGTACTTATTTTTGTCATTAGGGTGCCGCTAATGTAATGACCAAAGTCTACGCTCCATACAAAATTTCAAAAAAATGTATGGAGAAAAGTCAACGAGGGGGGAGGGGGGGTCTGAGATTTTCAAAAATGAGTCTGCGTGGTTTATGAACCGGCCCTTTGTCCTAAGCGGTTTCTGTAGCTTCTAAAATGGCAAATGAAAAAAAAAGAAGTCAATGCAGGTGAAAATTCAGGTTATTTCGAGAATGTAGCCAAAATTCCCGCTAAATTAGTTCACGGGCATAAAAATCTTACATTTCAAACACAGGCATTCACCATTTTCAAATTTAAATAAAAAAGAATTCTTTTGAAGTGCATAGTTTTTTTTTACAAAGCTTCATTGATTTTCGGTAGCATTTTCTGAGACACAATTTTATTGTTATCAACGGTTTACGATTTATGATATTTTGTAGATTGAACATATGAAAACACATGCGTCCTTTCGCCCTCCTCTCGGATATGTGATCTGGTCGCGATGGGTGGGCCTACACCATTAGCACTGAGATGGCAACCAAAGATATATCCTGTAGTGGCGGTATCACATGTTGACCATTTATATTAAATGTCGCGTCACATATCTGGCATTGATGCACTAATTTTACACATGTGATCCAACGGACATCCTGTCCTGGAGCCTTGAATGCTGGTGCAGTCAGGTGGGGCTCTTCCTGGCTGCAAAATCTTTCTTATGCGTTCCCTGAGATGATGAGCCGTAGCCACGCTTGACTCTAAATCTAGCTAGACAAATATATATTGATAGACAATGTGTTCAAGATTATTGACATTCGTAGGGAATTAGGCTGCACATGAATGTAAGACTTTGAAACGATTAAACGACTTAGAGATTAGGATTAGAAAAAAAAAGACGGCGATGAACGGACAGGTAAACGTAAACTTTTCTACAATAGAACTATAGAATTTAAATGAATAACGCAGAAGACAAGAACTAACTAAGGCGGACAAAGTGATAGGTGAATTAGACGTGGTAAGACGAGGCTTGCATCGATGACTTTCAGAGCACATAAGAACTAGACATTTACTAACTAAATTATAAACGACTGAAGATTCCCTTTTGAACATATAAAGGAGATTTCGGATTGACTAATTAAATAACATAAAGAGACGCAACCACCCCCCAAACTCTTTTAAAAGAAACTTTTCTCTCATGAGTCCCATCAGTAAACCATAAAAATTATACCGTTGGGACTACTGAGACTTGTAACATCAGACTTTACTAAAACTGGTAGAATTCAAATATCTCGACGACATAATTACAACTTATTATTGATTCGAGAAAACTGCTCAAAAAGACTTCCGCAGCACATAAATGAACAAAACTACAAAAGACTGAAGAAAACACCTACAACCTAAATAACAAGAAGACGAAACGACACCATACAAAACAGTGAACATGAACATGACTGAGAGAAAGGGGAAGCAAACTTGAAAATGCAACACCTTTTAAGGCAGTGTCAACAGCGTCTCGATGGACGACATGATCCTTGCACGGCTGGTGAAATGCTTCAATAGGAGTTAAATTATATCATTCTAACGTACAAGGGACAATACAATAGCTTCTTATTTTTGGTTCGAGAAAACTGCTTCAGAAGACTCTCAGAACCAAACTGTTCGCCACGAACAGTCTTCGGGTGCGGACGCGTTTGCATTTCGCTCCGCAATTAATTTGTATATTTATAACCTTTTTTTACCTTTTGACAACGTCTCGCGCAGGTCTTGCTGACCTTTGTAAATCGTATCGCGTAGAACATTTTACAAAAGAACTAATCATGCCGTGCGGTGTTAAATCGTGCAGCATTAGCGACGACCGCTTTCTATGGAAGTGCGATTTTTGTAACAAAAAATACCATGCTGCCTGCGTCGGTGTACAACGACAACGTGAGCATTTCATCACCGCATTTATGGTGCATTTGAGTCCTACATATACACACGAAAACGGCCGGCATCAACGAATCGAATTCCATGATGGCGCAAACAAATAAAAGAACATTTTGACGAACGGCTATCAAATGACATGGAACTTTTATTGAAAGATGTCGAATCGTCATCACCTCACTCTACTATGATGACTCAAAGCTTTGGGAAGTTCTGGAAGAATTAAAATTGGTGTCTGGGGCTGTTTCTAGTCTTCAGATCAATGCAACCAAAAATACAGAGCCACATCAGAAGACCCTGGAAGAAGAATTAGCAGCAAGACCTTCAGTATATAATACTGTCCTTTCAAAACATGAGCATACATCTCCTGGATGGCGATTTTAAGATCATAAATGGCATTGGAAACAAGACTGGTCCAAAGTAGACGCCAAACATCGGGCTCGTAGGCTACAGGAAAGAGCTGCTGAAAAAGCCTAACGCATCAGAAAACGTAACAAACAACAATTCACCCACACAAGACATCCAGACTATGACAACAAACCCAATAACAACTTTCAAGGAAATGAAGAGCACACAAAAAAATATGACAAAGAACTACTGGCTGATGCAAAAGTGCAATTTGCCTGCCCACCAACGTCCACTGACCACCCAATTGCAGCCCTCTCGGTATCAAAATTCATCAACTTAAAAAAAGGTGAAACAATCAACCCATACAGAACAGAAAATCAGACACAACGACATACTGAAGCAGGCACAATCGAAATTACCGACACATCAACACATCGGGAATTGAATTCTACACCTGACCGGTCATTTTACACTATGCGCCCACCGCTCAGCGTAAGCATGACGCAGCAATCAGCTGTTTCAATGCATCCACCTATGCTCAGTAGCCTGGGACACGGACATATGAAAGAAAAAAATCTCCGCTCTGTGCAAAATTTCAGCTCGATCGGTGAAACTATATTTTAGCGCCCTCGGTTTTAATTTTCCATAGGATTTTCTATGAGGAAACTTACTTTTCAAAAGAAAAATCTGGCGAGGTGACCCATTGTCCTCTAAAAATAATTCAATACAATAAATCTCTGGTAATCTCCCAAGGAAACTTTTCTTCGAAGATCGCAAAGCGATTCGACACTTGTGGAAAAAGTTATTTTGCTAATACAAAAACACACTTCTAGCTTCTTCTTTCAACGTTATTCTGGCAACCGAAACAAGCTGGGATGAAAGCGTCAAAAGCGAAGAAATTTTTGGAAATAATTTTAATGTATTCCGGCATGAACTTAATTTGCAACATAGCAATAAAAAGTCTGGAGGTGGAGTTCTCATTGCCATCAATGCAGACTTTACTTCTCAAGTACGAAAAACTATCAAGCACAAAGAATTTGAGCATGGCTGGGTTAAAGCACTCATTGCTGATAAAACACACAATAGCATCTGTGTATTTCCCACCCGAACATGACCATGAGCATGAGCATGATTGACCGCCCACGGTTGCTATTCCGTTATTGTCAGATCAGCTGTATTTGCACAAAGAACCAATGGATGATGTTTGGGACTAATATACATCTTCAATGTGTAAAAATTGGTAACCCATCATAAAGCAATACCGATGCTGGTCAAGTAGGGAATGGGAAGGAACGTGTTGACATGATACTCGCTTTGAAGGAAGCCGAGAAATCCTCTGCACTTCCACGAGAAATCACTGGGATGTTGGACAGTTGGGGAAAGGTTAGCAGGAGGGTTCGTTTTGGTTAACGATACGCTGAAAGTATGTAGCACTATCCGCCAAAAACAATGGACCGCTCCAATGTGACTGAAAAGAGGCAAGCATAACGAAAAACAAAACAAAACAAAATAGACAAAATAAAATAAACAGGATATTAGATATTGTCTTCAAATAGGGTAGGAATAAATTATTTGTTGCTTTGCAAACCAGCTCTCCTCGATGTCCTAGATGGATAAGTCCTGCTGGACCCGCAGCTGCTGCCGTCGGCACTCGTCCACATCAAGCCGGCCGTCGCCGACGTGTTGGAAACCTTCCGGTAGTAACATGATATCTGCGTCTAATACACTCTACTTGCACCGATTAATTTACAAACTAAGCCTGCACACCAAATCAAAATTCACTTTGGCACGGTTGTGGTATTTTTTTTTAAAATTTAGTTTTAGATATTGGCACTGGGTGGCGGGAAACAGAATCAATAAGAAAAATAAACTCGCCTATGACTTTTAAAATTACAGGGTGGGGGTGAGAGGGGGTGGGTAAATATTTGGAAAATTTTCAACAAAATTTGGGGTGTGGGGGAGAAAGGGGCTTTTTGGGGGGGGGGAAAAAAATCCTTTGTTTTTCCCCCCCGGATATTAATAAAAAAAATTTTTTTTTTTTTTTTTTTTATAATAAGAAATTTTTTTTTTAAATGGGCTGCAAAATGGTGAGTAGACAACTGGGATGGAGCGTACGTCCCCGCAACATAGCACTGGTCCTCACAAGTTCCTACCTCATGCTTCCACGGGTCAAGAGATGACAAAGACCGCCAGCTAAGGGTTGCGTACTTAGCTGGTAGTGCAGCCTGGGCACTGTTGTCCTTCTGACTTCAGCTAGATTGAGGAGGTGCGTTCCGAGCGTCTGTCCACCAAGGAGGTGCAGCTCAAACAGCTCCTGGCATCCAGCGGTTGAGTAATAAACGCTGTATCGCGTCAGCTATACCTTAGGAAGCAGTTCCACCAACGCGATGTAGGAAGGTGGCATGCTGAAATCTTACCCTACCACAAAAAATGGAAGTATTCTTTATACGGTGTATAATTTCAGATCATCTATGGAATTCCCAAGTGTTGTTTAATAATTTTAATTTTTTTGTTTCCTTCGTGGCAATGATAATGCAAGTACGTCTACAATTGCAGCTGGACATCAGTCTACAGACATGCAGACAGTACAAATATAATTGTTACTATCATTTTATATTATAACATCCCTTCACAATATTTTTAAAGCTATTTTCAGGTTCGCATTTATGCATCGTCGTAAGTTTTAGCCGACCTAACCCACGATATGTATTTGAAAAGATAGGATGGTTTTTGACGTTTTTGTTTAGAAAGGATCATACGACAAATTCTACTAAATAAAATTTCAAGAAAAGTTTAATAATTCAAAAACTAAAATTGTTTATGATCTCTCATTTTCTATTGCACAGATATAAAGAATTATTTATGGGCCCAGTAGAAAGCAAGAGTTATCGGAGAATTCAAATTTCATTTTTCTTTTTCTCTCTGTTTTTTTTTCTTTTTTGTGGATTTATTAAGCTTCCGTTTTTGGGCAGTAATCATAATCATATGAAAGTTATTTCGGCTAATTGTTTGCTTAAATTTTCTTTGCTATTCTGCTTGGCTGCCCGGTGATCAACTTTCTTTCATTATACCACTTTGGAAATTTTCGCCATTTCAGAGTTTCAATCATCTAACATCACAGCAGAAAAGACAAATAGGTGCATTTAATTTTTATGTGTATACTATTACAACATCGTATTGTTTTCATCATATCATCATTATATATATTAGTATATCATATTGAAAATATTTACTAAAAGATTAATAATAATAATTAAATTTCATTTGCTTCAAGTTTACAAGGAAATTGATTCCAGATAGTATGTACAGATATTTTATTTCATTGTATGTAAAGGTGTTTTTCTATGAATTTAAATCATTGAATATTATTAAAATTAATAAATGCTCTTCAATTCTGCTGATTATGTATATCTATATGTCATGAATAAATACATATTTTTTTGATTCATGTATAATTAAATGGTTTATATTTTATTTAGTTGCAATAAGACCTTCACATTCCAGAGTTATATTCATCTGCCACTGATTGAGCTGTAAAGATGCACCAAGCTGCATATGATTATCATATGCCTATTATTACAATTTTAACTATTTCATCATATTATTTTATTTATAACCATATTTAAATTACAGGATGACGAATTCCAACCATGGCATATTTTAATTAAATATTATAGTATATTTCATTGCTCTATTACATACTACATTTATTGCATATTATGACATATTATGTACATTATATATAATAAATACTGGGTTGGGAAGGAGCATCAGGGTATCATTCAAGCTGAAATTGGACGATGGTTTGATTGACTGCCTGAGTCTAGGAGGGAACGAGCATTATCATTTTCTTTATCCTACCGATTCGATTGCGATCCTGCGAATTCTACTCCAACAGTTTCAGTGAGAGTGACGCGCCCTTCTTAACAAGCCATCCTGTAGAAAGCTTAATAAGTATTGCGAATTGGGTTATTCGAATTGTTGGATCGTATCGTTGGAAGGAGATTCTTAATTTCCCGTGGATTTCGCGTGAGTGTCTCTGCTTACGGGTCCACCCCTCCGGTTTTGGCCCTTCATACAGCGATATTGTGAATTCAGATCGGTGGCTCAATTTGATCTTGCTATTAAGTGGAGCTGCATCCAAGCCAAGGGCATGAAGGGATGGTGGCTACCATACATACATACATACATACATGACGAAATTTTCATGTCAAATATGGAACCGGGAGTAAAACTGCATATATATGGTGACTTTAATAAACGGAATGCGAACTTCATCCCTGACATCGAAAATGAATCAATTCTACTCTAAGTCGTAGGCGAAGACGAAGCTTTACAATTTCTATTCGACCAAGTATCACATTTTGGCTTACACCAAATTAATCATATAAAGAATCAGAAAGAGAAGAAATGCATATTTAGGCCTCTTATTTTCGAACTGCACAGAAGACTTCTGTGTGAATACTTCATTGTCACCTTTATGGAAAAATGAAGTATTTCACACAGCAATTGAATATTCAATCATACATATAATAGCAGTACATAATACTCCCTTCTCCAGCGACTTGGAATTCGAGGAAGTGCCGGAATATCATAAAGCAAATTACGAAGAAGCCAAACATAAACACTTAGAAAATTTTAGAGTATTCGGTAATATTTTACCGAACTTTCAACAGCTGAACAGCTGAACGTTCGGTAGCAAAAAATTTACCGGAACTTGTCAAATTTGACCGAAATGCGTTAAATCGGATTACCGAACATTCAGCTGTTCAAAGTTCGGTAAAAAATTACAGAATACTGTAAAATTTTCTCAGTGTGTAATAAGTATTGAAGGAAAGATTTCATTCAAGTATTCAGTACCTTATTTCAGAAACTGTATCAATGAAAAGAAGAAGGCGAACTCAAAACAATAAATTACCAGTGTGGTTCAATCCACATTTGAAACATTCAAAGAACAAAAAACAAAAAGCACACAAATTATATAAAAAGCAAAACTCTAGCACAAATTTGCAATATTATTATGACATATGCAACCAACTTAACACAGCCCTTAATTCTGCACATGAAGAATATAATCGTAAAGTCGAAACTGAAGTCAAATCATGCCCCAAGAATTTCTTCAATTATGTAAAAACGAAATTGAAAAATAGCAATTTTCTCCCACGAATACATTTTGACGGAAATGTAGGTGATAATCCTTCTGAAATCTGCCAGCTTTTTGTAAATTTCTTCCAAGAAGTATACACTACATTCTCCGAAGAAGACCGTGATCGCGACTTCTTAGCATTCATTCCTGAATTTTCCAACAATATATCTGTAAATCAACACGTCTTTTTCAAAGGTCGCTCAACTACTTCTAATCTTCTTGAATTTGTAACTTTTAATTTGAATGCAATGGACAATGGCAAGCACGTAGAAGCCCTTTACACTGACTTCATTAAAGCATTTGACCGAATCGACATACCATTATTAATCTTCAAATTGCAAAAAATCGGAATGGAACCAGGACTGATGAATTGGCTGCAGTCATATTTAACGCATCGCAAACAAATTGTTCGTTTTCAAAATAAATTTTCAGACCCCATCTCTGTCACCTCGGGGGTGCCAAGCAAAAGCTTACTTCAACTTAACGTGAAAAAATGTAACTCAATAGCATTTAGCAGAAAAATTTAAACACCTCGTACGGAAATATTTTTAGGAAACCAAAAAGTAGAAACATGCTAAATAGTAAGGGACTAAGGCATTATCCTAGACTCTAAACTCATTACATAGCATTACAACACTAGTATAAGTAAAGCAAATAGCATGCTGGGCTTCATTAAGAAGTTCAGCCACAATTTTCAAGATCCATACACCATTAAATTATTATACATTACATATATAAGGCCAATTTTGGAATACTGCAACCTAGTATGGAATATTGCCGTACTGTGCCATACATGAAGAACGCATAGAATCCGTCCAAAAACAATTTCTTGTATATGCCCTAAGGAAATTGAATTGAACTGTATTTCCACTGCCATCTTATGAAGCACGCTGCATGCTTATCAATTTGCAGACACAAGGAACGCCGCGCATTCGCAATGCTTGTCTACATCAATGACATTATTTCACATCGTATAAAATCAGAAGTACTACTCTCGCAATTGAACTTTTATACTCCCAGCCGGCATCTTAGAACACGGAAATTATTCTTAGAAAAATCATACAGAACAAATTATGCAAAAAATGGCCCCGTTAATCGAATGATGCGCCAGTATAGCTTACATTGCGAAATCATTGGTATCACTATGTCTAAGGAACAAGTAAAATCTCGTCTAAAAGACAACAGAAATAATGTTTAGCATGTAAGTAAAACATTGTAACCATTGTATGTAGCCTACATTGCTTTACGAAATAAATAAATAAATAAATAAATAAATAAATATTTTTGATTCGAGAAAGACTCTTAAAACACATAAATGACACACTTCACGGACTGAACTACAAAAGACTGAAGAAATGACGTAACGAAATAAATAAACTTGCTAACGTAACATTGACTAACAACTTATTGTTATGCCGACGTAAGAAGACGTTTTATGCCGACGTAAGAACTACACGACACTAACAAAACGCGACACGAGACAAGACACAACACTTATCGTTCTTACAATTACAACCGTCGGTCTTGTCTCGCGTCGCGTTTTGTTAGTATTGACTAACAAAATAACAAAAAGAAAACAATTGAAAAAAAAACAGACAAAATGACTCAAAATTCTCAAACGTTGCTCCTTCCGAGTAGTTTGCAACAGCGTCTTCTTGGACGACATGTTCCGTGTACGGCTGGCAAAATGATTCGAAAGGATATACGCAACGATATTATCAAAGGCCTGGCGCTGAGGTTTCTACTCTATTCAGAGTCCCGCCAGTAAACCTTCATAAAAAAAAACACATTCCTTACGAAAAATTAGTCTTGAGCCAAAACATTGGCAAGCATGTGAAAAATACATGAATTCTCATACCAATAACATGTGCAAGGTTTCGTCCAAATCGGAGAGGGTCAAGTTGAGTCGTTTAATCATTTGGTAGAGTGTTGCTCTTTTTCATCTTTCAATCTGGGCGAGTAAAAAAGAAAGAAGACAATAACAAAGCATTTAACCTTTTCCTTCCCACAACTTTCATTCATTTAAAAAAATATAAAGCGCTGCTTGTAATCATAGTGGTCGTTAAAAGATGTTAATTTTGTCTTAAATTAATGTTCAAAGTCATTAAACAAGGACAATAAATCGGAGCTCCAGAGCAAATTAAAATATACAAATTGCTTTAGTCTAATGAAATAAAATGCTTCTACGATGGGATTTGGTTTCAATCTGCATTATAAAACTGAACAAAATAGTTTCTATTCGTCAAAATAGAGTGGAGCTTCGCACCACTTAGGGAAACTGCCCCCATATTAATCTCATTGTTTCCATATTCATCCTACGATGAATCAATCAATTGGGCAGTTGAAGGATCGGTTTCGTTTTCTAATAATGTTTGCTTACGTTAAATAACTACAACAAACATTACTAACTAATCCTTCAACTGCCCAATTGTTTGATTCATCGTAGAATGAATATAGGAACAATGAGATTAATATGGGGGCAGTTCCCCTAGAAAAAATGAAATTCAAATCTTACTAAAATGATGTAAGACCAAACCTTGAATAAGGCTGATTTTATGTTGATGACTTGGTAGTAGCTTACGCTGATAGCAGCGTGATTGTAACTTCATCTGGAAAGTTAGAGCGTATCAGATGCCTTTTCTTGAACTCTGAAGCAAATTTAAATCTGATAAAGCAAGCGCATGAATTACCTTTTTGCACCCAACTAAACTCATTCGTTATACAAATTTTGACTTTTACTGTGAGCCATGTTCTCAAGCGTCCTGCCAGAGTGCGTGAGACAACACCAAAACACGGCTCACAGTAAAAGTCAAAAAGACAAAACAATTATAGCAGCGCGCACAGGCTCATACACATAGAAGGTCCGAAGATGGAAAGGAACAACCTAACGTACGAAGATAAATCTCGACAACTTATTCAAAACGACGTATTTGATTTTGTACTCAAAGTCCCCTCTTTAAGATTCACACGTAAATTTCTCAAAACTGTCAGAACCCCCACGGAAATGTTTTTCGTTGTATTGGTGGCCCTAGTTTGCGTGAAAGCGCTAAGGCTTTCGAGAATTTACCGTTTGAATCTTACTTCCCCTCTTTGTTTATGAAATCAGATACGTCGTTTTGTATAAGTTGGCGAGAAATTATACGAAAATCTCTTCGAAAACAAGAAGTCAGCTTTTTAAACACAGGCAAATAAAGGACACAGGAATTTCATAATGCACACTGATAAAAAAGCAATGATAATATCTATGTGTCCCACACATGATATTTTGCAATTTGATCAACAAATGATATCTATTTGTAACCACAAATAACCACTATGTGTGGCCACACATACTTTTCATTTGCCACATAAACTTCATATGTGATTCTCAAAGGGTTCTGTTTATGTGTGAACAAATGAATATTAAGTGGAATTTTACATGGATTTGAGCCAATACATATATGTAGATTTTTAGCCGTGCACAACTTATGAACGATACTTATAAATTTCTAAAGCGTAACTAACCGATGGATTTAGTTCTACACGGTGTTGTTAATGTACGCCATTAGGCTTTGCTGTTTACAAGCGTTGATATAGAGAAGTTGTCGAGCCGTAACGTTAACATTTAAAGTTCGATTCCAAGTTGCTTCATTTTTTGACGTATTACTACGTCTGTGTTTTTAATACTGGGGTACACGTTCGAATTACGAAAAGTTGGAGCGTCACGAAAAGTGTTTAGGTCTTGAAAGTCAATAACTAACTCATTTCACAATCCATTTCCAAAATTATATGATTGCACCAATTGATCGGGACATTTTCTACGCTTCGATTGCAATATTTGAAACTATTGATTTTTAGCATTAAACTATTGAAAATTATACAAATATAAGGTGATGTCTTATAATTGCGTTTTGCAGAGTAAATTTACTAAATGCTCAGTATTTTCCTATCAAATGTAAGTAAGGGAGGTCTCAGCTGTGCGGAGCGGCAATGGGCCAGTTTTGGATTGGTAGCTGGTGGAGGAGGGTGCACTGGCGAGCAACCATTGGATAAGTAGTTGATGGTTTAGCAGGTTGTTGCTAGCAAGTCGTTAGCTAGGCAACCGTTGCTAGGCAGCCATTGGTTATGCAATCGGTTGACCCAGCCAGTGGTGTATTGGCAGCTGGCGGTGCCAAGTGCCCTGGTTGGTGCGTAGGCGAGCATTCAGCCAGGTAGCTGATGACTCAGCTGGCTGTTGCTAGCAAGCGGCTAACTAGGCAGCCATTTATTTATGCAATGTTATTTATAAATCAATCATATAATTATATAATTTATGCAATGTTTGTTATAAATTGATTTATAATTAAATTACATTGTGTTATGCAGTCGGTTGACTAAGCCCGTGGAGAATTCATAGTCAGCCGGTTGGCGCAACCACGAGGAGCTATATCCATTTGGTAGCCATTTTTACATATGACGTAACGTTAAGTGTAAAAAACCCGCAATTACTATGTCTATACAGACAGAAGGGTATTCATTCGGAGTAGAACCATCTGTGTTTCGTTTACTGTAGCGCCACGGTCTCCAAATTTCGACAGAATACCAATAATCATCAAATGATGTCTTTCACACAAAAGGCTCTTTTCAGGGTTTCTATTTTGAATTTGAAAGAGTGTTATACTGAATTCTTATAAGAGTTTGCTCATTGTATGAGCATGACGCCTACCTAATTCGTAAATCCTGGCTAACTCTGAATTTTGAAAGATTTCTGCTCGATAAATACCAAATATTTCATAACATTGTTTCGGTATTGAAAATTACTACACTGAAAATTTATTTTCGTAAAAAAGTTTTCATTCGTTTCGTAAACATGGATTTTGTACATAGAACAAATGTTTCGTATTTTGTATGAAACATTCATATTGCTTTTTAACTGGTGAAATGCTATCATAACACCTTTTTGTAGAGTGCACGAAATGGATTTCATGAAGACCAGCCAATCGCTGCTTCTTTATCTATTATTAATTTATTTATCCCAACAACAAAATTAAAGCGCTGCCGAGAGTTATAACTTCATATTCATTAATCAAGGATCTTCTCATGTGTCACCATGGCCTAGTGAGATCAGCCATGGATTCAACAACAGTTCTTTAAAAAATTGGGATCAAATGCCTTGCCTGCAACATTAAAAGAAAAACGCAGGAGAACTCCTCGCGGTTGCGTTTTTTTTTTTCAATTACATTTCGAGTCAATAAAGGAGATCTGTCCGTCCTTCTTGCACCCACCAGAGAGACGTTTCTTTTTAATTTGTAGTAAAATATTCGTAGCTCTTTGTATTGTTTTTGTGCAATGAACGAATGTTCTTTCTGTTTCAACAAATGCTTCGTGCTTTTGACAGTAGCGCGTGTGGCATTAATTACGAAGGAAGCTTCATAGAACGTACAAATCTGTTTCGTTGCAGAAAACAACGAATGGATTCGTAAGTGCTACCTTTGATTTTGTAATATAAACTAAAATTAATTTTCAGTGTAAGGGTCGTTTGTAGTTTGCTTATTTTGTGCAATCGCAGCTCGCCGGTTGCTGACGTGTGATTTTCCTATTACAGACATAATCCTCTAATAAATAGTTTTTTTAATGTTGGTAATGTTCGCTTTACATTCCAATCAGTGCTTAAAAGTGTTTCTGTGCGTTTTAGTGCGTTGGATAGAGTCCCTACCTTTCGAAAGGAAACTAAATATTTTGAGAAAGTGTTTGAAAGTGAAAGTGAAATGTCGCAGCACATGGCAGTATATGCGTGAATCGCTCAGCGTGCAAAGGAGCAGCAAGCAGAGCGTCCGCCGAAGCGTTGGACGTGAACTGCTGCTGTGAACTCGGTTTGCAATGCATGATATATCTTGTATTTTTCATAAATCACTGTCCAATGTTTTTGATTTTCAAAGATGAAACAACTAGTACTGAACACCATTATCATTATAACAATGTGCAAGACTATAATTAATTATTGAAATTATATTCCTTAACAGATCCTCACCTATCTTCCATGCCATAATGATAGGGGCCTCTCAACCATCGTAGCAAATACACCATACGTAGCAAATGGCCAACAAATTCTTTCTGAAGAATGAACAAAACAATTTTCGCACATAATTACTTTCTAATGCCGGTCTAACGTTTCATTAGGACCACATCCGCGCTATTTTGACCTAGACTAGGTCTGTCGGCAAGCGTAGGGATCAGATGAAAACTTGAAAAATAGCAGCCGTCACGAATAATTCACACGTAAATAATTTTATCATTTCTCTATAGATTTTCTTCAATTCAGTAGTAGATTTTTGATCGTTCGCTTCAATCAATTGGATATTTTTGCGACTGTCAAATCAATTTTCAAAAATATTATTAATATTTGACTTCGAATTCCTAAACAGACCCTCAACCATCTACAACGCGATAAGGACAATGGTCTCCAGCTGGTCGATCATATCAACACAATCATCATTGCCAACACAACCGTTGCCCCTTCATCATACCAAGATTCAAACCACACATCCCTCTCTAGGGTTAAATGATTTTTAAACATACTTACTTATTTATGCCGATCCAACATCCCATTAGAATTGTGTTATACACAACCACACTGACTTTTGGCAAGCTTTTTACAGATAATCACTTCTTCCAATCGATCAATGTCGCCTCGCTTTTAACACAGGCTATTTAAAAATAATAACATTCATTCACATTGCTACATATTCCTACGTCACCTTTGCGTACAACCCCATTGGGCTGTCCCTTGTAGTTTTGACGTAGGACATAGGACGTAGCTCTCTCTTTTCTATTCCTGTATAAGGGCGCCGTTCTAAAATACGCGGGTTTGGAGACTTTGAACGATAATATCTCCTCTCTTGCCTGCAGAAATTTTACGATAAGTATTTCTTTCGAAAGGTAGAACAACAAAGCTGAATCCCGGTTGATAACTACATTCATTACATTTGTTTAAACTAATTAAAAAGTACTTTAAAGAAAAATGTTTACATGCACAACGCTATTGGTCGAAAATGACATCATATTTGCGCCACGCTCTGATTGGTTCATACTGCCACAGTAACCGTGCCAACGAATATCAAACATGAGGGGACGACCGACCAATCATCAGTTCTCGCTGTGCATCCGTATGCGACAGACGTTTTGCGGAGCACGTTGGTTGAAAACGCCGCCCGTGAAAACAAGATAACCCGACCAAGAAGAATCATCCACGTCACCTGCAGCTAGCCATCCGCAACGACGAGGAGCTGAACAAACTTTTCTCCGGTGTGACCATTTCACAGAGTGGTGTCCTGCAGCCCAAGAAGACTGAAGAAAATTTCAATCGTGAACCATGTTATCAACTAAAATCCGTCCTTTTCAGGACAATCAAATCAAGTTGCCAACTAAAGAGTATGTTTGATAGAAATTTCTCTTTAGCTCATCGAAATTTTCATTACCACGCACCGGCTCAATATGGCGTTGAAAAAGCCGCGTCTCGGAGAAAATGGCCAAATCAATCGCCCACATCATCTTCGTAGTCAAGTGGTTAGCGGCGTCGCCCGTCGTTCATTGTCATGAAGTGAGGGTTCGATTCCCGCTACAGCCTGTGGAACTTTTTGCAAAACGAAAATGTCCAGTCTAATCCACTGGGTGTTAGGTTAAGTTGTTCGTTGTAATTCGCTCTATGGTCAATGTTCAGTGTGTACAATCTCGAGTGGAAGACGTTGCAAATGTCAATTTTTATCGTAGTATTACGTGCTGCCAAACACTCAGGCCATCCTGCTGCCCAAGAAGACCGAGAAGAAAATTTTAATCGCGAACCATGTTACCTCCGTTAACAACTAAAAGCCGGTCATTTAAGGACGAACAAATAAATTTGCCAACTAAAGAGTATGTTTGATTGAAATTTCTTTTGAGCTCATCGAATTTTCATTACCACGCACCGGCTCAACATGGCGTTGCTTGAAAAGCCACTTTCTGGAGAAAATGAGCAAAATTTTTTTATTAGTATCCATTTATAAATCTCTATTGCCAGGTTAAAACTAGCAAGCACGTTGGATATTCAACAAACGAATATTAACAGTTAATTTGAGCCGAACTGTAACACGGCAGACCAATTATGTGTTTCACATATTCAGTGTAGGGGGTAGGTTAGCTTCATTGCAGTTCTTGTTGTACATATGTTCATAGTGGATTAGGTGCAGATAATAGATAAGGTTAGTTGCAGGTAGTTTTAAAATGTGAGTTATAATTTTTCTGGCCAATATTTAAAAACTCTACTGTTTTGCAGTTTCAGAAGCAAGTGTGTCTAAATCTCAACTCTCTTTGGATGGGGTTCTGAGGCCCTGACAAGGGCCGTTTTTCTGATGCCTGAGTAGAAAAGATGCGAATTTAACCTCCGAAACGCCTGTCGCTCTAATGAAAACTAATGATTTCATTTCCACGCTGCTGTCTGGCGTGACAACTGAGGCCCGTCCCCTTTTGTAAAATTTGATTCGCATTATCTTCGTTGAGAATCCCCTTCCTGTTATGTAATGGTATATGCCATTATATAAAACAGGCTTGGCATGGCGAACAGCTATCATTCGGTCTTGGATCATCGACACGTTCAGACGTGTGTGTATCCCGCTCTCGTGATAAAAAAACGCTTTTCCGAGTTTTCCGCCCGGCTGCTGGAGATCGAGTGGACGCCCCCTGATGTGGCTGGTACGTCCGCTAGACGAGGCAAGCGGAAGAAGCCCGACGTCGACGCTGACGTTAATCATCCTTCCGTAAACAACTAAAATCTGTCCTTTTCAGGACGACCAAATCAATTTGCCAACTAAAGAGTATGTTTGATTGAAATTTCTTTTTTTTTTTTGTCTGGATTATCGAGATTTTCAGCCTCGGACTGGTTCATCTCCCGTCGTAGTCACTCAAATACCTCTTTTTAGGTATTTTCGTAACTTGTCCGGGGGTGAGATTTGAACTCGTGACTTTGGCGTGAGAGGTATGGATGTTAACCACTACGCCGGGGTCGCCCCCATTGAAATTTCTCTTGAGCTCATCAAAATGTTTATTAGCACGCACCGGCTCAACATGGCGTTGCTTAAACTGCAGCGTCCCGGAGAAAATGGCCAAATCAATCGCCCCATCAAGATGATCGTGGTCAAGTGGTCAGCGGCGTCGCCCGTCGTTCAAGTGGTTGTCGTCATGAAGTTGAGGGTTCGAATCCCGCTTCAGCCTGTGGAACTTTTTGCAAAACGAAAATGTCCAAACTGGTCTACTTGGTGTTAGGTTAAGTTGTTCGTAATTCGCTGTACACCCAAACTAAGAAAGTAAGATTGTAAGACAATTTCGTTTGATTCTGTTCCATTCTTGCTATTTATCGTAACTTGGATGAAAAATCTAACATTAGTTGTGGGCAAAACAGCAACAGCAATTCGCAATGAAAAATTAAGGTTGTGCGCAGTGATGTTTAGTTGATGAGTAAGAGATGTGTGTCCTGAAAGTCCGGTGGCTCACCAAAATATAATGTACCGATATTGAGATCAGGATACGAACCGTGACCGTCAGCGCGGCGGCTCTTGATGGCAACCATTCAGCCACATTGACAAACTAAGAGATAGGGAGTAGAAACCCTACAGTTAGTTCACTTGGCGAGGAATTCAGGGTACACCAATGAAGCAAATGGACATATTTTCTACCAAGCTATGTGTATCCTGTCGCTAACAAACTTGCATGGCATTGTTTATTTCATAAAACGCTTTCTCGATGATCAGTGAGGACAAAAATAGAACACTTGACGGCGGCAATACAACAGTGGCCAATAGCGTGGCGGCATTTTGTGATATCGACTCATCCATATTGTA
Source organism: Aedes koreicus (assembly GCA_024533555.2). Taxonomy (NCBI): domain Eukaryota; kingdom Metazoa; phylum Arthropoda; class Insecta; order Diptera; family Culicidae; genus Aedes; species Aedes koreicus. Next base: position 585,985 of record JAHHFK020003766.1, read on the forward strand.
TATTGATATGTTGATGATGATTGAATAAGGATCCTACAGCGATAAATTTGTCTCGAGCTATTTTTGCTTGCCAGTCGCTTGCACACACTTGCATGGCTTCATTTGTACCATAAAACGCTTTGTGGATCAAAATGGGCAAAATTGCTCTTTCTGAATCATGCGGATTTCTCAAGATATGATTGCAAAACTGCAATTGCATTGTTTGCCACCTTTTCAACTTTTGGGTGTATGTTCAATCTTCAGTCTGTAAAATCTCGAGTTGAAGACGGTGTGAAAGCCTATTTTTATCGTAGTATCACGTTCCGCCAAACACTCAGGCTGTCCTGCAGCCCAAGAAAACTGATAAGAACATTTCAATCGCGAACCATGTTCCCTTCGTAAACACAGGATCCATTTCACACTTACAGCACGTTGGACATTTTAGCGCCAACATTTGATTAGAGCGAATCTGCTATTGTAAACAAACACTTTGTCTGCTAATTTATCGGAAGTTGAATACAATTTCTTCAAATTGAATATATCAGCGGATAGAAATAAAGCTCTTCTTCCTTAAAGAGTGCCGAATTTGTATTTGTGACCTTCTGTTCAAGAGCAAATGACTACGAAAGCCATTGTTTACAAAAGCAAATTAGGGCGAATCTAATGTTGGCGCTGATTTAACAAACAAAATATCATTTACAGTAAATTCGAGCCGAACTGCAGTTTCTACAAATTTTCGTGGAGAACCTATAGCAGAAGAAGAACCGGAGCCTCACACACCAATAGCATAGGGTTTCATGGTTCTATAGACTGAATAGAATAAATTTATTAATTCGATGACATCAATTTCTTCACATCAACAAGCAGTCCTACGTCAACTTTGCAGTTATGCCACTGACATAACTCACCCTTTCGTTTTTTCAACATCATTATATTTCACAAGGCAAATTAATGAATTTTATACTGATTTCTGGTGGCAATCTAATGAATATCGAAAGTTTATTTTGAGGATAATCGTGAATGAGAAAGTGGTTGTTACTTGCACTTCGGCGCTGTCATCGAGACGATACAGCACAAGTACAGCTTGTGTCATCAGGTCACAACTGTCAGTTGTGACTGTTAAAGTCCCTCTCAAAAATAAAAGAAGAACAAGAAGAAGGTCACAACTGTGCGGGAAATTTAAAAAAAAAAGAATCCTGACGATGGCGGATTTGACAATGCTTTCCTTCGACTCTTTGCTAAGACCAGTTTTGAATGGAATCAAAAAATGAATGGAACGTAATCAATTTAATTAGAAAAAAAGTTTATCTTTGGTAATGTGCAGTAATGATAGAACCAAAAGTTTTAATTGATTAATTAAACAAAAGTTGATCTTATTTTTTTTTGCCGTAAGTAGCAATTCCTAAGGTAATGAAATCAAAATTATGAATTTGTAAGAGATTAAATTTCAGGCTATTTCTACCCGCATAACGAAAAGAAATTTGCTATATAGTCAAAACTGTATTTCGAATGTAAGAAATTCGAATTTTTTATTGTCTGCACTCGGTCTGGATTATACACCAACTTTTTGGCATAGAGTACAGCAAAAATTTTGCTCGTGAAAATTGCCATTTTTTTATGGTAACCTAACCCAACCGCCTATTCAGCATATTGTTATTTGGCCTTTTACCATCTGACATATTGTTAAAACTGTATAGAAGATTTTTAGTTTATAGTTGTCAACTACAAGGGTAAATGTCGTAACAATAACGGAAACGGTCATCAACAATAAGGGAAATGGTCCAGGAATGGTTTGTGATTATGCGGGTAGACTATAGCCAAAAGTCCAGCCAAATTACTTCACGGGAAAATGAAAGACAATTGGAACTTCGTGTCCGTCACTATATACAAAAAAAAATTGCATGGGATGACTATGGACAGCATGTTACGTAAAATTACAATGAGCAATGGGAGGGATTAATTCCAAATAGATATGACGGACCAAGTTGGGCTGATCAAATATACCAAGACTGTTTTTTTTTTTTAAGACCAAACAGTTTTTGAGTAACCTACACTCAGTAGCAAAATAAAGCCGAGCAAAATTTTTCTTCCAAAAAATGCCATGTTCAACCTTCTGTTACTTTGTCAATTATCAATATTTTTGGCTGAACATTTGACAAAATTATAACCAATGTATAAACCTTATGTGACCAAAATTTCATGCTGATAATATTTATAAATTTTAAGTTTTCATAACATATGTGAAAAAAGTCATTTTTGGACATACCAATTTCAAAAATCCGTATTTCTATGAAAAATTTAGGTAACATACTCAAAATTTCATCATAGCCTAAAAAAATAATGAAAATGATGTGGACAAAATTTGAACTGTTTCCATCAAGTGGTTTGGACTACAGCTGGCGTGAAAGTTGACGCACCAACATGAGTATTTCCCTTTTTCACCCGATATTGACCATGCTGAAATATCGGTGCAAAAAAAAAAAGCCGAGCATATTATTGCCTGGCGAAAACGTAATGTGTGTTTTCTGGTGCTTAATGTTAGACGTAAACCATTAACCTTCAATATCGTTCTTAATTTATGTTTTTCAGAAGTCTACTATTCTTCGAGCGCTAGCAGCTAACTTTTGCGTTGAGGAGGAATCAACTGCTAGCCAGGGCTCCGCTAGCCGGCGCTGTTCATGAAGAAATAACGTCCAATCCAGATCAACAATTCCAAGCACAAGGGCCACATTTTGAACCCGACGATGAAATTTGCGAGCACATAGCTGAAACGTGCAACTCACTGATTGAGACTGGCGAGAACGCGGATGGATTGAACCGACAAGAGCATTCCAAAATAAAATGATCCAGATGAAGCTACAGGTAATACGGAGAAGATCATCACGCTTACGCCAAGTCTGCTCCGGTGTCTTCCAAATAGTAGCGAGGAAGGGAAAGATATTATTGAGAAGGCACAAATTTGCGAATTATCGGAAAATAATCAACTTCAGCTGGCCGGAACCATCGCTTGATTTCACCTGAAACACAAAAACAAACTGCGCACGGAGGATCTGGAAAGTTACTCGCTAGCTGTAACAAGTCTCTTCAAGTTCGAACGAAAGGTAATATACTTGCATTAAGTGTGCTTCAGAGATATTTTAATCGTAGATATCTATATTCCCATAGGAAAATTATTTCATCTGCATGAGTGGCCAACGGCGTAACCATGGAGGCAAAATCGCCAAAAAAATTTCGAACCCCAAGCAAAAGCTAAAGTGGCAGCAGGCATCGACGCATCGTCTGATCCGGCTTCTATCGAAGCAGCGAATGGTTGGCCTTGGTCAGTGCTTGAAAGGTGGACATACAGTTTCCCGATTAGAAGAAAATACCTTCAAAACGCGGAGTCATTGCCGATCCTGTTTTCAAAATATTCGCACTACAAGACTCATCATGGATATCAACTATTGAGTGATGATTTTATTACTTGGGCAACTTTATTTTTAAGTAACTCCTACGCATTTTTATACACATAAACTGTCACAAATTCTCGACCCTTTCAAAAATAGTTAACCTAGTCAATCGTCCACAAGATTATGTTTGTTATGGTATGGGCAATATTTTTACGATATTTTCTTAACGTTTTTCTCTTAAAAGGTTGATATTGATTGCAAATTGTTGAGCATTGGTTCCTTATATGTATTGCGGAAGCTTCAATCGGCAACGGCTGCATTAACTTTATTCATCGCCAAGAAAGCCACGGATCCTTCAGCTGTAAAACTGCTGAAATATTTAACAAGTAGTAACGTAAACCAAGGTAACTATCTCAAATAAATGAATGCAAACAGTTCAAAAAAAGTTATTCCATATTTTTCTTTGCAGATACGAAGTTGTGTGCTGTTCTACTTGGCTTGAATACCGTACTTCCGCCTAACGTTGCCAGTTCGAAATTTAAACCAACCATTTGTGTTGCTCAGGAGGATACGATCATATTTGTGGATTCTAAAGATCAACTCGTTCTGCTGGTTCAGTCGATTTACACATCGTATGTTGACAAGAAGCTACCGATTTCTCCGAAACTAATTGCCGAAGGAACAGATCTGGAAAACTTAACGGGGCGTTTTTATGTATACTATCCGGACTTTTGCTTCGAATTAACATCATGTGCAAGGGCAATCGACGCACTATTTAAAACCACACACTTATTTGGTTTACCTTACTCGAAGATATCAAAGTTTATTTGGCAATTCATCAGCCGGTCTATCTACGACATTGGGCACCGTGAGTCATACGCAAATGTAAATTGCCTACACAACTTCCTGATTCAAACTGAAGAGTCCCCTTGATTGAACCATGATTACCTGCATGTTTGAACACTGCAACGTGTCTTTCGAGACAACTGTCGTATATTTTGATCATTTAAGAAATCACATAGGACTCCTGTGAACTATCGCTATAGATGCACCGTACCGTTATGCGGTCAAGTTTTCTCTAAATTATATCCATACAAAACACACATTATCGGTCACACCATCCCAGAAAGTGAAAATCAATCAAATACCACGGAACGTAGTGCAGTACATCTGGATATCGATCGAGAGACGACCGAGAATGAGGATCACCAAATTAAACGGCTGAAAAGCAGCGTAGAAGGTAACAGCGGAGGAGGTTCGTCAGAAAAATTGAATCAAATCGAAAAATCAGCTACAGCATTACCCTTAAGTTTACATATGAAAGCTAATGTTTGCAGAAAAGACGTGTATGATATTCAAGGAGGAATAAACTCTATGTTCACTGAGATAGCCAATTAGTTGCAAGAGCTTCAAATGATTGCACCTAATGCAGAATTACAGTTTTATTTCGAAAGTTACATATCAAAAATGAGGAATATGTTTAAGTCCATCAGTTCCGACTGTAAGCTATTTAATCACTTGATGAAAAATGAAAGTCTAGCATTGCCGTCTATAATAACCATAGATAAAAACGAAGATCTCGTATCCAGAGAAATATATATTGAAGATGATCAAGAAATAGAAAACAACAAAAGTTGTATGATAATAATGCCTATTGAATTTCAAATAAAACCTTTCTTGAAATCAAATGATACAATACATATAATTTTGGAACATACTGCAAAACTCAGACATAATCCTTAATTCCGTTAATGGATCCATATGGAAACAAATAAGTTAAAAATATGAAGGAGACATACTAATTCCACTTTGGCTTTATGCCGACGAGTTCGAAGTAAACGACTCACAAAGTTCCCATTCTAATAGACACTCACTCAGTATGCGGGATTTTTTTTATAATTTCCCAACCATACCCGACCAGTTTGTTGCGAAGCATTCGCATATATTTGTAGCAGGGATGAACAAGAAGGTGGATATGAAAAATACTGGCATCAACTGCTAACTGCAATGATAGAAACCTTCAAATCTATGGAAGAGAAAGGAATACAATTAGAAGTCAAAGGAAAATTTGTAAATGTGAGAATTGTTTTGTGCTTATTGCAGGGAGACAATTTAGGTGTACACACAATGTTGCAATTTTCCAGTCGATTCAACGCCACGTTTTATTGTCGGTTTTGTCGTAGACCAAAAGACTCAAAGAAGATGTTAAGGAACATGCAGACTGCATACGCAGAAGAAACGATTACGACGAGGACGTTGACATTAACAAGCAGAGTCAAACAGGTATTGCTGGAAAATCAATTTTTAACGAGTTACCAACATTTCATGTGACGGAGAATAAGAGTGTAGATGCGATGCATGGCCTCTTCAGTGGTGGCATTTGCAAGTATGGATTGGTTGAAGCTCTGTATTATTGTATATACGAGAAAAAATATTTTGCTGTTCAAGATTTCAATGATCAGAGGAGAGCATTTAGTAAGAATTGCTTGGATAGTGAGTTGCAAACGATGCCCGATGTTTCCAATTCGTATGATAGTAAAATGAAAAGGAAGTCTGTATCATTCAAACTAACGTCTTGTGAAATGCGCTCAATGATTCATTATTTTCCTTTTATCGTGGGCCTCTTTGTGCCAAGAGAAGATGATGTTTGGAACTATTGTAAAGCGTTAATAAGACTTACTGATATGTATCTCAAACGATCATTCACAGAAATCGAAATTGAATATCTTAAGCAAGCTATCGGAACACATCATGAACTGTATAAACATCTGTTTAATCAGGAGTTGAAGCCTAAGCATCATTCCGTCGTGCACTATCCAACTTTTATACGAACTTCCGGGCCAATAGAAAAGAAGCAATGCACAAAAGTTTTAAGCAATATGCTCACATCATGTCATCACGTAAGAATATTTGTTTTACTTTATGCGTAAAAGCTTCCTTGCAATTCTCTTATAATAGGATACATACAAGTTTTCACATACATAAATTCATGTTTAGGTTGAAGATTGTCTCCAGCATCAATTGATGTCATCGTTGGGTGCTCCGGTGGTTTTTTTCTTCTTCATATTATTGCATAGTTTGACCTTAACGTTTCAGTATACATTCATTAACTACTGGTTGAGATATATAGCTGCATCTTATAATTAATTGCATATCATTATTATTTTCATTTGGAAAATAATAATAACAATAATAAAGAAATTTTAACTACGCCAAAGTTTCAAGGAAGTTGATTCCAGGTTGTATAGATATGTTATTGCCTCGTATCATAAAGTATTTTTGTATTAATTTAGATCAGCGAATATAATTTTATTTAATTTTTATATTCATAAATGCTGTTCTATTTTGCTACGTTTGTATTAGATTAGATTAGATTAGATCATTGACCAACCAGTGGATGTCATCATTTAAAACAATGAGATCCACTACAAATGAGTAAATTGGTACAAGGAATCGGAACAGCACATCGACATTTTAGATGAACTATTCTGTGTGTATAAATTCAGGTCATCCATGGAGTTTTCAAGTTTTGTTAAATAACTTTCAACTTTTTTCTCGTAGCTATGATATATTGTATAAACTTTTAGGTTCATAATAAATACGCAAATCCTTCTACTTTTGCAGCAGGACAACAATGTGCAGACATGTGTAATTATTATTATCATATTACGTTATTACGTTACGTTACGAAGGAATATTCCCTTCACTATATTTTATGAACTATTCTATATGACATTGCATTTTGATTTAACATTTTTATTATAATCATTACCATATTTTCATTACTCGGATTTTCATTATTTAAATATGAGTTTATTATTCTTACCTCGGAGCGTATGGTACGGTATGTCCACGCATCCTTCCTCCCCTGTAGATTCACAAATTGCGTTGTGATTCAAATCAAACTTTTACAGAATCATCTTTATGCAACGCAGTAGGCCTGACCGCTTTGACACTTGTATCATTTCTTTGATGTGCTGCAAGCATTAATATTGACAAAAAAAATAATTGGGCGTCATCTAAGCCAATTATTTCCAGGATGCTTTCTCGTACTGGATGCGTTTGTAGTAGATAAGATTAGATTAGATTAGATTAGAAAAGCTTCCTTGCAATTCTCTTACCATTTACTGAATGGGATTTTTTCAAAGATTGAAGTACATGGAAATTTTGTAACCAGTGACCGTTTGCTCAGTTACCAAACCTATGATAATTAGAAATGGGTTTGATGTTGCTATTTCTAAAGCAATAATTTATAAAGGCACAAGTTATAAGGCCGGAAACTTTGTAACGATGATTAGCAGCACCTGTGTAAGTTTGTTCCAAGTACTAGACATTATTCAGGAAAATGACGAATATTTTTTTGTAGTAAATATATGTGGATCAGGATTACTTGACGACCATTACATGGCTTTCACAGCACTTGAAGCGCTTCCATAAGCAGAAATAATTAATATTGACACTTTAAGTAGCCCACCAATTATGGTGCATAGAATAGGAGAAATCTTTTACTTTCGTTTAAAGCCTAGTTTTAGTACATACGATTGAGGTTAGATTGAGGTGTTTTGCTTTTGCTGCGTCGTTTTCGCGGAAATAAAATCAATCAAATTCCTCCATTCAACTAAAATAAATGTTGAAATTATAGTTTCTCCGAGTGCTTTGCGTAGGATGTTGTAAATGGAATACCTCTCATAGTGTTTTATGGTCGTTTTTAAATGGAATGTGCGTCGGTAGTTTTTTCGCATTTTTTGTTTTTTAGTGCCCCGCATCCGGATTAGCTTTCCAGCATAAGATAAGGAACATTGGTGAGGTCGTTTTATATTATCAAAAATATACCTTTACTATATACACGCCAGGATCAAGAATTTCCATTTATGATTCTGGAAGTGTGAAAACTGAACTTACTAAAACAGTAAGATCACATGGATCGTCGGAACAGAACGCCAATGGCCTCGAGTTCAGCACAGCTTCGATCTGAGTTAATGTGCAGTATAACTCCTCGTACGACAGCTTACAACCGCAAACAATCCGCGCCAGGTGGTGCTTCACCAGCTTCACTCCGGCCTCCCATATGCTACCGAAGTGAGGGCTTCGTGGCGATATGAAAGACCATTCGATTCATTGACTGGTGCAATAATCAGTAATCTGCTTCGATTGCTGTTGATCGGCAAAAAGCCGCGCTAGCTGGTCAAGTTCGCTCTGAGCTCCAACAAAGTTCGTTGCATTATCAGAATACATCTTAAATGGCAACCCTCGACGACTCGTGAACCGCCGCAAGGCAGCTAAAAATGCATCCGTGGTCAAGTCAGACACGAGCTCGACGAACAAGCTGACATAGGACTTGGTTACTAATGGCCTACGACCTGAAGTAAACGATTTAATCAAAACAGGGCCAGCAAAGTCTACACCGGTATAAGCAAAAGGCGGTGCCGGTTGAACTCGATATGACCAAACTTACATATTGCCTCCCACACGCAGAATTCCATCTTGTGGATCGACGAACGGTTTCAAACCACTCAAACGATGTTTAGTATTTCCTCTTTCATTAATAGCTCGCAGCTCGTGATGGAACATTTCCTTCTGAACACACCGCACAGTTACCGCCAACGCAGTGCGCAGTTCTGGAACGGATAGCGGTCCTTTGGTGATCATCTCACCTTTGCTAGCAACGTATTTTGCGAAATGAACCAGGTAGGTCATTGCTCGTAGAATCTTGTCATAATCATTCACCCTGTCGAATATCAGCAACCGTTTCACTGGAGAAGTAACAGCCAACGAGACACCAGCTTTCATTTCAGGTAAATCTTCATCCGCTAACGGAACTAGGTGCACTTCTTCAACCGTTGTCACTTTCAACATGGGTGGTCCATCCCACCACATCGAATTAGCCACCAGCTTACGGGAAGCTCACCACGCGAAATAATATCCGCTGGATTTTCTTGACTCGGAACGTATCGCCATTTATACGCACTTGTAATTCGTTGAATTTCTGTCACTCTCTTCGAAACATACAGCTGCAGTACCTCTGGTGGTTTGCAGATTTATCGACTCGAACTCAACATCAATCGCAGCAACTGCTTTTTCAACTAGTTTTGACAGCAACACTGCACCAAGCAGCTCAGCTCGAGAAGTAGTGATCGGCTTGCACTTGCCTGTCTTCTTTGGGAGAATCTGTGATTTGCTGCAGATTAGAAACATTGTCACCGAACCATTTCTCTGGACAACCCGAGAGTGAGGCACGCCCCATAAGCCACGTCTGAGGAAACCGAAACCCGTGCAGTTGAAGGAATATCGCATCATTACCATGTAGGTACTCTTCTTAATTACCATCGATGCTTGAGGAAACTCGTGCTGGTGATCCTCCTAAGCCTGTCGAAGCGCCATAGTTGCTTGAAATGGAGATGATGCCAGACCATACGTCACTGTCGAAAGCTCGTATACCGACAGTTACTCGTTCCGGTCGTAGCGCCAGACTATTCGTAGGAATACGGTATCCGTAGGTAGGACACCGACCTGGCGAAACATTTTCACCACGTCCACCGTAAAGACGTACTTGTAACTGCGATAGTTCAGTTGAATGCAGAATAAATCATTTTGCACGTTTGGCCTCGTCACTCAGTGAAGCATCGTTGATGGCCACTCCTGACGATGACGGTGCGGATCCGTCAAACACGACCCGCAGCTTTGTAGAAGTACTCGTGGGTTTTACTACACAGTGATGAGGTATGTAGTAAACGGTATTCGGTGCTTCGCTATCATCATTGTGATGGCTCTCATGTGGCCGAGGTCTTCGTATTCTCGCATAAATCTGGTTTTGTTTTGTTTGTTTTTTTATTAAAGACCTTTTAACCATTCGGGTAAAAAGTAACAGAGTTTGTGTATTCATTTAATTTGGTGTGTACCTATGTACCTATGTCTATTTGTATTTGATTTATATGATTTGTTGGATCCTTGAGTAGGGGTGTTGCGTTTCGTCCTGATTTATACTGGGTTGATGCCCTGGCTGCTTTGATGGCCTGAAGTTTCCATTGTTTTTTTTATCGTTTTTATTATGGTGATGCATAGTTGCATCCCAACCATGATGGCGATGATATTCAGCTTCATGTCGTGATCTGTCAGTATACCGGTGTGTACCTCTTGGGTTTGGATGATGGTGACGTCTTGGTCTCCGTTCTGCTTGGCTTGCTTCGAATCGTCGTTACCCATTTAGGAGTTTGGTGTGGTTGAGTTTACTGATGATTGATTGTGGAAATCACTGGTTTATATTTGATTAAGCTGCTGACGCTTGATTTGGCATTTTTTGACGTAGGACTTACGTCTCTCTTTTCTATTCCTGTATAGGGGCGCCTTTCTAGAATTTCTGAAATCGCAAACGTTACGCGGGTTTGGAGACTTTGAACGATAATATCTCCTCTCTGGCCCACAGAAATTTTACGATAAGTATTTCATTCGCAAGGTAGAACATCAAAGCTGAATCCCTGTTGCAAACTTAATTCATAATGTTTGTTTAAACTAACTAATATGTACTTCAAAGAAAAATGTCTAAACGCACAACGCTATTGGTCGAAAATGACATCATGTTTGCGCCTCGCTCCGATTGGTTCATACTGCCACAGTTACCGTGCTAGCGAATATCAAACATGTGGGGGCGACCGACCAATCATCAGTTCTCGCTGTGCATCCGCATGCGACACACGTATTTGCGGAGCACGTTGGTAGAAAACGCCGCCCGTGGAAACAAGAAGACCAGATCATGAAGAATCATCCACGTCACCTGCAGCTAGCCATCCGCAACGACGAGGAGCTGAACAAACTTTTCTCCGGTGTGACCATTTCACAGAGTGGTGTCCTGCAGCCCAAGAAGACTGAAGAAAATTTCAATCCCATTGGAAACCATGTTATCAACTAAAATCCGTCCTTTTCGGGACAATCAAATCAAGTTGCCAACTAAAGAGTATGTTTGATAGAAATTTCTCTTGTGAGCTCATCGAAATTTTCATTATCACGCACCGGCTCAATATGGCGTTGAAAAAGCCGCGTCTCGGAGAAAATGGCCAAATCAATCGCCCACATCATCTTCGTGGTCAAGTGGTTAGCGGCGTCGCCCGTCGTTCATTGCCATGAAGTGAGCAGTTAAATCCACTGGGTGTTAGGTTAAGTTGTTCGTTGTAATTAGCTCTATGGTCAATGTTCAGTGTGTACACTCTCGAGTGAAAGACGTTGCAAATGTAAATTTTTATCGTAGTATTACGTGCTGCCAAACACTCAGGCCATCCTGCTGCCCTGGAAGACCGAGAAGAAAATTTCAATCGCGAACCATGTTCCCTCCGTTAACACCTAAAACCCGGTCTTTTCAGGACGAACAAATAAATTTGCCAACTAAAGAGTATGTTTGATTGAAATTTCTCTTGAGCTCATCGAATTTTCATTACCACTCACCGGCTCAACATGGCGTTGCTTGAAAAGCCACGTTCTGGAGAAAATGAGCAACATTTTTTATTAGTATCCATATATAAATCTCTATTTGCCATGTTAAAACTAGCAAGCACGTTGTACATTCAACAAACGAAATATTAACAGTTAATTTGAGCGGAACTGCAACACGGCAGACCAATTATGTGTTTCACATATTCAGTGTAGGGGGTAGGTTAGCTTTATTGTAGTTCTTGTTGTACATAGGTTCATAGTGGATTAGGTGCAGATAATAGATTAGGTTAGCTGCAGGTAGTTTTAAAATGTGAGATAATTTTTCTGGCCAATGTTTACAAACTATTGTTTGTATTGTTACTATTGTTTTGCAGTTTCAGAAGCAAGTGTGTCTAAATCTCAACTCTCTTGGGATAGGGTTCTGAGGCCCTGACAAGGGCCGTTTTACTGTTGCCTGAGTAGAAAAGATGCGAATTTAACCTCCGAAACCCCTGTCGCTCGAATGAAAACTAATGATTTCATTTCCACGCTGCTGTCTGGCGTAACAACTGAGGCCCGTCCCATTTTGTAAAATTTGATTTGCATTGCCTTCGTTGAGAACCCCCTTTTTGTCATGTAATGGTATATGCCATTATATAAAACAGGCCTGGCATTCCCGTTAAAACAATAAAGAAGAAGAAGAAGCATATTCATCATTCGTTATTGGATCATCGACACGTTCAGACGTGTGTATCCCGCTCTCGTGATAAAAAAGCGCTTTTCCGAGTTGTACGCCCTGCTGCTGGAAATCGAGTAGACGCTGATGTGGCGCCTGACGTGGCTGGCACGTCCGCTAGACGAGGCAAGCGGAAGAAGCCCGACGTCGACACTGACGTAAATCATCCCTCCGAAAACAACTAAAATCTGTCCTTTTCAGGACGACCAAATCAATTTACCAATTAAAGAGTATTTATTCGCTTTACACCCAAACTAAAAAAGTAAGATTGTTATACAATTTCGCTTGATTTTGTTCCATTCTTGCAATTGATCGTAACTTGGATGAAAAATCTAACATTAGTTGTGGGCAAAACAGCAACAGCAATTCGCAATGAAAAATTGAACGTGTGCGTGAGGGTTGTGGTGCGCAGTGGATATTTAGTTGATAAGTAAAGATGAGTGTCCGAATGTCAGATGGCTCACAAAAATAAAATGGACATTTCACAAGATCGACAGGACAAGATTCAGACCAGGACTCCTAGCGCGGCGGCTCTTCATGGCAACCATTCAGCCACTTTGATAAAGCAAGAGTAGTATAATAGAAACCCTACGGTTAGTTCACTTGGCGAGGAATTCAGGGTACAGCAATGAAGCAAATGGACATATTTTCCACCAAGCTATGTGCATCCTGTCGTCAACAAACTTCCATGGCATTGTTTATTTCATAAAATGCTTTGTCTATGATCAGTGAGAACAAAAATAGAACACTTGACGGCGGCAATACAACAGTGGCCAATAGCGTTGCGGCATTTTGTGATATCGACTCATCCATATTGTATATTGATATGTTGGTGATGATTGAATAAGGATCCTACAGCGATAAATTTGTCTCGAGCTATTTTTGCTTGCCAGTCGCTTGCACACATTTGCATGGCTTCATTTGTACCATAAAACGCTTTGTGGATCAAAATGGGCAACATTTCCTTTTCTGAATCATGCGGATTTCTCAAGATATGATAGTATAAACTGCATTTTTTACCACCTGCATTTTTTACCACCTTTTCAACTTTTGGGTATATGTTCAATCTTCAGTCTGTACAATCTCGAGTTGAAGACGGTGTAAATGCCTATTTTTATCGTAGTATCACGTGCCGCCAAACATTCAGGCTGTCCTGAAGCCCAAGAAAACTGATAAGAATATTTCAATCACCACCAACAGCACAGGGTTTCATGGTTCTTTAGACTGAATAAAATATAGTAGAAATTCATCAATTCGATGACATGAATTTCTTGACATCAACAAGCAGTCCTACGTCAACTTTGCAGTTATGTCACTGACATAACTCATCCTTTCGTTTTTTTAATATATGGCATCGTACTCGTCGATAAAGTGCTACCTTGCATTAAGTTGCTTGTGGTGTAACGGATTAAATAAGCCCTTGCAGTTTTGTTTCAACTAAGAAGTCGATGGTTTTTTGCAAGGTATTGATGTCGTCGCCTAGCATGTCTTGTAGCGAAGTGCTCAGTTGATGTTTTTTTTCTTTCCTTGTCATACAGTTGGCAGTCTATCATTATATGATCTACGGTGATTCTTGTTCCACAGGAGGTGCACATGGCTGGATCTTCCATTCTTGCGCGATGATCATGTGTTAGTCTGGTATGTCCGATTCTTAACCTTGTAATAACGCGGTTGAGGAGTCTCAGTTTACTAGAGCTGCACTTCCATGTATCGCAGCAGGTAGATATTATCCAAGAATTAACTAGTCCTCTGAAGTCCTCGAAAGGAGTTCTGATTTCAATTGGGTTTCTTATAGACGAACCTTCTTTTGCTCATTTATCCGCTTTTTCGTTGCCGGTTATGTTAATATGTGCTGGTACCCAACACAGTGCTGTGTTGCCTTGTTTTGCATGTAGCATTTTTCTAATTTTAATTATCCAAGGGTGGTAAGAATTCTTGTTGGCTTCTAAGACGCTTCTGGAATCAATGAATATAACATTTAGTCCTATATGCAGTATTCCAATGCTTTGATGGTGGCGTATGCTTCAGCGCTGAAGATTGATAAGTGTGTTGGAAGGGAAATAATTGTGTTTATGTCGTTGGAGTGTACGCTGCAGCCTACTCCGTCCTGTGTTTTGGAGCCATCGGTGTAAATGTGGCGGTGGTGTGGGTAGTGTGTGTTGCACAGCTCCTTGAATTTAATTTGCTTTGCTTTCGGGGGGAGATTGTCCGGGATACCAGTTTTTCAATTGGTCTGTATTTGGTCTTCCTAAGTTAATGCATTTGAGGGGTTTTCATATTCTATGTCTATAAACGGAATGGAGTACTCATTCATCAGATTTTTTGTTACGTTAATGATATGTAGGTCTGGGTTTAGTATTCCTCTTGCGTACTGTCTTATGGAGTAGTTAATTGTTTTTCTAATCATAACGAGATGTAGTGGAGGAAGGCCGCTTTCCGAGAGAATGCTTTCTATAGGGCTTGAGTGGAATGCTCCTGTAGTGAATCGTATGCCTTGATGGTAAAGTGATTCTATTTTGTGGACATTTTTGCTGTCTGCACATGTTAGTATAGGGGCTCCATAGAGTAGTTTTGGAAGTATGATCATCTGCAGGATGTGACGTAGGCTTTTCCTGTCTGCTCCGAAACTAGTTTTGCTCAGTCAATTCATGATGCCAAGTCGTTTTTTGACTTCGTCTCATGTCATTTTGATGTGGTAATTGTAATTAAGATTGCGATCAATCCATACTCCTAAGAGTTTTTGATTGGTGGTGAGCGCTATTTCTTTATGATTTAGTACTGGGGGAGATTGGTTCTGCAGTTTTCTTCTTTGTGCATAATTCCCAATTTTGATGCAGAGATCTGGAAGCCCATTCACTCAATTTTTGTATGTTTTCTGGATTTTTTGTGTTTTTGACCGGGTCGATTTTGCTGATTTGGAGATGACTGCGATGGTGATGTCGTCCGCGTACATTTTTAGGAAAGTGTCTTTGGGTGTCAACAGCTAGGAGGAAGAAGGTGACTGCAAGCACGGACCCTTGTGGGACTCCGTTCTCTTGTGTTTTTGTGTCAGATAGTTGGTCTTCGTACCGAACTTGGAAATAAAAGCTGGCAGAATTCAGCCATATGTCCAGAAATTCCTGCTTTTGCTAGTTTTTGTAAAATTAATCGCCGCCAAGTGCGGTCGTATGCTTTTGTAAGGTCCAGAAAAATTATTTCTGCGTGTTTTTTGCTGCGAATGGCTTCTCTTCCAAAGTTATCAATTTGGGTGATGACATCTGTTGTCTGGTGGCTTTACGGAAGCCGTATTGGGATTTATCAAATATTCCATTTGTTTCGAGGTGATTCATCAGACGTTTGTTTACCATGCGGTCGAATAATTTTAATACGCAGCTTGATAGACAGATTGGTCTGAAGTTGTTCGCTGTGTTTGGACATTTTCCTGGTTTTGGAATCGGTATGATGTCATTGTATGCTTCTAACAGTTTCTTTTTTATGTAGAACGGCAAATGCTTAAGCATTCGTTGTGGATTTCGTCGGGACCTGGTGAGGTTCCTGTGAGCTTATCAAGTTGGTGTAGGAGTTCGTTCACGGAATAGGGTTTGCATAGTGTGGAGTTCCGGCTGCTTCTGAAATTAACAGGACGACTCTCTTCTCTGAGCTTCTTGTTCATGAATTTAGGTGGATAGGTTTCATTAGAGGATTCTTTTTTGAAGTGCTCAGCTCGATGAGGCAATTGCCCATGTTCTAGATGATGTTGATTGTCCTTTCTTAGATATTGATCGGATGCGGTTCCAAATGTTCTTCATTGGCGTGTTCTCGTTGATTGATGAAGCGAATTCTTCTAACGATTTTTGCTTCTCTTCTTTGATGATTTTGCGGCAGTTGTTCCTGGCGAGCACAAATTTCTTATGGATGATTTGGTAGAGCGGATCGTCTGGATGAGTGTTTTGCTTTTTTCTTAGGGCTTTTTGTCTTTGTTTGATGGCGTCTGCCACTGTTGAGTTCCACCAAGGTACGGCTTTGAGGTGTGCCTTTGTTGATGTTTTGGGTATTGATCGTAAAGCTGCTAATTTTGTGGCTTCTGTTAGTTCATCTATCGAATAATTAGCATTTGGGAGTATGAGCTTTTCAATTTCCTCTTCGAACGTATTCCAGTCGGCTAATTCAATCTTCCATCTGGCGATTCGGTTCCTTTTGTTGTGTTCTTCGGTGCCTATTATGATTGGAAAATGATCGCTGCCGTGTTGGTCGTCCACTACTGACCAGTTTAGTTTGTTTGCTAATTCAGCGGAACATAGTGTGAGGTCGATGCATGAAGATGTGTTCGAATTTCCTGAATGTATGAATGTAGAGGATCCATCATTTAGAAGAATTAGCTGTTGATCGTTTATGATAGATTCAATCATTTGTCCCCTTGGGTCATCTTTTTTGGAACCCCACATAAAACTGGTATACTGCTGCTTGATTTCTGGTTCCCTGTCCAGTCGGCGCTCCAACGAGAGAAATCTTCTTGTTGCCATTGCTCGAGAATCGCCCAGTTCCTTTATCATATCGTTGAACGGATGCCGCACGTAATACCTCCCTTCATGATCTCGTTGGTGGGTGTCACGGAAATGATCTATGCAGCGATCTTCACCTGCTTTGTTCGAGTGCTGGATTTCATCACATGCCTCCAGTTTATAGAAGCTTCGTAGAAGTTCATTCAAATCTTCGTCGGCAATTTGACAGAAAGACTTAGCGATCACTGGTACGTCGGTCGAAATAATACCTCCAGCCACCCAACCAAATTCCGTGTCAGTGAGCACTGATAGGTTTGATCCCAACTTGATCTGGCTACCCTTCACTACATCCCAGAAGATTTCTGCACCAACAAGTATGTCGATACGTCCTCTTTTATTGAACTCCGGGGCAGCTAATATTTTGTCGGTGGGCACTCCGATGCACTGAACGACCTTTCAGGAATGTCGCCCGTAATCCGGAGCGCGATGAGGAATTTCAATTCAGCCGAGAAATATCCTACACGGGATTCGATAGTCAAATGCACTCTATGACGAAGTCTGGTGTTTGTTCCGTTGAGACCGCTGACGGTAAAGTCGACAGGTTCTTTCTTCTGGACAATCAAGTTGGCAAAACGCTCCGTAACGAAATGGACTTGAGAAGCGGAGTCTAGCAAAACTCTGCAGGGATACACGGTCGAATTTGAACCACAGATTTGCACCACTGCGGTAGACAGCAACGATTGCTTTACTTGGCTACCTACACTAGCACACAGTGTTGTAGCGGTGCCGGATCGAGACGGTTCAGCAAGATTATTTGAATCGGATTCCTTACCAGATTGATGTGTATTTTCACTGGCAGTGCTCTGTACGGCTGCGATCGAATCTGTTGACGTGGAGCTGGAACGTTTGCTTGCATGGAGTTTACCACACTCACGACAATTATGCGTCGAATTACATCCGTTCGTCCGGTGACCTTTCTGCAAGCAGTTAAAGCAGCATCGTGACTTCTTCAGCGTATCGTATTTATCACTCACAGTCATCTTCTTAAAGTTCTCACATTTCCATAGTTCATGGTTGGCTTTGCATACAGCACACTTTAGCTCACCTTTTGTATCGTTTTTTTGTTCACTTGTGTTTATTAGCGTGTGGGCCTTCGCCACCGCTTTCGGTTTCGCACTTTCCACTTTGTTGTTTATTTCAATTTTTTCAATAATTTTGCACTGTTCTTGTAGGTACGCCATCGTCTCCGTATGAGTGGGCAGAATTCCCGGCTTCTGGCGAGTCTCCCAGGCGACTCTCGTAGATGTATCCATTTGCGATGAAATCATGTTCACAACCATTTGTTCTCCGAGTCCTTCCAGCTGAAGGTTCAAGTTCTTCAATGCTTTGATATTCTTGTTGCACACGTCTAGCAACTTTCGGAGATTTGCCGAGTTGTCCTTAGCGATCTTCGGCAAATTGAACAAACACTCGATGTGCTTGTCTATCATAAGTCTCTTATCTTCAAATCTCTCCGTGAGGAATCGCCAGGCAGCATCGTAATTATTATTGTTTACAATGTCCTGGTCTATGATTCCCGCCACCGGATCAACAAGTGAATTACGGAGATGGTAAAGTTTTATGGCCGGTTGTTCGTGTTTGTACCGATCCATGAATGTAGTGAACATCGATTTGAACGAAACCCATCTTTGGTATGACCCGTCAAAGGTCGGTAGAGGCGCTTGAAGCGGAGGGAGGAATTGCAAAGCTGATCCAACTGTCATCGAAGCGGGGGTCGCAGCCACAACTTCGTTTTTCGTGGCAACTTCTTTAGCCTGGAGTTCCTGAGTATTCTCAACCGAATCGACAAGTCGTTGTACATCGTCTCGAATTCAATGTTTTTCGCTTCCTGCTCGGCTCGTCGCTCTTCAGAGAGGGACAGGGCATAAATCAAGTTCTGAAAATCATTATATTCACTGTACGCCTGGTCAACTGTTTTCTGATGCAACCGAAGATAGTGTAAGTTTCGAATGTCACTGTGTTGTAAGGCACTTTTCACACGAGTCAATTTGCCCTTCACTGCCCCTCTCTGATGAATGAACAGTCCCTCACCCACATTTTTCGAATTTCGTTTAGTAGACCACCACGTTGAAATGGTCAATCATTTGTTTTTTTTTTTTCGTTTTCATTGATAATCCTAGTAACATAGTTAGGAGGGCCTATGACTGACATTTTTCGAATTGGTTCTTGGCCCTGTTGACAAACTGTGGACGATGTTTTGTTTTCTTTTACTTGATGTTATGATTCGACCAATACAAAAAGGATGATAAAATGGTATCTACCAAAAATGTTTTAAACCTGGTCTCATTACACAAGAATAACCTGCGTTGGATGCACGATGGAGGAATAAACTCCTTTTTGCCGATCAATGCCTCGTCTGAGCAAGAGACAGCCCTGATAGACTGTTTCCTACGAAACAACAGCCGAAGCTCCACTTGACTCGTCAAATTTATTTTCGTCCTCCGTGCGAAGTGTGCTAAGTAACAACCGATCATCTTCGTCTGAAGCGTAATAAAAAAAATGTTCGCAGATGATCTAAAGTTCTACCGCGTGGTTTCATCGTTAATTAAATGCTGTTCTATCCAAGCTGACATCGACGCATTGCTGGGTTGGTGCAAGTAACGTCATTACATTCTATCGAACAAGGAATGCAACCATCTCCGATTATAGATTGGAGACAACCAGTATTGCTAGAATGAGCACAGTAAAGGATTTCGGTGTACTACTTGACAGCAACGACCGCTAAAGCGTACGCGGTGCTTGGATTCGTCAAACAAAATACGAAGCGGTTTGAAGACGTTTATAGCTGGTATGTAGCATATTAGAATATGGTGTACTTGTGTGGGCGCCATACTATGTCGTCCATACTCAACGAATTGACCGAATTCAATGCAACTTTCTTCGGTTTGCGCACCGCCGGCTGCCTTGGAATGATCCTGTACGACCGCCTCCATACGAACAGCGATGCGCTGTGGTATGCCTACCAAGATTGGCTGATATAATTTTTTTGGCGATATAATTCTGAGATGGTGATCAATGGTTAAGTACAGTATTTGCGAATAGTTGCATGTTGCATTTGATCATATTAACACAGTTGAAAAAGCTGAAATAGTTTTTTATCATAAATCAGAACGCTTTTGCAAAGCATTACTAAAGGGTGTTTCGATCAAAATTTTGTCGACTTAAACTTGACGCATTTCCTTTCATCGTGCATTAAAAAAAAATTTCACACCCCTCATTTTGAAGATGTGTGCGTGTAGCATCATGCCTTTATTTTGATTTTGAGATTAGCACTTCAAGGTCGGTATCGTGTTCGAAAGAAATTTCTTTTTCTATCCCAAACCCATCTTAAATTCCGTTTACTGAAACGGAAAAATAAAGAATCGAAAAGAAATTTTTGCAGCAGTATCCACCTGAAAAGAATCAAAAATAAAATTGGAATTTGTAAGGTTTCCACGCAAACTAACGGGAGCTGGCACTTTTACTTTCCGAAAAATATTCCGCTCGATTATTCCGTAAGTGAAGGTGACATTTCGTTCCATGCAGAAAAATTGTCAAAATTCCGCTTGGTAATATTGAACAAAATTCCGTAACCTCTCTACTTTTTAAGTCGATACTGGCCTTCAGTTATCAAAATGTCGTCAAAGGAAGAGAAGCAATGCATCAAAATTTTGCACGTGCATGGCGAAAATCCAAACTACTCTCACGCCAAGTTGGCGAAGTTGTTGAATGTGGCACAATCAACTGTTACCAACGTGTTAAAAGTGTTCGGTGAACGTTTGTCGACAGCCAGGAAAGCTGGATCGGGGGGAAATCGAAATCCGTAGGACACAGCGACGACAAAAAGAGTTGCCCGCTGTTTCGAGCGGAACCCCAACCTCTCCGTCCGAGATATCGCAAAGAAGATGGGAGTGGCGCCTTCAACCGTGGATAGAGCTAAAAAACGAGCTGGGTTGTCGACTTACAAGAAAGTGGTGACTCCAAATCACGACGATAAACAAAACACGTCGGCCAAAGCACGATCGCGAAAGTTGTACACGACTATACTGACGAAGTTTGATTGCGTGGTACAGGACGATGAAACTTACACTGATAGGCAAAATAAAGTGCCCACCTCTTCGTTTTTTCAATTTCTCTCATTTACTTGGTTCAAATTAAAGTAAACACACTATTTTTTTAATACCTTATTTTTTATATTCTTTTTAAGTTTCACTTATGGAATACTGAAAAAAAAGGAGTTTTACTTAAAGAAAAAAAATATCAATTTGTGTTGAAAAAAAAACAGTGACAAAATAAAGTGCCCACTTAAAAAATCGATATGTTTTCGATAAGTTTCCATTGGAAGACCACTCGATTGCTTATGTTTTGATATTTTGACATATTTTAAAGCAAACGGCTCAACCTGGTGCATTTGTATACGTGATCGCATTTGATTCAATTGAAAAAAAAATGGAGAACGCAGTGCTTTCGAAAGCAATTCCCTTGTGTATCCGAAAATTGGTCGTTCGTTATGTGCAAAACGGTGAATCGCACCGGGCTGTCGCTAAGAAGTACAGTATCAGTAAGGCAGCGGTTGGCAAAATTCTTCTGAAGCTTAAAACGTTTGGATCAGTGGTGGATCGCCCTGGCAGAGGCAGGAAGCGGAAAACGGATGCGAGAACGGACACCAAGATCATGCGCGAAGTCAAGAAGAACCCGAATGTAACTGTCCGCGAGATCCAGGAAACCCTTCAGTTATCAGTTTCCGGTCGAACTGTTCGTCGCCGTCTCGTAGCACAGGGGTTGAATAGCAAACTTGCCCGGAAGCGCCCATTTATCAGCAAGGCAAACAAAGCCAAACGGCTTAAGTTTGCTAAGGAGCATGCTGATAAGCCCCTAGAGTTCTGGAAAACGGTTCTCTGGACGGACGAATCAAAATTCGAGCTGTTTAAGCGAAAGCGGCGGGTTCGTGTTTGGTGCAGATCGGGAGAGGAGCTTACAGGAGCGCCTCATCCAAGGCACGATGAAGCATGGAAGAGGAAATGTGATGGTCTGGGGGTGTTTTTCGTGGGGTGGAGTGGGAAGCATTGTGAAAATCGACGGGATAATGACGGCAGATTCTTACATCAACATCCTGCGAGAAAATCTGGAGGTTTCGCTGATCCAGACGGGCCTTGAAGAGAAGTTCGTATTCCAGAAGGACAACGACCCGAAGCATACTGCCAAGAAGACCAAGTCTTTCTTCTGGTCTTGTCGGATCAAACCGCTGGAATGGCCTCCACAAAGTCCGGACCTCAATCCCATCGAGAATTTGTGGGCGATTCTCGATGCCAGGGTTGACAAAACTGGTGTTACCAATAAAAATAACTATTTTGAAGCCCTGCAGCGCGCCTGGGAAGAGCTAGATCCACAGCACCTAAAGAACCTGGTCGAGAGCATGTCGAAGCGCCTGCAGGAGGTCCTGAAGGCCAAAGGAGGACACATCAATTATTGAAATGCTTTTATTTTACTTTAATTTATGTTTTCTGTAGCCTAAATGAAGTGGGCACTTTATTTTGTCACTGTTTTTTTTTTTTTCAACACAAATTGATTTTTTTTTCTTTAAGTAAAACTCCTTTTTTTCAGTGTTCCATAAGTGAAACTTAAAAAGAATATAAAAAATAAGATAATAAAAAAATACAGTGTGTTGACTTTAATTTGAACCAAGTAAATGAGAGAAATTGAAAAAACGATGAGGTGGGCACTTTATTTTGCCTATCAGTGTACGTCAAGGCAGACTTTAAACAGCTTCTTGGACAGGAATTTTATACGGCAACCTGACGGGGAAAGGTGGCAGATATTTTCAACCACATTAAACTGTCAAAGTTCGCGAAGAAATATCTGGTGTGGCAGGCCATCTGTACCTGTGACTTGAAGAGCAACGTTTACCTTGCGACCGGAGCCGTCAACCAGGAAATTTATCTGAGCGAGTGCCTACAAAAACGTCCACTGTCTTTACTGAAGCGACACAATTGTTCCGTTCTATTTTGGCCGGATTTGGCATCTTGCCATTACTGTAAAAAGGCCATGGTATGCTGCCAACAACGTTCAAGTGGTGCCCAAGGACAAGAACCCTCCCAACACACCAGAGCTCCGTCCAATCGAACAATATTGGGCCATCGTCAAGCGGAACCTTAAGAAGACTCAACAAGCTGTTGTGAGCGAGAAACAGTTCAAGGCAAACTGGCGTTCTGCGGCGAATAAAGTTGACAAGGAGACTGTACAAAATCTTATGGCAGGTGTTAAACGAAAGACCCGGCAATTCGCATTCGGTAAAATGGATGCTTAGCTGAATATTTCTCCTGTATTCTGTATTAACTGAACTTGAAAAAGACATATAATTTGACTTATTAATAAAAACTTTGATCGACTCACACACATTACTGTTTGACCAAATTTTGATCGGAACACCCTTTACATAGGGGAGCTGTTTCATTATTCATACTCATCGGAAATGTAATCAATTAATTCCTTTTGTTATTAAGTTTGCTTACTTTCAACAAAAAAATAAATCAAATCAAAAATAAGAAATCGGATGGTCATGCGTATTTTATTTATTTATTTTTTCAAGTAGCTTCTACAACTACAAAGTTTTGAGATGAAAATGGGATTGGTAATTCTAGATACTATACTTGTATCGAGGTCTTTTATCGTGAGGCGATTTTGCTTGTATAGTTCTAGATCAACAGTTTTGTAGAAAAGTGCAGCATTTAGAGAACGGCTTGGTAATAGACGATGTGACTACATCATCAAGAATAGGTTTTGCTGAATAATTCAAAATAAAAAACCACGAAACTGGATGTACTAACGAAACAATCAACGGAACGGAAGAATAAGTCAAAATGCTAATGATGGAACTAATGAACAAGCTTTAAACAGAAGTTATTCCAAGCTGAGCAGATATTTTGGTACATACATACCATACCAATCAGACTAGGCCGGTGTGGCCTCTGCTGTACACAGAAGTTGTTTCCATTGTAATCGGTCCATGGCTGTTCCTCGACAGCCTCGCTGTCTGCGGAGGGTCCGTAGGTCGCCTTCTACTTGATCGATCCACCTTGCTCGTTGCGCGCCTCTTCTTCTTGTACCTGTCGGTTCGTTTTCGAGAACCATTTTCACAGGGCTGTCGTCCGACATTCTTACGACCTGCCCAGCCCATCGTAGTCGACCGATTTTTGCGATGTGTACGATGGGAGGTTCTCTCAGCAACTGGTGCAATTCGTGGTTCATTCGCCTCCTCCACGTTCCGTCTTCCATCTGCACTCCACCGTAGATCGTACGCAGCACCTTCCGTTCAAAGACTCCAAGGGCGCGTTGGTCCTCCACTAGCAATGTCCATGTTTCGTGGCCGTAGAGAACTACCGGTCTAATTAATGTCTTGTAGATGGTCAACTTTGTGGTTCGGCGAACTTTATTCGATTTTAGCGTCCTTCGGAGTCCAAAGTAGGCACGATTGCCAGCCATAATGCGCCTTTGTATTTCTCTGCTGGTGTCGTTATCGGCGGCCACCAATGAGCCCAGATACACAAATTCGTCTACTACCTCGATTTCATCACCGTCGATCTGAACTTGTGCTAGGAGGCTAACATTGACTTCTCGTGAGCCTCTTCCCTTCATGTATTTTGTTTTTTACGCATTAATCACAAGCCCAATCCTACCAGCTTCAACCTTAAGTCTGATGTACGTTTCCGCCATCGTCTCAAAGTTACGTGCTACGATATCAACGTCGTCGGCGAAGCCAAATAGTTTGACAGACTTCCTGAAGATCGTGCCACTCGTGTCTATCCCAGCTCATCGAATCACACCCTCCAATGCAATGTTAAACAACAAACACGACAATC
Organism: Aedes koreicus; assembly: GCA_024533555.2. NCBI lineage: Eukaryota > Metazoa > Arthropoda > Insecta > Diptera > Culicidae > Aedes > Aedes koreicus. Next base: position 610,871 of record JAHHFK020003766.1, read on the forward strand.
CATCACCTTGCCGTAACCCTCTCCGAGATTCGAAGGGACTCGAGAGCGTCCCTGATACTCGGACGACACACATCACTCGATCCATCGTTGCTTTGATCAACCGCGTCAGTTTTTCCGGAAATCCATATTCGTGCATGATTTGCCATAGCTGGTCTCGATCGATTGTATCATATGCTGATTTGAAGTCGATGAAAAAATGATGTGTGGGCACGTTGTATTCGCGACATTTCTGCAGTACTTGCCGAATCGCGAAAATCTGGTCCGTAGTAGCACGGGCACCCATGAATCCCGCTTGGTATTGCCCCACGAACTCCTTTGCAATTGGTGACAGGCGGCGGCATAACATTTGGGAGAGCAACTTGTAGGCGGCGCTCAGTAGCGTGATCGCACGATAATTGCAGCAATCCAGCTTGTCACCCTTTTTATAGATGGGACACACTATTCCTTCCATCCAATCCTCCGGTAAACATTCCTCCTCCTAAATCTTGGTAATTACCCAGTGCAGCGCTCTGGCCAGTGCTTCACCACCGTATTTTAATAGCTCGCTTGGGAGTTGGTCAACACCAGCGGCTTTGTTGTTTTTCAACAGACCAATTTCCTCCTCAACTTCCTGAAGGGTTGGGGTCGGAGTCCTGTTATCTTCTGTGCGTGTTCCTAGATTTATTACCGTGCCACTTTCGTTCGCTGTAACATTACCGTTCAGGTGCTCGTCGAAGTACTGCTTCACCTTTCAATCACCTCACACTCTCCTGTGAGAAGGTTGCCATCCAGGTCTCTGCAAATATCAGCTTGTAGTCGTTAGCACGGTACAGTGCTTCCATTTCTTCGCGGTCTCGATCTTCCCTCTGGCGCTTTTTCCTTCGAAGAATAGAATTTTGTCTGTTCCGTGCCTATCTATACCGATCCACATTCGCTCTCGTACGGTGTTGCAGCATTCTCGCCCGTGCAGCATTCTTCTCCTCTACTAACTGCTTGCATTGGTGCAGAAGTACCTAGTGTCACTAATGCAGTGCTACCAATGGCGGTTCGAATATTTCTCCAGCCATCCTCAAGAGTAGCGGGGCCAAGCTGCTCTTCCGTTGGGGGGGCTGCTTCTTGCTGTTGCGCGTTTTGGTATATATAATTTTCAATTTTTTAAAAAGTTATTTTTTTTTTTGTTTTTTTTTTTTTTTTTTTTTTTTTTTTTTTATTTTTATTTATTTATTTATTTGTCGTCAATCAATAGTAGACCGTTTTGTTACAATAGTACTTACATTTTATGTTTCACTTATATATACAGTACGCCTTAGGAAACTAACACATCAGATTTGCATTTTTAATGTTTTGAATCGTTCGTCATTATCTAATTGAATTGAAGTATTGTTTTAGTTTTGTTTTGGTCATAGTAAAGTCTACATTTTCTCCATGCTTATTGTAAGTTGCCATCATCTGATTCAGAGGTACAAATTTGGCGTAATTTGTACGATGATGGCTTGTAATAAATATATTTCTATTTCGTAGTTGCCGCGACGGTATGTAAAAATTAAGTTTTGACAAAAGTTCTGCTGAATCAACGCGTTGCGAAACAATGTCATTTACGAATGATACTAATGCAAATTCACGGCGCTCTTTTAATGATTGGATGCTGATGAGCATGCAGCGGGCTTCATAAGATGGAAGCGGAAACCTTGTCCAACCTAATTTACGAAGTGCATACAGTAAAAATTGCTTCTGTACCGATTCTAGTCGTTCTTCATGGGTGACTGAAAATGGTGACCAAACCACGCTACAATATTCCAGTATTGACCTCACATATGCAATGTACAATGTTTTTATTGTGTACGGATCATGAAAATTGTAACAAAAACGTTTTATAAATCCAAGCATATTATTTGCTCTGTTGATGATAGTATTGTAATGCTCAATGAAAGTTAGTTTCGAGTCCAAGATAACTCCTAAATCCCTTGTTCTTTTACATTTCTCAACTGGCTGATTCCCTAGATTGATAGTTATGTCTGGGGTGTTTCGTTTCCTACTAAAAGCTATCGAATTACATTTCTTTACGTTCAGCTGTAAAAGACTTTTGTTGCACCAAATATAGAAATCATTTATTTCTTTCTGGAATGTCATGATATCTTCTTTGTTTCTTATTTCTAAAAATAGTTTCATGTCATCAGCGTAAATAAGAAATTTAATGTTTTTGAGAATAAAGGAAATGTCATTTACATACAAAATGAATAAAAGAGGACCTAAGTGAGAGCCTTGGGGGACTCCAGAAGTGACCTTAATAGGATTTGATTTCTTCCCTTTGAATCTAACTATTTGTTGACGGTTAGTAAGATAGGATTCGAGCCATCGGAGGATTCCTGCCTCAATTCCCATTTTTCGCAATTTGAATAGAAGCATGGGTATGTCAATGCGATCAAAAGCCTTGCTGAAGTCTGTATAAAGAGCTTCTACATGGTTACCATTGTCCATTGCTATCAGTGAGTAGTTGACGAATTCCAATAAATTTGTGCTAGTTGATCGTCCTTTGAAGAATCCATGTTGCTTATTAGTCAGTCTGTTTTTGATTTGAGAAAACAATTTTTCATTGATAATTGCTTCAAAAAGTTTAGGAATGCAGGAAATAATGGCAATTCCACGATAGTTACAAATGTCCGATTTTTTTCCACTTTTAAAAATAGGTACTAGATAGGAACTTTTCCAAAGTTTGGGGAAGATCCCAGATTCCAGTGACATATTAAAAAGCCAAAATAAAGGTGCTGTAAGTTCTAATGCTAAGTTCTTCATAAATACGGGTGGAATTCCATCAGGGCCAGAACCTTTGGAAACGTCTAATTTATTCAAACCTTCCAAGATGTCTTGAAATTTGACTTGACTTAATCCAATGTCCCTTGAAAATTCTGGGAAGAAATTGAAATATTCATAATCGCGATCTTCTTCATCAAACGTGGTATAGATTTCTTGGAAGAATGTTGCAAATAGATTGCAAATTTCTTCCGCGTTATCACCAACATTTGAGTTAAGATGCATTCTAGATGGGAAATTGTCAGATTTCAGCTTAGTTTTAACATAATTGAAGAATTTTTTTGGACAAGACTTAATTTCAAGTTCGGTTTTTGAATTATGCTCATCATATGCATTACTAATAGCAAGATTCAGTTCATCGCAAACCTTCAAATAGTATGTCAGATTATTACTGTTACCATCCCTTTTATACATTTTGTGGGCCTTTTGCTTCCGATTTTTAAATTTTTTTATTTCTTTATTATACCAAACTGGGTGGTTCGAATTACCTTGTCGCCTAATTTTTTTGAGTGGTACTTGTTCAACTACTATTTCAAACAATAATTTATAGAAAACCTCAACAGAAGTTTCAACATTTGCTTCATTCTTAAAGATCGTTTGCCAATCAATTCCGTTAAGTTTGTGTCTTATGATATCATAATTTGCTAAATGATATTGAAAGACCTCTTCATATTCATAGTCGTTGGGTTTTTCGTATTCATGAACAAATAAGGAAAACTCAATTGCTGTGTGAAAAGCTTCATTTTTCCATAATGGAAAAATAGATTTACTTACACAGAAGTCTTCCTGAATATTTGTCAGTAAAAAATCTAAATAGCAATTTTGTTGGTTTTTTACATGGTTAATTTGATTGAGCCCCAAGCCTGCAGTTTTGTCGAAAATAAGCTGCAATGTTTCATTCTCCCCAACGACTGGTAGTAAGATGCACTCGTTTTCATTGTCTAGAATGAAGTCAGCACTACGTTGATTAAAATCACCGTATATGTGAACTTTCACTTCTGGGGAAAGTTCAGACATAATTTCATCAGCAGTTTGAAAAAAATGGTCATATGCTTCTTTGCGAGCGTTATTTGGGGGAAAATACACAGTGGCAAATACATGTATTTCACCTGCCATGTGTACTTTCACCCATACATGTTCGAATTCCTTAACTGTAGATGTATCAATGATTTCTGAATTAAATTTGGTAGAAATAGCTATTAAAACACCCCCACCTGACTTCTTTTCAGAAATTTCCAAATTGCGGTCATTTCTAAAAACATTATAAGAATTTCCGAAGACTTCTTCACTCCTAACGCTTTGATCCCAACTGGTTTCAGTTCCCATTATTATTGGGAATGAGCAACCCAAAATTTTATTATGAATTTCTTGAATTTTTACCGCACTTTTCATACGGTTAAAATTTTGGCAATAAACTATTATTTCGGTACTTAATTGTGTTTTAGGTGGAAGCGTTTGCAGACTCGAGTTAGTCGATAAATTAAAATTATTAAAACTAATTACCCCTCTCTGATCTAGAGATGTCGTCAAGTTCTCGTTATCGTCGTGCGCTTCAAAATCATTATCCTCCTCTAAGGGTTTCGTCACTACCGATGAAAACTCGAATGCCCATGCGAGCATGAACATGACTCACATGGTGCTGCTGAAAAACTCGCCGGAGCCAACCAGTTGGGTGAATGTGCAGGAGCTATGCGTGAAGATTCATCAGATGCCGGGTAAGGGTGTAGGATTTCGCCTCGTTGAAATTGTATAGGTTGATAGTTAGGTGGCGGCCTGGAAAAACGATACTTCGCTGCCGCTAGTAGGTCTCGATCATGTGGTAGTGGATTGTGTGGATAGCCGATGGTGTTGAGATTATTGTTGTTGTTGCATTTATTGTAGAAAACAGTTGAGTGTGTACGGTTGCTATTGTTGATGTTGTTGCTGTTGTTGTTGTTGTTGTTGCTGTTGCTGTTGCTGTTGTTGTTGTTGTTGTTGTTGTTGTTGTTGTTGTTGTTACTGCTATTTTTTGCTAGGTTTGCTAGATACTGTTTCTGCTTCTTTTTAGCCTTTTCAGCCAATTTCTGCTGATTCAAACGACGCAATTTTCGAGCATCATATTCACTCCAATCCGCTTTCCAAACCTTCCTCATTCCCAAAAGTCGCCAACCTGAGTCGTCGGTGTCATGTTTGTTGTTATGATTCAATTCTTTTGCCAGGCTGGGATTTAAATTGAGTGACGGAGTTAAATGTGCATTGGTGTGTGCTTCCCCATGTCTTGGTATTGCGTTTATGTTCGCAGTCAGTGCTTTTAGCTCGTCCAAGATATCGAGCTCTAGCATAGAGTTGCTTTGCATATTAAAACTGGCTGCCGTTTCTATGCTCAGCTGATTGAGCTGACTTATCTCATTGTTGATATTTAGCAGCTCCTTTTTTAGATCACCTGCTAGAGTGTGCATTGTTGAAGTCATTGCTGTGTCAACTAGAGAAGTTAAATGATTTTTCAGCATCGTAGTACTTCCGGTCAAACTACTGTTTCTGTGAATGGAAGACAGCTCATTCTTTATGCTAGTGAGAATGACTTCCATACTCTCAATAGCTTCCGAAACTAAATTTGGCTTTTCCTGGTGGAGAGCAAGTCGATGCATAACCTCCGTGTTTTCACTAATCTGCTTAGCCAGGACCTTTTGTTGTTGTGTGAGAACGTTGAATTCAAATGTTGCGGTTACCAGAGTTTGGCATGAGCCACAACATGGTAGCACAAATGACGACGGATCAACAACTTTTCTGTCTTTTTTTAGGTTCCGAAGTGAGCCTCGGGGAACCGTAACACCTACACAGGCGGCGTGAAACTTGCGAGTGCATCCAATACACGTCCACATAACGGAATCGACAGACGAGTCCAATAAGCACACTTCACAATTAATTTGACTCATGTTTGAATACGGCACCGGCAAAAAGCACTCAAGAATAAAACGAAATGTAAGCAAAAATTAATAAAACAAAACGCGCGTGGTCGCGAGCGATTTAAAAGTGCGTCCAAACTGATTGACGATCAATTGGGGTTGGACCTCGAAAAAAGTTGAGAGCCAACCTCATCGATGTTGGGTCGGATCCAGAGCGGATCCAAATCCGACCCGATTGAATAAAAAAAAACGTTTTTACAGCTGTTAGGGCGTACCTAGGGCGAGCCCAGTTCCGCACTGGCAATAACCGAAAACGACATTATTTTTCAACATTTATATATTGCACCATAAATACTGCTCTGTACTTTTTTCAGCATATTTTAACGTATGTGGCGGTTATTAGACAAGTGATTTTTATACATTTCTAACGAATATACCCCAATAATTGTGATTTAGACAACACGCTCTGCTTGTCTCATAAGACTATCTTACCCTCAAACCCTCATACTCTCTTCCTTACTTTATATCACATAATATAGACATTGTTGTCGTTCTACTTTACCTATAGCTCTAGATACCGCTAACTGTCCATTAACACGGCAGGAACCATTCCAGTTTAAGACCACTCCTCCCATTTTTTCGATTCGTTCACGCTCGCTCTGCAAATGTTTTCAAATTATTAAAATCTCGGATTACTTTACCAAGTGGTGACATACTTCTAGCGATGGAACATGTGGTGATACAATTTGACATACTTTTCCTTCACACACTAGCAGAGCCTGTGAATCACCAACCCACCCGACCAAAAGACGTTTCTCAGTTGCACGATAGAGGCACGCTAATGCCGTAGTTCCGCAAAAGAGTGCCTATAGATAGAAAAATATTTACTACATTTTATTCGCACAGAGCATATTGGGTGCTGTCAAATCGTTTTCAAGTAAGCGATTTCCCTAAACAAAATTAGTCAGATCATATTAATCAATAAAATACGTTCCGCTTTACCAGATTCTGGAACTGTGACGATCTATATAAACACTATTGGTCGTACATACAAAATGCCCGACAATGGAGGCAAAAAGGTGGTTAAATATTTCCAGCGTTACGTATTTTATGGACGTTTCCAACGGTGTTGTATAATGTAATGAATCAAACAGCATACAAAATAGCACCGTTTTATAGGGTCTCTCTGCGTATGAATTGATACTTACGTGTTTTTCCGATTTATCTATGAAGGCCGCGTCGGTTTTCAAAAAAGACTCTTTAATAGCTTCATCAATTTTGTGTGGATACTTTGAACTTTTGGCAATGTTATAACATAGGTGGGCTGCAGTAAAAAAGGCCGCATCTTGTCCTCCATGACCGTCAAATACACCGTAGAAGCTGGTTGGCTCGGAATCATTAGTGGCAAAAATTCCATTAAAATCTCTAATGCATACGTGTCGGTCTTCCATTTTTCTTCGTGTATTTTTCACAGCTTTTACGCAATGTCGCGGGGTATGCAATAATACTGATGCAGAACTCTTTGTTAATATTTCGTTCAGTTCAACGTTATCTGACAATCTTTCGCAGATGGCATTTGTATGAGAAATAACTATTGCAATGAGCTTTAGTGGATTGTAAGCTAAAAGAATAAAATTACATATATAATTGAAGATTACGATCGTAGAGATATTTACCATAGCCGTCAAAACCGCATTGCTTCGGGATTTTAGTGTAGGATTTTTTCGTTTCCTGGACTGCTTCATTGATTATAGGGGCCAATAAAACTTGTGGGCATTTCCTAGAAAACATAAAAGGACATTCCAAAAATGTTAGCATTTATAGATGAGGAAGGCTAGAGACATAACAAGCATCTTCTTTTTGTTTACATATTTTAAAGACGACATCTCTTTTGCAATCTAGTGCCGACCACTGACCGAGAAATGCTGTTCGAGTTCGCAATCAAATGAGCTAAAACTTCAGGAAAATCACCAGGATCAGATTTGGAATCGATTGGGTTGGGTGTAGCAAAGTCGATATATATAATTTCCCTTATGTGTATGAGTATGGAATTTGTATCTAGGGGCTCTGGCCGTTAAAGAAATCGGAAGGAGTGTGCTGATATGATCCTCGCTTAAGCCGAAAAATGCTCTGCACTTACACTAATTACGCTAATACGTTTTTTTTTTTCAGATTTCCTAACCCCTCCTCCATCCTTTGTAAGATTATTAACATTTACATTATTTACAAACTCTTACACAATGGCACCTAAAGGGGAAAATAACAAAAGATAATAATAAAATAGAGGTGGGTTATATCAGGGATATAAAGAGTGTATCGAAAAGCAGTTTACAATTACTGTATTGCTTGCTCTCAACTTAGTGTTCTAAATGCCCAGGGAGTCGAGAAAGTTTCCTATACAAAAATTTCTTGACCAGACTGGGAATCGAACCCAGCCACCTCCAGCATGGTGTTGTTTTCTAGCTGCGCCTTTACCGACTGAGCAGGGAGGACCAATAATTACTCTAAAATGGCTTAATTTTTTTTAATGTGTTTGCGGTGAAATTTTTATTTACATGTCAATAACAGTTGTGCAATCGATTGGTTTCAGTTCAGTGGATCGTTTTAAAGATAAGTCGAATTGATCTGGACACGCGAAAGAAAATTCTGCAAATTTGGTACCTACTCGGAAAAACAAAACACGTGCAACTAAAGGGTGTCCACGATGAAATTGCCACACTATGAAATTGCTCTAACTTTTTAACCGTTGGGTAGAATTTAATGAAAATTTGGGTGGATTTAGTTCATAGTGCATTATTTACATCCTGCAAGTTTTAAAGTCCTGTGATCAAAACTCGCGGAAATGGAGTCGAAAGAACAGCTCGTGCGTGATAAAATCTTGCGCATTCATCACGAGAACAAGGATCTCTCGCATCGTTCCATCGCTGCAAAACGTTGGGAATCGCGAATTCCACGGTGTCGCGAGTGATTAAGCGGTTCGAGGAACGGTTGACCACCGATCGGAAGCCCAGAAGTGAAGGAAAAAGTATTCCGTACAACATCAAAAATCACAACCGCGTAGTTGGGGCCTTCAACCGAAATCCGAACGCCTCCGTTCGGGATGTGGCTAAGAAGCTGCACCTAAGCCGAAGTTTTGTCCAGAAGGCCAAAACTAAGGCTGGGCTTCGAACGTTCAAGGTACAAAAGGCCCCTAATCGCGACGAGAAGCAGAACAAGTCCGCCAAAACCCGTGCCAGGAAGTTGTACCTCAACATGCTGACGAAAGTTGAATGCTGCATCATGGACGACGAAACATATGTGAAGGCCGACTTCAAACAGATCCCCGGCAACCTGTTTTTCACGGCCAAGGATAAGTTCAGCGTTCCGGAGCATGTCCGCACTCAGAAGATGTCCAAATTTGCGAAGAAATTCCTGGTTTGGCAAGCCATCTGCACGTGCGGGAAGCGGAGTGCACCTTTCGTGACCCAGGACACGATGAACGGACAGGTGTATATAAAAGAGTGCCTACAGAAGCGGTTGCTTCCTCTCCTGAAGGCCCACAACGTCCCAACAATCTTCTGGCCGGATTTGGCCTCATGCCACTACTCCAAGGACGTGCTGAAGTGGTATGCGGACAATAAGGTCAATTTCGTGCCGAAAATGTTCAACCCTCCCAACACTCCGGAGCTCCGCCCCATCGAGAAGTACTGGGCGATTATGAAGCAGCACCTTCTTAAACGACCTAAGGTAGTGAAGACAGTCGAGGAACTGAAGAAAGTATGGGTTTACATGCAAAAAACGGTTGATTCACAGGTTGTGCAGAATCTTATGGCCGGGGTTAAGGCCAAGGTGCGGGCATTTGCGTATGGACTGTAAATAAAATACGAGTAAAATGGTAAAATGAAGTTTAATAGTTATTTCTCAATCCCTGAAAATTTGATGGCAATCGGATGAAAACTCGAATTTTGCGAATCAATTTTCTGTGTGGCAATTTCATCGTGGACACCCTTTAAATTGCAAAACGGGTGAAAGTGAACCACACCAGTGTCAAAAATATAATCGAAAAGTTCAGTTATCCAGTGAAGATTCGCGCTGCCCGGACCGCAGTATTATACGAAATCGGTGGACCAGGACCTGGACGACACTGACACCACGGTAGGGAAGGAAAAGTTTGGGCAGAAGGTGCACGGCTGGCAAGCGGTGGTTTGCGGTCGTCGATTTTTCTTCACGAAGATAAAAATTAACGCCAAGGTGTACGAGGAAGACTGTTTGATGAAGAGATTGCTACCACTGTACAGAAAGTATAAGGCACCTCCTCTCTTCTGGCCGGATTTGGCTTCCGCCCACTACGCCAAGTCAGTTCTATAGTGATTGACAAAAAATAACGTACAATTCGTGAAAAAGGACATCAATCCGCTGAACTCTTCGGCCAATTGAACGGTATTGTGGGATTGTCTTGCGACACTTTCTGGTGTATAGTATTAATGGTATCATCTTATTTATACACATCATAACACATATGGTTGATTAATATTCAAATGTTTAAATTTGCGTATGTGAGTACACACAGAAAAAATTGATGAATTTTAACAGACGCGTTAAATTTCTCCATGTTCAATTACAAACCAAAGCAAGCATAAACAAGGAAATCATTCATATGCCATAGAACATCGTTTGCAACACAGCTAATCGCTAAGGCGATATCTGGCGTCAATTACATGATATATCCCATTAATGTATGCCAAATCTAGCATTCCATTTATGTGTATTAGATAAGGCTTGTTCGCGACAAAATCTGGACGCTCCTAAATACGTATATCTCTGGAAATACTTCATCAACGCGTGAAATATTTCGCAGACTGATGAACGTATGTCTGTTCATTGTGTAAAATCAATTTTGGGTGAGCTTTTAGATCGAAGATGGCGTCAAAAGAAGAGCAAGTGCGAAAAGCAATTGCGTGCGATCGCATTTATGCATTTAGATCGAATATGGCGTCAAAAGAAGATCAAGTGAGAAAAGCAATTGCGTGCGATCGCAATGAAAATCCGGATCTGTCAGTAAGAAAACTTGCAAAAAAGCTTGGTTTTCCTGCAAGCACTGTCCATAACGTTCTTAAATCGTTCGATACACGTTTGACTACAGCCAGGAAGGCTGGGCGAGGAACAAAAAGGGATCTCAGGAACCACCAGAAGGGCGCGAAGGTGAAGCAAATATTGCAGAAGAGACCAGATCTTTCGGGTACGTACTGTGGCTAGAAAAATAAAAATGCTGTATATGCAAAGCCTACTTTCATCAAGTTACAGATGTCTGATAACCTTATGGTAATCCTGAGCAGGAATCGTCATGAGTGCAGTATTCTTGTTCTTGTGAAAGTATGAGCATGTATGTGATAATGTATGTTCGTTATCACTTAATATGATTATGGGAAAACAACAAACTATTTGGATGGGAAATGGTAGTGTAATGAGATTGAATGCCATTTCCTTCCTCGGAAACTAAACTTAATATAAATTAATGATTGAGCGTGTCCAAATAATAACAAGATATTACTATTATTTTGTTATTAGTTTCGGAACTAAGATACCCGAGCCAGTATCAGCACTGACGCCTGGTTGACAGCAACCATCATTAGCGTTTTTCGTAAATTTATTTCACAGTCTGTACTGGCTCACGATCCCGCTTCTTCTTCTTTCTCAATCGCCTCACCCTTTTGTATATCATCTATTTGTATATCACCCTTTTGTTTCGTATCCACAAATAAGCAAAGCATGAAAAAAAAGGTTCATTGAAACACATTAAACATGGGCCGAATTTACAGCCCAGGGGCCATCAACTTGTGGGTTAGTGTTTGGTCCAAAGTACAACTATGTACGAAAGAATAAGTGAAACTCATTTTACGGCAGCCTAAAACGTTGGGTCCGAAGCCTTGTCTCCGGTTTTCGAGGGCAGCAGGACACCATAATGTGCCCGTCGCCACGAAAAACCGACGGAAAATTAAATGGGATGATCAACCCGGTAACAACTTGACAGCTCCAGAGTAAAGTCAATGTACCCCGATAATCTTGGCTCACTGGTTCTGTCAAATCGAATGAATCCTAGAACAAATAATCAATTGAACGTATTAACATCGATTGCTATTTTCAATGCTGTGGAGCTCATATTCGTACTTGATGAATATAATGCTGACGATTACCACATATATGTTGGAGACGATTTTCCCTAAATGTTATATGTTGGATATTTTCACCCTTCTTACAGATAATATATAGAAGCATAAACATACTCGAGACTAGGACTACTACCAAAGATTAATAATTTAAAAACCGTAATTATAAAAACACTTCGAAATATACTTCCCAATGTGTGACACTCTGAAACCTTCAGCTCAATGAAAAGCCAGCAAAAAAAAAAGAAACTTTGAAAAAGTATTGATAAATGTAAACATATTCTTGTTTCAATTAACAGGAATTTCCCGTTGAGTTGGGCACAAAAATCATATTAGTTTGATTTGACTAACTACGGTGGTTAAAGAAACTAATATTTTGAGTTATTGTTTCGGGAACTGAGCAGTTAAGTTCAACTGACATCCGTTTGAATTTACCATTATGTTGGTTGTTTCATTAAGATAGCTAGAAAAAAGAGGGTTTGTTGGTTGTTTCTAACAACGCTTATGATTTGTTTCAAACAAATTTCAGTATGATTGAAATGCAGTTTGAAACAAACAAACAAAAACGGTTAATACAACAAACATTTCCATTTACAATCACCTAACGTTTCTTCTTTAATTTAAATTATTTGAAGAAAATGCTTACAAACATTAGAAAAGTGCACATTTACATATATCGACATCTCTCAGTCTAAGAGAAATCAACAAATGTTAATGCGAGGCTTTCTAATATTTTCAGTTTTTTTTTAAGTAAAATATTGAATTTTCACCTATTGTTGAGTGACAGCGTCAGAGCATGTAATGTCTGGATGACGAAAAATAAAATAACTGGATGACGGAAAAATAAAATAACCAAAAACAAATAGTTTGTTTCAAACTATAATAAATTTTTAGTTATTTTTTTCTCCAAACAAAATATTAGTTTGATTAAACCGCCGCTTTGCTAAAATCAATCTAAAATTTTAATGTGTTCCCCTGAGTCAACGCAACCTGTGTTTTGGTAATAATGAATTCCTTTGAATGTGGAAACAATAAAAATATGTGTTTAGAACAACCATAATTTGTGTAGTAAAGGGCGATACGGTCAAAATTTGGTCAATATCAACTTGACGTATTTCTTTCAATTTTGCATTTAAAAAACCTGAACACCCCTCATTTTGAAGGTGTGTGTGTGTAGAATGTTGCTCCTATTTTGATTTTGGAATTCACTCTTCAGTTGTCAAAATGCCGTCCAAGCAAGAAGAGCAGCGTATCAAAATTTTGCTCGCGCATCGCGAAAATCCGAGCTACTCGCACGCAAAGTTGGCAAAATCGCTAAAAGTTGCCAAATCAACCGTTACAAATGTAATTAAAGTGTTTGGAGAACGTTTGTCGACAGCCAGGAAGTCTGGATCGGGGGGAAATCGAAAACCGGAAGCCGCTGAGACGACAAAGAGAGTTGCCGGTAGTTTCAAGCGAAACCCTAACCTATCTCTCCGAGATGCCGCAAATAAGCTGGGTGTATCGTCTACAACCGTGCATCGAGCCAAAAAACGAGCCGGACTATCGACTTACAAGAAGGTAGTGACTCCAAATCGCGATGATAAACAAAATACGACGGCCAAAGCGCGATCCCGGAGGCTGTACACGACGATGCTGACGAAGTTTGACTGCGTGGTAATGGACGACGAAACCTACGTCAAAGCCGACTACAAGCAGCTTCCGGGACAGGAGTTTTATACGGCAAAAGGAAGGGGAAAGGTAGCAGATATTTTCAAGCACACGAAACTGTCAAAGTTCGCAAAGAAATATCTGGTTTGGCAAGCCATCTGTACCTGTGGCTTGAAAAGCAGCATTTTCATAGCTTCCGGGACTGTCAACCAAGAAATTTACGTGAAAGAGTGTTTGAATAAACGTCTGCTGCCTTTCCTGAAGAAACACGGTTGTTCCGTACTGTTTTGGCCGGATTTGGCATCTTGCCATTACGGTAAAAAGGCCATGGAGTGGTACGCCGCCAACAACGTGCAGGTGGTTCCCAAGGACAAGAACCCTCCCAACACGCCAGAGCTCCGCCCAATTGAGAAATACTGGGCTATTGTCAAGCGGAACCTAAAGAAGACCAAAAAAACTGCTAAGGACGAGCAGCAGTTCAAGGCAAACTGGCTTTCTGCGGCGAAGAAGGTGGACAAGGTGGCTGTACAAAATCTGATGGCAGGGGTCAAGCGTAAGGCCCGGCAATTCGGATTTGGAAAAGCGGAAGCCTAACTGAATATTTTTCCTAAATTGTATACTAATTGAACTTGAAAAAGAAATTTAATTTGATTTTTTAAATAAACGATTTCACCGATTTACACGCGTTTTTCTTGACCAAATTTTGACCGTATCACCCTTTATTGTGGTAATATCTTTAGTTAGAAACAACCAACCTGCCGGTTTTTTAGTTTGGATGTCAACAAACAAGTTTGTTATTTCTAACGGGACTGTTTTTCCTCCGTAGAGCAATGGTACCATTAGAACTTGCTCTCGTTTCTCTTTGATGATGGATTTGTTTTTTTTTCATCGCTGTGTGCTTGAACAGAAAGGTCAATGAATTGGTACTTGGTGCTGAGAGAAGTGTAACTCATATAGTAAATAAAAAATAATCTCCACTTCTGCATTCTATATTTCCCATTTCTCTCTCTCTTCTCTCTCTCTCTCTCTCTCTCTCTCTCTCTCTTTCTTCCTCTCTCACGCTCTTCTCTCTCTGTTTTACTTTCCCTCAGCCCCATTCTCAAGTAATGATGATTTATATTCGATACAGTTGAAATCAAATTAATGGAAAGAGAACCACATCAACATTACGCCTAAATAAAAATTTGTTCTTGCACTGTTTTTAAAATCCACACATAACGAAACGAAAACATGTATTCCAAAGCTCAAAAGCAGTACTATCGAGAATGGATGGCCCTTTTGTTTATGCATGGTAGAGACATTTACAATTTGTAGATGGGTACGTGAAACTAAGCTGATCTGTCAAGATGCTCGGGGGTTGGGGATGATTCTGAAAATCTAGTTGTCAGAAGCGACGTTTCCTACCCTTGAGGTTTTCAGTGACCCAAAATTGCACCATTACAGTGGGTAGCCAGGGACACCGGCAGCTTCCCCATTATCCGGCATTGCTTTTGTCACCCCACCCATACTACACCCGGGTGGACTGTGGCGGGAGTGCAAAGCCTCGTTCGAACCAGCAGCTTAGAGCTATTGTCGAACATTGAAATTAAATTGTTTGCGTCGAATATTTGATCTAAGTATACCTTTATTTAAATCTGCAACAGTTTGTATCTAAATAAAATAATTTTATTCGATATATCAGATGAACAAAGACCTTAGGTGTATCCGAAACATTCATATAATCGTTTGTCTCGAATGTTTAACCAAAATAGTTTCATCTGAGTTGAGTTTCATCTGTTAAAATCTCGAAAAAAAATAAATGGTGATATTTTATATTTCAACTCGTTAGTGGCTCTTAGCAGTCAACAGATGGTCCAAGAGAGTCTGGGTCATTTTTAAAATTGTTGCGTCAGATATTGGATCAAAATATGCCATGATTTTCATCTGCAACTATTTAGATCATTGTAAAAGGGTGATATATAATACACTCAGTACCAAAAAAAAAGGCACACACTTAGAAATTATGAATTATACACGAGACGTAATTCATGTTTGTAATAAGCCGGAGAACGTAGAGATAGATTTCGTGTAAAATTATGTCTCCTGAAACTGACACATACGTAATTCGACAAAAGATGTGTTTGATTGAATTTATTTTCTCATCTCTTTCAACTCATTCTTATGTGCTAAAGGACGCTTGCATGTGTCGGTCTCAGGAGACAGAAATTTACATGACATTTTGGTACTGTGTACACACCACGAAATCTTTCTTTAAGTTCCCCACCTTTTTACAAACACGAATTAAGTCTCGTATGAAATTCATTATTTATAAGTGTGTAGGTAAAGTTTTGATCCCAACAAACATCACGTTCATTCCTCTGTAACTCTGTCAATTATGAATATATGTGGCTGAAAATTTGACATCTCTATTATCATATTGATTTCGTTTTTGGTTTCAAGTTATAATAACATATTTTACAAATGTTCTTTTTGAACATAATTATTTTAATGATCCGTATTTTTTCAAAAAACTATATACCTTCATAAACATTTCACAATTATTTTAAAACAAACGACGTGGACAAAATTTGAACTGTTTTCATCTTATGCTTTGGCCCTAGCTCCAAGCTGGGTACTTCCGTTTTTTTTCGGTGTGGATCATGCAAAAAATACCGAAGTAAACTCATTCCGTTAAAGATCAAATATAATTTGGTTTCACAAGAAAATTCATAGTGTATGCCATAATTTTTGCATCTTCATGTTTTATACTATGTTTTTTATTCAAAGTAAGACGAAAGAAAATTGAGTAAAAATTAGACGTTGTATTCTTAAAATAAACCCAGTCGAGAGATAGTTCTCTCGCCCATGTAGGCAACAAGGCAGATTGTGTACAAACAATCGCTAGACCCATCACATGCCATTGTAGTACATGAGCACGATCAGGCGCGCATTATTTTGCCAGTCAAGGGGATACACCCCCCCCCCCCCCTTGCCTAGCCAGCACGTGGGTAGTATGGTCAAAGAATGTGTGCTTGGTTCAATCACTATTCCACATGCCTTCCGCTCAATTTCAAATACTTCAATTCAATTTTTCACAGCCTGCCGTACACTAACAGAACTATCAACACTTTCTCTTCATATTTTTCGTTCTAGCAAAAATACTGTCTACTCTTGGAGCCTCATGGTAATGAGAGAACATTCTACATCATCACAATCGTTACTCCACGTATGGAGAATTAAAACATAACAATTATAGTATGTATAACTATTAGGGTGATACACCTGTCTTTTTGCTAAATTCTTATTTATTTGAGTAGATGTTTTTTTGAATATGTGTGACCGTGTAGTTGTTATACCTGAATATGCATAACCGTAACATTCTATATGGTACATATAATTTGTATCATGGGTTGCATGTTACAAAGGCTTAGGCCTAATGCAAATGCCTTCTCCGAAAAACTGTTTTGGTTCCTTCTGGGTCTAAAAGTAACTGTGCAAAATGTCAGCTCGATCCGTGAAACTATATGTTTGCGCCCGATTTTTTTAAACTGACATAGAATTTTATATGATTACTTCCGGAGTTTATTTTTTGAAAGCTCAGAACTGAATATATGCGAACACAAAGAAATTTAATCGTGTAAACACCGAAATAAGTTATGTGATAGCGCTGGGTCAAAGGCTTCTACTACATAGCTACTATTAGCTCATATTTTTGCCAAACCGTTTCTCGAAACGCATAGAACTATGACATAGATATCTATAACGGCTATATCTTAGTGAACTATAACAGATTTGAAGCGCCGTGTGGCGGCACCTTTATACTAGCGTTCATACCCTAATAAAATAATACCTTAAACGAACGATATGTCAAATCCTCCAACCATTTCTTTAATGGTTTGGATGATACCCCAAATAGGTCGTTAAGAAAAATAATCATACGAAATTTATTAGGGTAGCATAGCCAAGAAAGAAGAGAGTCACGGAAATGCAATAAGAAGCAAAATTAATAAGAGGGGCCGGGCCACAATTATAAAATCAGACACCGGCAACAAAGCAAAATTATTTTGCGGCTGAGGGTGTGGCTACTGTAGTATTTGCAGTATTAAACATGGAATGAAACTTAATGAACAAAAAGAAGAAGACAATTTGAACCATTTGCCAACCCGTTTTTGAGGACCCTGATAGGGGAAACAAAATTTTCAACTTGTGTCATATGAATTTGTTATGGGAGCAAAACCAGGTCATTTTTAAGTGAAACATTCAACTACTTACAATAATGGGACCTATTACACATTTTAATGCAAAAATTTTTAAGTTTTTCTAATCACGAATGAAGTCATTCTGTTCAGCCGAACGTTCAAAAACCTTAAACTTTAGCGTAACGCTCTCATTTTTCAGTTCAATTTAAAAAACAACCAAACCTACACAAAATTATGCGATAAATAGCCAATAGACCCTTATGCCAAATGCCTTACATTATACTGAACAACTAAGATTTTGTAACTTCCCTGAAAACAGGAATTTGTGTTCTATCGACAATTGACTGAAAATAAATCAATAATTTTTATTAATAAAATTGGCACTTAAATCGGTCAATTTATGCTTTGAGTTGAAATCATGTGAGCCAGTATTATTTTCGTTTGCCGCACATAATTTTTAACACCCGTCACTTAATACACAGGTTCGTTTCCAATGAGACATATATGGTCCGCAAATAATTTTCAATGGAGCGAGAAATGTCATTCAAGTGTGTTTTCACTTTGCCCCATTCTATCCATCTTCGCACTTAAAACGAAATAAAAAACCGTGCGCGAAAAACAATCAGCTGCTTTATCGTTCTAGAAGAAAAAAACTGAAAAATGGAGAAGCAAAAGTGAAGTTTACCGTGTGGTGGTTTAGGTACTTGGTTTGCCAGCGGAAGTCACTGAATTTTTTGAAGGTAATAAATTACTATAGATGTTCTTCTTTGCCATGTTCACGGTGTTTATTGTGAATATTTCAGATCTGCCGAGCATTTTTGCCATTCCCGCAGAAGAGCTGCTGAACGCGATAGCTTCAAAAAGTGATGAAGTTTTTATGATGGTACAAATAAAACCTCTTTTATTCACACATTTCGTTTTATTACATGAAAAGTACAAAAAATCCAATGCTAAACTTTTTATGAAAAAAATAAAATCCATGCACCTTAAAACGTATAAAAAAACTCATTTAATTTTTGCTAGGACAAGTTAATGCAATCCATGTACACTATAATTAATTTCTATTCAGCTCTTGCACTTAAAGACTATACATTTATTGCACATATGGTTCATAGACCACATTAAATAAAAAATAAGTGCCGCATCAATACAGAGCAATCACTTTGCACTTTGCCCAAATCTATAGGGGCTGGAACTTAAATATAAGGTGCATTGTTTTTTAGTGAATATAACATCGATTTCAGATTTTTACCACTAGGTGGCGTTGTGAGTATTCTAGTACCGTCAAGTCTTAGTTTTGGGGCTATTTATTAGATTCTATGTCCAACAACTATGTCGGCAACCCCCCCACCCCCGCCCCTTTTCACGTTTTTTGTATGGACCTTCAAAATTGTCAGCATGGATTGTCACGTTTTACCAAACCCCCTTCCCCCTTACTGCGGTGATATAATTAATGGACCTTCCTTAATTACTCTTTGGAGATTATTTACATGTGAAGATGGGTGTAACTTACATTTGCAGTAAATATTATTGTAGTACCCAGTTGATAACTTCTCCATCTATTTCCGACTCCAGGAGATTGTAGCCGGGAACTCGTACCGGTAGTTGATCATTTGGATCTACATGAGCTTTGGAAAATATTCCACAAAATTCGCGATATTCATCAACATAATTAATGTTATCCATTTCCAAACAATGTGTTCTCCGTGTATGGTGCTTGTTTATATTTATTTAGTTGTTTAGTATAATCGTCCCTTCGTAGATTTGGGGTGTATCACTGCTAGTTACAGTTTTGCAAAATATGAACATGTACGCAGAAAATTTCACTTTATGACATATCACTGCAGAACTAACAACACTTCTTATGTTATCACTTATCACTGTATGTCCAATAGCCTATCAGATTATTACAAGTTTAACAAGACAATATTCAGAAAACGGGCAAAATGTTCAGAGTAAACAAAACAAATTACTCAATGAATCACGAATTGGCATTGACAGCATATTTTGACACTTTGCTCCTACAGAAAATCCGTAAGGAACTGTCGTTATTCTGTATATGTGAAAAATGAAGCACATCTACTTTCTCTTTCGATCTACTTGAACATTTCTTTGAAGGGATTGTCCCTCTGTGTTTGAGACACTGAAACAGACAAGCATTCATAAATGGGTTAAAAAAAAAAAAAAAATAAACCCATTTCGAAAATAAAGGAATTCCCTCTTCATACACTGAACCCAAACATCATCCCAAGATCGTCTGAAAAGTAATTTGGATTGCGCCCTTTAACGAAGAGCATTCGGATATCGGATGATTGTCTTATGGTTAGATCCGTATGACGATCATCCATGTTTCGTGACCACGAACCAAATTTAATATTATGTTTGTTTCAAAACTGTGTAGATCATTGGCGATTTATGAATAATTTGAAACAATTGAACCACATAATTATATTTCACATAATACATCCGCCGAGACTTCCGCAGCTGTTGGAGCAAAGATTGCAACGAGAGCAACAACAATTGAAGGAGTCAGGAAATATTTATCCGAGAATTCCGTAAAAAGCCAGCGGGTTTGGATCCATTATTTATGATGGTACCAGTTCTGATAGCGATTGATAGGTTTTTACCAAATGAGGTAAAATGGAATGTTTGTCATCCTCATTTCAAATGATTTGCGTTATAGGGCTTTTCCAATGCAATATGCATTCCACTTTGGGATGACGATTTTTCAGTACAGCGTGCATTCGAATTTGAACGAGAGGTCAATTCACTTCGCTTAGTTGTTTTGTTAGTTGTTCAACATTAAAAGGACAATCATCTGGTTTCTAGAAAATACAACGGTCAAGGGAATCGATATAAAGCTCCTTTATTATTATATATGTAATCTTTATTAATAATAATAAAAAAGAATAGGTTATACGTAATGAAAAATCGTTTTTAAACTAAGCAGCCATGACAGCATTGGTAGTTACTTACCAACTTCCATTTTTTGCTCCTTTTCAAAGCCCTTGCCAATGATCGAAATTAAATACAAAAATACTCTTGTTGCTGTTTCTTCAGGCCTCTGGAGGTCGTTGTTCATATTCACCACTGGTGCTGCCGCCGCCTTTGCTGAGAATCCAACTGGAAATCTGTAAGCTAGAAGTCGTTTTTTGGTCGAATTTTTCTTCTTGCCCGAATCGACGCTGTTTTTCAATTCGCGACATGTTTCACTGTGTTCCATCTATTTACTGGAAGAAGCACTTTTTTGAATTATTTTTTTTATCCGGTTTACCCATTATTTCGAAGTAGAAAATAAACATTTAAAACTCAAATTCACATTTATTTTGTTTTTTTCTGCGCTTGCTGTGCTGACCGGAAGGCGGCAAATAAATAGTTTGCTTCAAACTTGACATTTAGTTATTTTTTTCTCCAAACAATCAATTTGATTTAACCGCCGCTTTGATTGAATCAGTCTTAAATTTTAATTTGTTTCCCTGAGTCAACGTAACCTGTATTTTGGTAATAATAAACCCCTTTCTTGGCGGAAACAACAAAAAATATTCGTTAAGAACAACCAAGTTTTATATTGTATTGTTGTAATATCTTGTGGGTGAAAATGGATTTTTAAAACAACTAGTTTTTAGGTTTGCATGTCAACAAACAGGTTTGTTGTTTCAAACGGAACTCTTTTTCTCCGTGTACCATTTTACCCGACTGCACACCAAAATTTAATTGCTGGAAAACAGCAAAGTTTTGCTGATTTTTTTGTGCTGCTATTTCAGCAATATAAACAGCAAAACAAAAATTGCTGATCAAGCAGCAAAACAGATATTCAAAAAGTGACAGCTCTTATGCTGAGCCTTCAGCAAAATGCTTACAATTTGCTGATAAATCAGCAGATCAAATCAAATAATTCTGCTGTATTTTCGGCAATTCACAGTATGGCTGAAAATGCAGCACAGTAAATGTTTTCTTTTTATTTTATATGTTTTCTTTTTATTTTATAAATAAAAACACAAGTTTTTGGCTTGTTTAGCATACATTAAACTAAGCTTTTTATTAATTTTAGTTGTAAAAGAACGCCATGGTTCGATGGTTTAGGAATTTTAAACACAATCGATGGGAAAAATTAAAAACAAATTGGCAAGAGGTGGATGAAATTTAGAGTTAAAAATAAATAGTGCGCTTATAACATTATACGAATAGCGTTCTAAATTTTGGATCCGCAGAAGAAAATAACGTATCCGAATCTGGATGTACGCTACATAGGATACGTTGTACATTCTCTCGAGCAAATTCGCAATCTTTTGTGTGCCTTGTTGATGCTGTACGAAATAAGAACTAGATTGGCTCGGTATCTGAATAAGATTTATTTTACGCTAGACGGTATGATCTTGTTGAGAATCTTTATTTGATTAACTCGATCTGGCTATTCTATACTGGTTATATAATACGCACAGATCCCGATTGGTTTTCCGAACAATTATCAACGATCTTTCGCTCACATATCAGACGGATAGGTGATAAGAGAGATATAGGCATTGTGTAATGGTATAGATCGATAAATCTGTTATACTCGTAGGGATGTGCACAAATATTCGAATTCTTAACATGCCGGCCTCCGTTGAAAAGTGTGATTTTCAATACAAATCTACCAATACTAATTCAATTTTAATCTTTATTAAGGCTTATTGAATCTTCTAATTTAATTCATTTCTTATATGCTAAACAATGTATACTTCGTGCTTTCGGTCGCGAAGTCGCTGTTAGATGTGGTTGCCGAAACGTTGACCATGTGACGCATCGGGTCATACCATGTGACTCATCGGATCGGCGATCACGGTTCGGTTTGTTGACAACTGCTTCGGCTTCTCCTCGGTCAATGGGCCATTGATCCTTCCTGCACTCATCGATTATGGGCGTTTCCATGGGACGTTCGATCATTCACGGGTGTTGACGAAATGTTGAATAGGTTTCGGCTTTGACGATGACAGAACTAAGCGATTACGACGGTAGGACCTCAAATGTCATTGATAATCGGTCGTGTTGAGTTTTCGTTCGGTTGACGATGGGACGTGGAGGCCGGATCATCGATGTCATCGTTGCGAGTTGATTGAAGGACCAGGAGTGATCGAATGACCACAATAGCATAACGCAACATCTCGGCGATTGGAACGGGTCAGCATGGAACGATAGTAAGCATTAGTTTTGCAGAGCTTCATCAGTGACTGTTGATCGTTGGATGGGAAGAACGCAAACCTTGCTGATTGCACGGATGAATTCACAACCCTTTGTTTTTACCGAAACTACACGGACGTTTCCGTCGTCGCCGTGGAAGACACGAATCACACGACCAAGGCACCACCGCAGTGGTGGTAAATTTTCCTCCTTCAGTAGCACTAATGTTCCCACCGCAACATTATCACGTTGGCGTGTCCATTTTTTACGCGGGTGCAAGCCGGACAAGTAATCCGTGCTCCAGCGTTTCCAAATTCATCGAACAAATTCTTGTGTTTGTTGGTAGCGATCCAAACGATTCGGTTTCGTTCGATGGGTCAGCAGCAGCTATCAGCGGACGGTGGACCAAAAAATGCCCCGGTGTAAGAACCTCAAGGTCTTCAGGATCAGTGGACAACTGTGTCAAGGGACTTGAGTTTAGACAACTCTCAATTTGGACGAGCATTGTTTCGAGGTTGTCCTTGTAGAGAACTGTAGTACCGATTGTTGATTTGAAATGTTTTTTTAAACGACTTCACGGCGGCCTCCCAGGGGCCCCCGAAATTTGGCGAGCGTGGCGGTATAAACTTAAATTCAATACCTTCTTCCAGGCAATATGAGGTGACGGTGTGTTGATGTTGTTGCGACTTGAATTGCGTTAGCAGCTCGGCTAACGCTCGGGAAGCTCCTATAAAGTTTTTCGCATTGTCGCACTCGATGACCGCCGGTTTGGAGCGCCGGCCGATGAACCGTTTCAGGGCGGAAATTAAGGAATTCGTTTAAAGATCCGCAACTAATTCGATGTGAGCTGCTTTGGTGACGAAACACACGAAAATTGCGACGTAACATTTTACCGGAGGTGTCTTGCGTCCATGATGCCGATAGAAGAGCGGTCCACAAAGGTCCACGCCGGTTTTCAAAAACGGATGTGTTGGTTTTACGCGTTCGGCAGGCAGATCACCCATCCGCTGCTCTTGAACGGTTGGCTTGCAACGATATCATTTTATGCAGTCTTGCACCACCTTCCGAGCTAGGTTGCGTACTCTCAGTGGCCAAAAGTGTTCCCGCAGGCTGGCAATCAATAACTGTGGACCACAGTGCAGAAGCTTCTGATGGTAACTATAATCTTCGTGAACGGATGGTTTGATGGAAGAATCATGGGGTGTTTACGGGATTCTGGAACAGGTGCATTACGTAAACGACCACCAACCTTCAGAATGCCATCTTGTAAGATTGGCGTTAAAGATTTTAGTCTAGATTTGGATCCAACTTCGCCACAGGTAGCTACGTCTTCAATGTCCTTCTTCAACAAATCTTGCTGTGTTTGACGGACCAATACCTTGAGCGCTTCCTTGTATTCACGAATTTGGAGAGAACCGGTTTTCCAGTCGTTAGAGTTTCGTTGTTTGCAATTATGGCAAAACCTTAGAAGGTATGCCACCAGAGACACTAGACCAGCATACGATGATCGTAGGCTGAAGATCGGATTTGGAACATGATCTTGTATTGGAAGCGCAATGGATCGTTCTTCGAGTTCTTCTGCGGGCAAATCTTTGAAAGGTGGGCGAACTAAAGAAGGCCAAAATCGGTTCGGCTGACTGAGCCACGGTGGACCATTCCACCAGAGCACACAATCCTTCAGTTCCGTGGGCAGCATTCCGCGGGAAATTATATCTGCCGGGTTATCGATTCCAGGCACGTGTGCCCACAGCCCACCTTCGGTAAGGTGCTGTACTTCCGACACTCTGTTCGCCACAAAAGTCTTCCAGCGGGATGGAGCTGCCGAAATCCAATGGAGAACAATCATAGAATCGGTCCAAAAAATGTACTTCATTTGTAGGTTGAGTGCTTCTTGGACCTTCTGGAACAGATGGCTCAATAGTTACGCCGACGAAAGCTCCAGCCGAGCTAGAGATACCTTTTTCTGTTTCTTGCTATTTCCCAGTGGTGCGAGCTTGGATTTGGAGGTTAAAAGATGCACTGATATTTTGCCGCTCGAGGACACCGCACGAAGGTAGACGCAGGCTCCATAGGCTTTCTCAGAAGCATCGCAAAAACCGTGTAATTCAATAAATGTCGGGTTGACTATAGGGACAACCCAACGCGGTACGTCAATCGATTCGATTAACGCTAGCTCGGTTCGAAACTGTAGCCAGCTTTTTTGGAGCTCATCTTCGAGGGGCTCGTCCCACGATCGGTTGCTTCGCCAGAGTTGCTGCACAAACATTTTTGCAACTACTACCACCGGTCCGATAAAACCTAATGGGTCGAATAGACTGGATGAATCGGATACAATTTGTTTCTTGGAGACGCTGACGTTTTCTTTCCATTTTGGGACGTGGAAACCAAAACAATCGGACCTTGGTTCCCATTTCAATCCGAGAGTTTTGATTGAAGCTCCTGGATCGAGACCTAGTACGTTCCGTTCATCTCGGAGTGACTCAGGAATATGATTCAGAATTTCCGGTGAATTCGATGACCATTTACGTAGTGGAAATCCAACGGAACTCAGGAGCTGAAGGAGCTGAGTGCATAAATTTTTTCCAGACTCGACAGTGATTAGATCGTCCATGTAAAAATCTTCTCCTACAACTTTGGCTGCCATAGGATGCGAATGGTGACCCAGCTTGGATACTTCTTGCAGGCATCGAGTGGCTAAGTATGGCGCAGCAGAAGTGCCGTAGGTCACCGTCGCTAGCTCAAACGTACGGATGGGCTCTGACGGGTCGTCTCTCCAAAGAATTCTCTGAAGACATTGATCGGAAGAGTGCATCTGAATCTGACGGTACATCTTTTCAATGCCCGCCACTATAACGTACCGATGAGTTCGCCACCGCAGAATGAGGGAGAACAGGTCACCTTGTACAACGGGACCCACCATTAGTGCGTTATTGAGAGAAATGTTGCTATCCGTTACACAAGACGCGTCGAAAACAACCCGAAGTTTAGTAGTAACGCTATCGGGACGCTCAATGCAGTGGTGTGGGAGATAGTATGGCTGATACATAGTGGGTTGTGAAATATCGGTGACTTCCTTCATGTGTCGTAATACTCGATACTCATCGATAAGGGCGGAATACTACTGACAAAAAACGGCGTTTGGCGATTTCGTACGAGTCACCCATCAATGATAGAACGGACAGTTTCTTTGGAAGTTCGACTACTAACCGACCGAGTTCTCGTTGTAGTCGCTACGAAATGTGCCTCACAAGTTGATTCCTCCACAGACATGGTACTGGGGGACTGACAGGACTCCAGTTCCCAAAATCTGGATAGTTGCTCTTCAAGACTGCACACATGGACAATGCTAACGATTTCTGGATCTGGTCGACTGCCTACCCTGCCGGATACGACCCAGCCAAGTAAAGTGTTCTGCAATACAGGTTCGCCAGGACCAAGGCGAATGAATCCATCGAGAAGAATGTCATAATAAGCGTCTACTCCTATGATCATGTTTACTGCAGCTGGTTTGTTTAAGTTGGGATCAGCTAGTACGACGTTTGAGGGCCAATTCCATTCGGTAACATCGATGCAATTCGAAGGCAGCTCACGTGTGACAGACTTTAGCACGTGCAACTTAAGTTGGGTACGGAAACTGCAGCAATGCGACTGGATTTGAACATGGATGGATTGGGTGGAAGTGATAGATGACTGCCCAATTCCTCAGATGGTGTGATGTTCCTTGACCATTTGCACCTGCAAGCGTTGGGTTAAACACTCGGAGATGATATTCAGCTGCGAGGCGGGATCAAGCAAAGCTCTAGCCCACATGATGTTCCTGGATGAATCGATGACTTTCACGAGCGCCGTCTGTAGCAGAACGGTCGATGGAATTCGACGAACGTTGGTAACCAAAGAGGTGGAGCAATGACTGAGTGATCCCGTAGATGAGGATTGTGGTTCGGCGAGAGGAATTTGCGAGGAAGTCTTGGTTATGTCAGACGACGTTGGTCTAGCGATATGAGATTGAGAATGATTGATGGTGGTTTGGCTTGGATGCTGTTTTGTAGCTTGGGGTTGGATTGGGTTGCGATTTGAAGTTTGTTGGTGGAGCATCGTATGATGTTTTTGGTTTCAGACACGGCATACACCAGAAGGGCAGTTTCTAACCTGGTGATCTACGGCTAGGCAATTTATGCAGAGAGCCTTTCTCTTCACTAAATCATACCTTTCAGAAACTGGTTGCTTGCGGAAGACCTCACATTTGAATGGCAAATGGACAGACTGGTTGCAAAAGAGGCATGGCTTCGAAGAGGTGCTAACGATGGAATGGACACTACTAATCTTGGATTTCTGCATTCGTCCAGGATCAGATCGGGGGAGTTCAGTGACACGTGGTTTGCCAGGTGTGATCGATTGAAGAACGGTGCAATGAGACCGCAAAAAGTCCATGAGCTGCTCGTACTCGGGTACGTCTGTTGAACTATGATGATTTTCCCACTGTCTCAGTGTTGACATATCCAGGCGAGAGCAAACAATGTGTGCCAATAAGACACTCCATCCCTTTGTATCGATGTTCATTTTCTCGATCATCTGCAGGTTACGTTTAAAATCATCAATGAATCGAGAAAGAGACTCATAACTCTCCCGTTTCAAGGGTTCCACGGAAAGAAGTGTGTCCAAGTAGGTTTTCACCACTAACTTTTTATTGTCAAACCGTCTTGTCAGTGATTGCCACGCTATTGTATAGTTGGCCTCGGTAATGTCAATAGACTCAACTACTCGTTTTTCTTCTTTTGTTAGTGATGCGACAAGATAGGAAAACTTGTCCACATCGGATAGGTTGGGATTCAAATCAATGAGACTTTTGAATGTGTCTCGGAAAGTCAGCCACTCAGTAACTGATCCGTCGAAAGAAGGAAGCTTAACTTCGGGAAGTTTTATTCGCGCCATTGGATTAGTGCAATTGGAACTCGAACCAGCAGAGTTTACAACCGGACTGATGGTTGGTAATGGGTTAGCTTTCCGTTCGGCATTTACTAGAAACCCCTTCACGTACACGTAGATTTTTTCAAACTTATCCCGTGACGTACGACTGGCCTTTTCGTCATCGTCAGCAGTCGACGACTCTTCATCCTGCATCATGTCGATTTCTAAACGGACCTTCAAAAAGTTCTCGAAAATTCCATCCAAACGGTCCATCCACCCGGCGATTTGACCCTTATCACGAGATTCATCGTAGCCTTCAATAAACTTGGCCACGTTGTTAAGAGTATCGAAGCAGAAACGTTCTTGCTTGCTCAACGCCCTCAAAGTAGGAGCCATTGTTCCACTTCAATTGTAAAACTTCACGGAAAGAAACACAAAAATCGTCCGATTACAACCAACGTTTGATTCGTCGGTGTGATGCAAAAATCAATCCTGGTTGTTTTTAAAACCACCAACAGCTTTATTTTCTCGCGGGAAATATTTCCACCACCTTGTGTTAGTTCCTTTCGCAAATCGTCAACCGCACAGCTCAAAATCTCACAAAATGCTCAAATCCTTCTTTTCTATTCAGCGCGATGGCATTCAATTTACGAAAGGGTTAGTCGCATGCTTCTACTAGCTTACCTCATTAATTAGCTTCAATGCAAAGGTCGTTGGAATAGCGCCTTTTGTGACGATGGCTATTATCTCCGATCCTATTGTGAAGACCCAAGCCACACTGACTTCTTAACACGCGGTCGACTCAGATCACGCTTTGGTGTCACACTCACGATTATGCACTTTTTGTCATTTTTTTCGGTTCCGTTGTAAACGATAGATTTCACTTGCGGCGTTGATAGTACGATATGTTCTTTTTATTGCTCACTTGCATGCACTGTGAGTTTGTTCTCACACACTATGTCCACGACACTCGCATCAGACACGATAGTCCGCAAACGACGGCGGTACTTCACTTCGACCGGCGCGAAACGGAATGTACCATATGTACCAACTAGTGAAATTTACAATGTGAATTTCTTCACGGCAAGCACTTGGCACTGACGCGAACCGACAATTATGCAATAAAACCGAAGCCAATCGATCCGGCTCGAAGGACCAATTTATTATGTACGACATAAGAACTAGATTGGCTCGGTATCTAAATACGATTTATTTGACGCAACGGTATGATAGACGATATGATCTGGTTGGGGATCTTTATTTGACTAACTCGATCTGGCTATTCTATACTGGTTATATTATGGTTTCACTTGAAAACCGAAATTATCGACTAGCGACAATCGATTTTACTCTCATTCTGTACGTTATACCTAATGTCGGAAGTAGTGCGCTGTATTGCTGATGCGCTATACAGCGCGCTACTTCCGACATTTGGTTCAACGTATGGATCGACTGTAAAATCAATTGTCGCTAGTCGATAAATTCGGTTTTCAACTGAAACGGTAATATAATACGCACAGATCCCGATTGGTTTTCCGAACTATTATCAACGATCTTTCGCTCACATATCAGACGGATAGGTGATAAGAGAGATATAGGCATTGTGTAATGGTATAGATCGATAAATCTGTTATACTCGTAGGGATGTGCACAAATATTCGAATTCTTAACAGATGCGTTTTGCACAGCAAAAGCATTTCAACACCGTGGCCATTTTGCCTGGAAACCAAAAAATGTAATGAAAACATTATATATACTTACGAAACAGTTCTTCCAAATCAAGATTTTCCTTGATTCGCAGAGCGTCCACAACCACTTGTAGTTCCTTGTTGTAGTTATAGCACAGAGAACAGACATCCAAGCTGGAGTGCCCTCCGTGTGTAAATTTCTGTAACTGCCATTTTAAAATTACAGCTCGTTTTCGTTAGTTTTGGTTAATCGTATGTTGATGGCGCCATTTGCCCGCCTCGAGATTTGATAGTCTGTCAATTTTAGTTTGGTTAAACCTAGACTAGGCGCTTTTAAAAATTTACACAGTAAATTGGAAAAAAAAAAATGTTCGAGCCTGGATGTCTGTTCTCTGTGGTTGTAGAATTAATCAATAATTAATTCTATTTTCTCCGAAATCACCAAAATTCATACGATCATTAAAAATTCGAGGCAAAAGCAACAAGAGAAAAAAAACTGTTTTGATGTTTGAAGTTGACAAGCAAACTAGTTTACTGGTCTTCAGTATATATTAGTTACTGATATACAATCAGTAAGAAAATATTTGCTGATTTTCGGTTAATATTACTGGTTTCCACAAAATCTCAAAAAGCATGCTGGTTAACAGCATAAATATGAATGCTGAAGGATATTCAGTAAATTTCACTGCTGCTTTTCAGTTATTTGTTTGAAGATATGCTGCTATATCAGCAACAAGTGTTTTGCTGATTTGTTTTCAGCAAAAACTTTTGCTGGAATCAGTTAAGATTATTTGGTGTGTATGCCTTTTTTCAAAACTACCATGAAATTGAAGTCAAATTTACTACGTTTATGGTACAATCAACATTTGTGGTATGTTTGACAGACCTTATATTGATATCAACTGCACCATGGTTGATCTAATCGCACACCGAGGCAAATTTCCGTATACCCTTCATGTGTTAAACCACATAAATGTTTGCAATTTGATTTGACAAATAAAAAATATGTGTGAACCACTTACAACTTCTGCAATTAACAACAAATAAAAGCTACACTCCCGCTTCATTTTACTCATTTTTTGAGTACAATTGTATACTATCTCATTTTCTCTCACGGAAATGTTACTCAATTTTCGTAAAAAGTGGATCTATTCATAAAATTGTGTAGATCCACTTTTTACGAAAATTGAGTAACATTTCCGTGAGAGAAAAAGAGATAGTATAGAATTGTACTCAAAAATTGAGTAAAATGAAGCGGGAGTGTAGGTTGGAAAAGAAATAAATTTCATGGCCTCTGAAAAATAAAATTTATGTGTGAGGTTTATAAATTTCATTTCAATGTGCTATAAAATGTATGTGTCTGATTCCAATAAAATTTATATGTGAGGTTTATTACTTTCATTTCAATGTGCTATGATTCAAATGAAATTCATAGTGCAAATAATAATGTTCATTATATTATACATTTTATTCACTATATTTTCTTCCCAAACGTCTTTTTCCCGCACTCAAAAAACAATGCACCTTATATTTAAGTGCGATCACCTATAGATTTGGGCAAAGTTCAAAGCTATTGCTCTGTATTGGTGCTGCACTTTTGTTTTTAATTAAATGTGGTCAAATACTATTCATGACCCATAGAGTAATTAACCATATGTGCAATAAATATATAGTCTTTAAGTGCAACAGCTGAATAGATATTAATTATAGTGTACATGGATTGCATTAACTTGTCCTAGTAAAATTCAAATGAGTTTTTTAATACGTTTTATGTGAAATGGTGCATGGATTTTATTTTTTCATAAAAAGGATAGTATTGGATTTTTTGTATCTTTTCATGTAATAAAACGGAAATGTGTGAATAAAAGAGTTTTTATTTGTACTATCATAGCAACGAAACCTCATCAATGGTCATCCTCTCCATAATTGCGAACAGGAAAACATTATTTAGTACAGTATTAATATAGATAAATTTCACAGAACTTACCTTGCCAGCACTCCAGGAATTCAAGAGGGAGACTCAAATCACCGAGAATAGTTTCCTCAACCTCTTTCGACCGCCAGTCGTAAAGTTTGTTGAAGATAGTTTCCGTGCAATCACTATCCCAACTCGTTCTTTTCAGGTGGATACTGCTGCAGAAATTTCTTTTCGATTCTTTACTTTTCCGTTTCAGTAAACGGAATTTAAGATGGGTTTGGTATAGAAAAAGAAATTTCTTTCGAACACGATACCGACCTATCAAAGGAAATTACATTTCTGCATCAAACCTATTTTTTGACATTTCTGAAGGGCTGCTAAAAAAAGTTACGAATAAGGTATTTCGGGTCATATTGACCCGGATTTCAAACATACATTGTGGAAACTATATATGCCAAATTTTTAAGTTTTTGAATTCAAAATGCTTATTAGAGTCCCAATTTCAGGTTTTTGGTGAGTACTGCCCTCTTTTGCCCCTTTTGGCCACAAAGATTCTGTGCCGGAAGACGGCATGTTTTGCCACGATCCGTGAGGCGGTGACAGATACAAATTTTCATCGGAACATGCATTTCGATGGCTCAAATTCCACGATTCTTCATGAATAGTCTGCCTCTAGCCTTGAAATAGACCAATAACCATATTGGCCAATCCCGGACAATTCGGATGCCCCCGGGAAATCGTTTAGGAGGGGACAAATACAAATTTTCACCGAAACATGCCTTTCGACGGTTCAAACTTCATATTTTTTATAAGTAGTCTACTTCTACCCTAGAAATGGACCAATGACTATATTGGCCATTCCGGGACAATCCGGATGCCCCGAGGGAACCGTTTACAATGGGACAAATACAGGTTTTCGCCGAAACATGCCTTTTGACGGCTCAAACTTCATGATTTTGTATAAGTAGTCTACTTTTAGCCTTGAAATGCACCAATGATCATATAAACTATTCCATTTACGATCTAGATGCCCCGAGGGAACCGTTTAGGAGAGGACAAATACAAATTTTCGTCGAAACATGCCTTTTGACGGCTCAAATTTTATGATTTTTCATAAGTAGTACACGTTCAGCCTTGAAATGGACCAATGACCATTAAAGTGATTCTGGGACAATCCAGATGGCTCGAGGGAACCTTTTATGCCTTTCAACGGCTCAAACTTCATGATTTTTTGGAAACAATCTACTTCGAGTAATTAAATGGTCGAATGAGCATATTGACCATTCCTGGATAACCCAGATACTCCGAGGGAACCCTTCAGGAGGAGACAATTACGGATCCTACTAAATTTCCACCGTGCATGAAGATATTGACAAAGCAGCTATGGTCATTCAGTCAAGCTTAGAATCATTGTCTAAGGAAACCATGTCAATTTCACATTTAGTATCTTGTCAATGTCCAAAATGTGCTGTTATTTGCTAAATTGGTAACAAAATTAAACAAATTCAGTTAAATGCATCCATGGAGCCGACAAAGTAAATACTCATAAACTTCCTCAACTGTCTGCATAACAACCGGGGTGGACCGCCCCCCTCGCCCGGCCACGCTACGCCACTGCTCATAAATGAGTAAAAATGATTGATTAAGAAAGCTTTGTCAATTAGAACCGTTTTTTTTATATTGGTAACTCACGAATTCTATTACCGTTCTGTTTACCGAATTTGCCAGATTTCGGTAATTTCGGTAACCAGGTCGGTAGTCTAGTTCGTGAGCTTCCAGAATCAGCAAAACTGATCAGGGCTTTCTTTGTTTACTATTTTTACACATTTATAAGCTCGTTGGGACGTTTTAGAATATTTCAATGTTCGAACAACAATAGAAAATCAATAAAATTTACCAGTAATCAGCCCTAGGTGCCACAAGGTTCTCATCTTGGCCCATTACTGTTTATTATACTGTTGATTTTTAATCATCTGATTGAACCCATATAGGGTGCGAGACCAATTCTTTTCAGCAATCGCTACTACTCAGCCACACAAGAACAAAATTCTATTCATGAATAGTTTCACATAGACACTAGTCATATAAAAAAAATCAAATCATTCGATTTCAAAACGGTTGAGCAATAGCGATTGGCGACAGGAACTAGCCCACTGCCCCGCTTCCTATGCTGACGACGTGAAACATGAAGTTGTAGCCAAGGCTTCACGTTTTCACAGCATATTTACATTTTTGCTTTCACTTCACAAATATAGCCACTACAACGGTTCAAAGAAAAGTTGGCACCTTCAGCCTCACTTACCCCTACAATTGTTTACTACGATTTTTTTTGCCAAATTTACCATTTTTCCTCCTATTTTCTACTTTTTGGACCAGGTTCATCAGTTTAGCATATACAATTAACGTTTTAATTATGGTTCATTTTCCGAAGATCGAAATGATCAAAACAAAAGATGATCTCTCCGTTTTTATTTAGGGTCATAGGATCAATTTCAAAAATTGAAAACCGACATTAAAAAGATCGATCTCGTAAAGGTCAATCCAAGATCACTCAATCCTAGTTCGCATGTAAAAAAAGGCAACTGTCATTAATCCATTTCAAGGCTAGAAGTAGACTACTAATAAAAAATCATGAAGTTCAAGCCGACAAAAGGCATGTTTCGGTGAAAATCCGTTTTTGTACTATCCTAAAGGGTTCTTCCAGGGCATCCAGGTTGTCTCATAATTTCCAATATGGTCATTGGTCCATTTCAAGGCTAGAAGTAGACTACTCTACAAAAATCATGAAGTTTGAGCCGTCAAAAGGCATGTTTCGGTGAAAATCTGTACATGTCCCTTTCCAAATGGTTTCCCCCGGGCATCCGGATTGTCCCAAAGTGGCAAATATATTCATTGGCCCATTTCGAGGCTAGAAGTAGACTACTTATAAGAAATCATTAAGTTTGAGTCCTCAAAAGGCATGTTTCGATGAAAATCCGAATTTGTCCCCTCCTAAATGGTTCCCCCGGGGCATCCGGATTGTCCCGGAATAGCTTATATGATCATTAGTCCATTTTATGGCTAGAAGTAGACTATTTATACAAAATCCTGAAGTTTGAGCCGTCGAAAGGCATGTTTCGGCGAAAACCTGTATATGTCTCCTTGTAAACGGTTCCCTCGGGGCATCCGGATTTTCCGGGAATGGTCAATATGGTCACTGGTCCATTTTATGGCAAGAAGTAGACTACCTATAAAAAAACATAATGTTTGAGCCGTCGAAAGGCATGTTTCGGCGAAAATTTGTATATGTCCACTCCTAAACGGTTCCTCCGGGGCATCCGGATTGTCCCGGAATAGCTTATATGATCATTGGTCCATCTTATGGCTAAAAGTAGACTACTTATAAGAAATCATGAAGTTTGAGTCCTCAAAAGGCATGTTTCGGTGAAAGTCCGAATTTGTCCCCTCCTAAACGGTTCCCCCGGGGAATCCGGATTGTCCCAAAATGGCCAATATGATCATTGGTCCATTTCAAGACTAGAAGTAGACTTTTCATGAAAAATCATGAAGTTTGAGCCGTCGAAAAGCATGCTCCGATGAAAATTTGTGGCTGCCGCCACCTCACGGATCGTCGCATAACATGTTTTTTTTCCGGCACAGATTCCTTATAGCCAATCGGTAAAAAGGGAAGTAACCAGAAACTGAAAATTAAGACTCTAATAAGCATTTTGACTGCAAAAACTTAAAATTTGGTCATATAAAATTTCCACAATTTGAATTTGAAATCCGGGTCAATATGACCCGAAGCACCTTATTCGTCTTAAAATGTTAACACCCAAGGAAGGTTAAACTCCTCGTCGCTGTGTATGATCATAGTAGTTTATTAAACTCGGATAGTAGTTTATTAAACTCCTCGTCACTGTGAATGGCTGACGGCAAGATACTTGGGATGATTCTTGTAATCTATTTGGCACAAACATCGTTTTCCGCTGGAAGGTGCCCGGCTCCGGTATGGCTTCGGCAGCGGATGCCGCCCACGCTGATTATCGATTTTTACAACCCACGGCAATAGGTCGAACGGGGAAACTTGAAAAACTTTGCAGCGCTTCCTTTTGGCTTGTAGATGAGCAAGCGCAGGCAATAATCGCGAGAACACGGACGAGATAGAAGAAAAAACGAGAAAAATCTTCGTAACGAGAGAGCGAAAAAACACAACCGTACGTGCCGCTCAATCGAACTTGAATATCCCAATTAAATCATTTTGATTCGAATCGTGCGCTTTATACTGGCGTTGATAGGGCTTCAGTTATAATACAAGACACCGGCAACAAAGCAAAATAAATTTGCAGCTGAAGGGTGTGGCTATGGCTGTATTCAACGTGGAATAAAACATGTATGTATGTATATAAGATAGCCACCATCCCTTCTAAGACCTTGTCATGTATGTAGCTCCACGTAATAGCAAGATCAAATTGAGTTACCGGTTTCCATTCACAGTAGCGCTGTATGAAGGGCCAAAAAAGGTGGACGGACCCGTAAGCAGAGATACTTACGCGGAACCCGTGGTAACATAAGATTCCCCTTCCAACGATACGATCCAACAAATCGAATAACCCAATTCGTAATACTTATTAAGCTTTCTACGGAATTGCTTGTTAAGAAGAGCGCGTCACTCTCTCTGAAACTGTTGATGTAGAATTCACAGCATCACAATCGAATCGGTATAGGATAAGGAAAATGATACTGTTTGGTCGCTCCTAGACGCCGGTTGTCATACCACTCCATTGTCCAATTCCAGCTTGAGTGGTACCCTGATGCTCCCTCCATTCCCAGTATGTATTCAATGTCATATAATAATATACAAAATATAGTGAATGAATATTATAATGATAACAAATATAGTGAATGAATATTATAATGAAAAATAATATAATGAATATATAAGAATGATAATACAAATAATTTTTTTTTTTAACCTGAAAGTTGAAATTGATTTAAAATTATTTTACAAAACTTGGGATATCCATGGATGATCTTGAAGATTATAGCATATAAAGAATAGTAAACCTAGTCTGATAGGTACTACAGTGATTTTAATTAAATAAATTTGAATGCAATAATATCACATCATTTAATATCATACCATAAAATAATATACTGACGTTATAATGTAAAATAATAATACGAGCAAGCCAGAAGACTATACATCCGGTCATCCACTCATCGAAAGACTTTCGCTGTTGCAGCTTCTATAGCATTAAGAACTATTAAGATTAGTATTTGTTTTCACAATTAAAGTCAAAGAACACAATAAGCGTAGGTACAATATACATCTGACATCCACTGGTTTGGCGAAATAAATTTCATATGAGTATGAATAATGCCAAAAGCGGAAACTTAATAAAACTACAAAAACTGAATTCTTCGAGAACTCTTGTTGGTCTGGACCCATAAATGATTATTTATGTCTGTAAAATAGGAAATGAATGATTTTAAATTATATATTTTTGGTGAAGAAGGGAAGAAGCCTTTTTGAGTAAAATTTGTGGTACATTCTGTAAAATAGGAAATGAATGATTTTAAATTATATATTTTTGGTGAAGAAGGGAAGAAGCCTTTTTGAGTAAATTTTTTGGTATATGATCCTTTCTAAAAAAAACGTTAAAAACTTTCCTATCTTTTCAAATACATAACGTAGGTTGGGTGAGCTATAATTGACATGGACGAATATATGTGAGGCTGAAAATGACATATAAAATAGCATAAATAATATAGTGAATGGCTGTTTTAATATAAAACGATAATAACAATTTTAAATGTATTTACATGTCTACAGAGTGTGGTCCTGCTGCAATATATCATGTATCAATACAATTATTTATAATTATTTTACCATACTTGAGAATTCCATGGACGATCTGAAATTATATACCGTATAAAGAATAGTATATCTACAATTTGAATGTGCTGCTGCTACAGTGGAAATACGAATTTATGTGATATAACCACAATGGAACTGACTCTTAACTTCGGGTCTTGACAAAGAATCCCTACTGAGCCCTTCCGGCACGTCAAGCCGGCCAGTTCTGCGCAAGGGCTAAACATGGAATGAAACATAGTGAAATAAAACGAAGAAGACAATTTGAACCATTTGTTACCCGTTTTTGAGGACCCGGAGAGGGATAACCATATTTTCAACGTATGCAGATTTGTATGGGAGCAAAAGAAGGTAATTTTTAAGTAAAAAATAGAAGAAAATAGAAATTTTAATTCACAATATTTGTAAGTTTTTCTAATCAAATGGTGTATAAATAAAGTCATTCTGATCAGTCAAACGAGAGTAGTTAGCGTTCAAAAACCTTTCACTTTTGCGTAACGCTCTCATTTTTTTAAATTTTGAAATGACACCCGGTATAGAAAAGAGAAACATAGTCCTACATACGTTATAAAACGAAGGGGTGAGTTATGTCTGTGACATAACTTCAAAGTTGACGTAGGACTGCTTGTTGATGTGAAGAAATTGATGTCATCGAATTAATAAATTTCTACTATATTTTATTCAGTCTAGAGAACCATGAAACCCTATGCTATTAGTGTGTGAGGCTTTACTATTGGTTCTCCACGAAAATTTATAGAAACGAATTAACTGTTAATAATATTTTGTTTGTTGAATGTCCAACGTGCTTGTAAGTGTTAAATGGATCCTTTGCTTACGGAGGGAACATGGTTCGCGATTGAAATTTTCTTCTCAATCTTCTTGGGCTGCATGACAGCCTGGGTGCTTGGCAGCACGTAATACTACGATAAAAATATACATTTACACCGTCTTCAACTCGAGATAGTACAGACTGAACATTGAACATATAGCGAATTACAACAAACAACTTAACCGGACACCCAGTGGACCAGTTTGGAAATTTTTGTTTTGCGAAAAGTTCCACAGGCTGGAGCGGGAATCGAACCCATGGCTTAATGGCAATCGCTTGAACGACGGGTGACGCCATGTTCAGCCGGTGCGTGGTAATGCAAATTTCGAACAGCTCAAAAGAAATTTCAATCAAACATACTCTTTAGTTGGCAAATTGATTTGGTAGTCCTGAAGTGGACGGTTTTTAGTTGTTTACGGAGGGAACATAGTTCGCAATTGAAATTTTCTTCTCAATCTTCTTGGGCTGCAGGACGGCCTGGGTGTTTGGCAGCACGTAATACTACGATAAAAAAAATTCGTTTTGCAAAAAGTTCCACAGGCTGGAGTGGGAATCGAACTTGGCTTAATGGCAATCGCTTAAACTAAAGGTGACGCCGCTAACCATTTAAAAAGAAAAAGGGGGGGGGGGTTTTTTTGGGCCTTTTTCTGGGGGGGGGGGTTTTTTAACACCACGTTGTGCCGGGGGGGGGGGGTGAAAAAATTGATGAGGGTACCAAAAAAACAAAAAATCCTTGATGGTGTGGGTGGTGGTTGTTTGGTGGGTGGGGAAAGGGGGGGGGTTTGTTGGTTGTTGGAGGAAAAAGGGGGGGGGGTGGAGATTTTGTTTTGGGGGTTGTGGGGGGGGGGGGGACGGGTGTGTGTGGGGCGCTTGCATACTAAGATATGTGTTAAAGGGGGAAAAGATATTTATATATGGAAATAAAAAAAAAATTTATTTTTTGGCGGGGGGGGGCAGGTGCATCATAGGCGTAGCCAGGATTTCAAATAGGGGGGGGAGGGGCGCGAGTTTTTTTTAGATAGAGAAAGAGAGAAAGAGAGAGAGAGAGAGAGAGAATTACATCGTCTCAAACCAGTGGTTGCACATACTGAACAATTAACATTAACGGACACTTAACGGACAATACAACGCCCGGTGGACTAGTAGAGTAGGGTCATTTTCATGTTCCGACAGATGGAGCGGGAATGGAGCCCCATTTATGTGACATTACGCCTGAATGCGGGTGGATTATCTTCTCTACTCTCACCCAAAGTATTTGACAATACCCGTCCGTTTCTTGCAACAAGATTAAACAATTCTAGGCTTGTTCTGGAATAAAAAAAAAACGATTTTAAAAACTTTCGATTTTTCCCATGTTTTTAAATCAAACCGCATTGAAAGCCAAACATTTAACGGGTCATGTTGGATTTTTGTATAGAATAACCACCAAATTTGTTTGCAGTTTGTACTGAAAATGTACTTTTCATCCGCGACCCTCTCACCCAAAGCAACACAGAAGAAACACCGTTTTTCACTCACCATGCTCACACCGTTTGAATAGATTATATTTTTTTAATGGTTGTTCAAATAATAAGTGATTAGCTTTTAACAAACATACATTTTGAGTTTTGGTGGTTTATAGCTTATGGTTTGTGTCCCCTTTGCTCACCTTTAGTATAATTATTTTATCTGATATTTTCTAAACAGGAACATCAAACATAACCTTTTAAAACGACGTAAGTAACAAATGTAAGCAAGCTGTGTTTTTTGTGCTGAATTGTTGCTACTTGCATTCTCAACACACGAGTAGTTAGTAAATAATTTAAGAAATTTTATTCATCAATGACGAAAAGAAATTCATATGCGTTCCAACAGCTATTCCGCAATATTTTAAAAATAATTTATATACACATCTGCATCTGCGTTTTGAAATTTGAACCGATTTATCTGATATGATCCAACTGAAACACGTTCTGTCGAAACACGGTATATGTAGCAATCATGTGTATCTGAGTAGTATGAAACCAAAACGGTGTATTATTGAATTACATTAAAATTGTTGTTCAAATTCGAGAAATACAACCATTTTGCATTTTTTTCTATTGGTGGTTATTTCAGCTGCATGAAAAAACATTCGTTTTGTTTTGTTTGCTTGTTTTTTTTTAATTACATGCTGGAAAATATTATACTTACTTTTGAAAAACTTTCGAATGTCCATTTATGGTACTTCTGGATAAAATGAATCAAATAACTGCTTTAGACTGCTTATAATTAAAAAAAAAAAACCGTATGTATTTTACCCGATGATTCGTTTTGTTATGAAGGTTCTTCTGTTTATAAACACGCGCAGAACCATCGCTTATTCTTCCGGTCTTCCTCTAAACTCTCCACCGATTGCTTGTCGATCTGCCAAACTTGGAAGACATCTGCATGGAGTTATCTCAAATTATAATAATCCGTCCAATCTATCACAAAACGTTGCGATTGGTTGAGCGGACTGGAGATAATGAAATCCATTTGTATAAGGCCAACTCTCCCGGTTGGTATTAAACCGATGAGCATGGATATCAATAGAAACATAAAGTTACCAGAAGGCACAAAATGCATCTACGGACTCTTATTTTTACGAAATCCCTCAATTTCAATTTTTAATGGATTAGCATAGATTGTTCATTAGACACTTCAACTTGATTGATACAGTTATTAGTTACAGCAGTGCAATAGATCGTAGAATACAGTAGTAAAAATTGTAAGTTACGAAAAAAGAGTTTGGTTCGAGCATCGGCTGTGAAAGGTTGGTTCGATGCTTTATTACGCACTATTTTCCTATCGAGCCTGGCGTGTTTCATGTTGTTTCGGTTATCTATAATTCGGTGTAACGAGTGATCGAGTGAGCACAGTAAGAGAACAACAAAGCGTCTCTCAAGCGTTCATAAAATTATCCTTGTTTTCCTAACGGAAAACCACCATCACACTTTGTGAGTGGCTCCAATAGCATCCTTATTATTGGTTTAACTCAGATCAAATCGGATTTCCAACATTATAAAAAATCACCTTGTTTTTCCGATGAAAAAACACCATTACACTTTGTGTGTGGCCCCAATAGCATCCTCACTGTTGTAATCGGTTCGAATCAGAAATCGGTACTAGTATTTAAATATTTTACTAAACGAAGCGTAGATTCAGCTTGTTGTTTACCAAAACGAACCCTGCTGCCACCCAATCTTGTCATCCAAAATCCCAGTGATTTCTCGTGGAAGTGCGGCGGTGGTCTCGGCTTCCAATAAAACTTCCAAATAAACGTTAACGCATTCCTACCCTTTCCTTATTTGACCTGCATTCGGGCGAGGCCAGCGCCGGTATTGCCTTAGTTTGGGATCACCAGTTTTACACATTGAGCATGTTTGCATCATCTGTTGATCTTCTGAGTAATAACAGCTGAACTGGCAGTAACAGAATAACAACTTCGGGCGGTCAACCATGCTCATTATCCTGCTCATGCTAATAAAAACGGATAAATTATTTGAATAGGATAAGACAACTGAAACTTCTCGCCCTGACTAGCTTGCTGTTCTGCTTCTCACACGCTGAATCAAACTGTAAGATATGATCAACATATATTCTCAATAATACGAAACTACAGTACCCTAAAACGGGGAAAGCGGGGTAACGGGGCGGTTTGACCCATGCCATGAATAGTTCAAATAAATATTTTTCGTTGATACTTTTTCTAACTATCAACTGTGTTTCTTAATCTAGTATTATTTGGCTTCTGAAAGCTATAGCATAGGTTTGAATATTCAGTTTTTTGATTAACCAAGAACTGAACATTTTACTGAGCATAGCTGCTTCAACTTTCAGCTAGCGGGGAAAAAAATCAATCAATGCTTATCTAATAGCTAACATTACAGATTAAGAGATATTTCCCTAGTAGCACATTTGTTTCAACCCAGTAAAGGTGACTGCTCTGTGACTCAATTAAGTCACAATAGAGCTGCTGAAACCAGTTTTGACTGTTGTGTGCTGCTTGGGGTTTTTAGATACTTTAGGCTACATAGGTTGGGTTCTAGGTTAAAGGAAAAATATTGTAATAAAATTGTTACTCGTAACTATTTAAAAACTATTATATAATTACATCTTTTTTCTAATGGATGTCAATTTTTTACGCTTTTTTGCTACAACTTGTTACAAAATCGAGGCAACTTCGCGTAATTTGGCTTTTTTATTTAGGCAAAGGAGCAATCTGACAAACATCCCAAGCAACACAAAATCGTCATATTTGGTTACAGTGACTTGATTGTGACTTAATTGAGTAGTATTGGAGTAACATCAACTGTATTGCAACAAGTTACCTTGCAACCTTCTAGAGATAAAAAATAAATAATAATATATTGAAACAAATAATAAAATTCTAAAAATAAGATCAAAACTTAGGGGGGGACAACGGCCCCCCCTGCCCCCCCCCTGGCTACGCCTATGCGGTGCATAGTTATGGAAATTTCGAACAGCTCAAAAGAAATCTACATCAAACATACTCTTTAGTTGGCAAATTGATTTGGTCGTCCTGAAAAGGACGGGTTTTAGTTGTTTACGGAGGGAACATGGTTCGCAATTGAAATTTTCTTCTCAATCTTCTTGGGCTGCAGGATGGCCTGGGTGTTTGGCAGCACGTAATACTACGATAAAAATTGACTTTTACACCGTCTTCAACTCGAGGTTGTACAGACTGAACATTGAACATAGGGCGAATTACAACAAACAACTTAACCTGACACCCAGTGGACTAGTTTGGAAATTTTCGTTTTGCGAAAAGTTCCACAGGCTAGAGCGGGAATCGAACCCAGGGCTTAATGGCAATCGCTTGAACGACGGGTGACGCCGCTAACCACTTGACCGCGAAGATGAGGTGGGCGGTTGATTTGGCTATTTTTTCCGGAACGCGCCTTTTTAGCAACGCCATGTTGAGCCGGTGCGTGGTAATGAAAATTTCGATGGGCTCAAGAGAAATTTCAATCAAACATACTCTTTATTTGGCAAATTGATTTGATCGTCCTGAATTCGCGTCGTTCGCGATTGAAATTTTCTTCTCAGTCTTCTTGGGCTGCAGGACGTTTGGCAGGACACCACTCTGTGAAATGGTCACACCGGCAAAAGTTTGTTCAGCTCCTCGTCGTTGGAATGGCCAGCTGCAGGCGAAGTGGGATGATTCTGGTCTTCTTGTTTTCCCGGGCGTCGTTTTCTACCAACGTGCTCCGCAAACACGTATTTCGCATACGGATGCACAGCTATAACTGATGATTGGTCGGTCGTCCCCACATGTTTCATAATCGCTGGCACGGTAACTGCGGCAGTATGAACCAAACAGAGCGTGGCGCAAATATGATGTCATTTTCGACCAATAGCTTTGTGCGTTTATTTTTCTTTTGAGTACTTTTTAGTTTAAACAAATGTAATGAATTGAGCCAGCAACAAGAATTCCAATAGCTTTGATGTTCTACCTTTCGAATGAAATACTTATCGTAAAATTTCTGTTCGCCAGAGAGGAGATATTATCGTTCAAAATCTCCAAACCCGCGTAACGCTTTCGATTTCAGAAATTTTAGAATGGCGCCCCTATACAAGAAAAGAAAAGAGAAACGTAAGTCCTACGTCAAAATATATATTACGCAGATTGAAGTTGATGCATAAACTCTCATTCCAAATTTTATAGCATAAACTTATATTATAAATTTTATTGCTAGTAGTTCCGAACCCTTTCCTATCGAACGGGAGGTGTTGCGGAAAGAGAGACGAGAGAATGTAGGTCTGAGCATTACTTTTATTCTCTCTTCTGTCAGCCTTAAAATTAATTTGTGTAATAATAATTTGTGGAATAATAATTGTGTAATAACAATTAAAAATGGCGGTTGTATTCGGCTGCTAGTGCGGGAAGATTGAAAAAAAAAGTGAACGTGGAAAAAGGGAAAGAGGGTATGATTCGCAGGAATTACGGACCGACACCGGGACATGGACCCAGGATCACGACAAACTGGTCTTTTTTTTATAGTTCCTTGATTATACAGATTTTCAGTCGGTTCCTTGATTATACAGATTATTGATTGTACTTGATTATCAGTCGGTTCCTTGATTATACAGATTTTCGGACCGATACCGGGACATGAGACCCAGGATCACGACAAACCGGTCTTTTTTTTTTTTATAGTTCCTTGATTATACAGATTTTCAATCCTGGGCTGGTTCATCTCCCATCGTAGTCACTCAAATACCTTTTGGGTATTTTCGTAACTTGTCTAGG
Organism: Aedes koreicus; assembly: GCA_024533555.2. Lineage (NCBI taxonomy): Eukaryota > Metazoa > Arthropoda > Insecta > Diptera > Culicidae > Aedes > Aedes koreicus. Next base: position 655,154 of record JAHHFK020003766.1, read on the forward strand.
GTGGAGACTCGAACTCGTGACTTTGGCGTGAGAGGTATGGATGTTAATCACTACGCCGGAGTCGCCCCCACAACCGGTTTTACTTGATACCTCTGTGACAACAACAGTTCTCAACAATGGAGAAGTTACACGTTTGGCTGGTCCATCCTCAGTTGACAGTAGATTAGACCTCACACTTAGTTCGAATTCATTATCGTTGGATTGCACGTGGAATGTGATCAAGGATCCCCACGGTAGTGATCACTTGCCTATTAAATCCATCAACGTCGCGTATGACTTAAATCGTAATATCGATTGGACAAAGTTTAAGACATCAATAGCTGAAGCCGTAACGATGGTAGAAGGACGCTAGACGAATATAACTTCCTTTCCAACCTGATCTTAGACTGCGCGCTTCAAGCTTAAACTATACCAGTTCCAGGGATGTCATTTAGTAGGAAACCTTCTTCTCCGTGGTGGGATACACACGAAACATCTTTAATATTCAACACTTAGTTTTCATGTATTATTTAAGTAATTCTACAGTAACAAAAAGCATAATTTGTTGCAGCAGAGCTCATTTAACGAAACGAGATACTAGATATTTCATTGATGTTGCTCAAATGGTTTGCTAAGACCATTCAAAACAAACATTGGAGTTAGTCGAGACCTGTTTGTCTTTGTAAACTTGCAGCTTAGTCAGATGATTAACACGTTGCATACTTTATATTTTGCAGTGTATGTGATGTTTAAGCCATTTTGACCTCGCGTGCAACACAACAAACAAGCTCTGAAAAAAATCTTGTAGTAAAAACTACCATTTTACCCGATAATGCCTGTTTTCAAAACTATCATGAAATTTCAGTTAAATTTACTACGATTACTAGTTGTGCGTAGTGAACATAAGCTGTTATGTTTTTGAATTAATTATGTCAATTGTTTATATAGAAACAAAAACAATGATTTCACAAGAAGCCTGTTAACCTAGTTTTAGGGACATACTTTTTGCAATATTCACAACTATAATCTAATGTATTCAACACATAGTAAAATTGGTATTGGTAAAATTTTCAATGTATCAGTACTTGATTGTATATTTTTTAAATAGCTTATTTGAATCAAAACTCAAGCAGTAATATCTGTATAGTAAGCATTCTAATACTTTGAATATGGAATAATCGATTGATTCAAAAATGCGAACATAATTAAGTTGTTTTAAAGTTGTTAATTATAGTTTTTTATATGAAATTTTGTGTTGAGTTAAGCGAATAAATGAAATGAAAGTAACAATAAAAATAAACTTTTTCAAGATTCGTTTTAAGGAAAAACTTAAATGATGAGACGAAGTTTTCGTCTTTTAAAAGTAAGTTTTTTAACTTCTCGTGGTTCAGAACAGGAAACGACTTATTAAGCTTCCTTAAGCGATCATACGATTGTTTATTTTTTACTACTGGTTTTTCGTCATAAACAATGCAATAATTTGCACTATAAGTTCTCCATAAATACACGTTTGGAACGGTGTGATACTTTCTACCAATATGCTAAGATAGCTTACTTAGGAACAATTGTGTCTTAAGTAATTGAAATAACACATTTTTCAATTGGATATTTTGTGTATGATCTAGACCCAAATTCCGAATAATCAAATAGCGAGCAATCCAGACTGCGAATACATAAAAGAAGTAATAATACTAGTATAATATTTTATTATTCCATTAAAACCTCTTCACCTCTTAATTTTCACTAATTTTTTCTTAATAATTTTAGAGTTAAAAAAAACATGGTGTATCTTCAAAATTATTTTTATTCTTTGTTCCAATGGACTGAAAACTTTTGTTGAAGGCGAATGGAGAATTGTTGTTTTACTTGTAATGCCAGTCGAGCATCCTCTCTCTAGTACTTTATGTATATCCCTTAAACAAATAAGCAGCTGTTAGATAAATTGAATATTAAATTGATTAATATTTAATTATGTGGAATTCAGTAGTTTAAAGTTCTTAGTAAATCAGGTATACGTTAATAAAGAAATCCCACTTTAAAACTACTACTGTCGCAGGAGTAAAGGAACGAACGACTGTCTCGCGTTGCTTTCCACAGATATTCAGTTAGCTTTTGCTAAAAAGAGCAAATGGCTTCTGTATTCTTTGATATCGAGGGGGGATTGATTCAGTTAGCGCTCAACTTCCGTAGAAGCCACACGCAAGCTATTTTTTCGGATTTTCGGAATCGCAAGTATTTAAGAGTTATCGATCCTTTCCGTGTGTTCAATTCGCTGTAAATAACACCGTGATGAGTGTTCGACGCGAAAACACGTTCCGCATTGACTATGCGAACGTGCCTAAGAAACCATCGTATGATGAGCTTCATGACTTTGTTGCCACGGTTTTGGGCTTGTCTTACGCACAAGTTTTACGGCTCCAGCCAAGCAAAGTGTTAGAATGTGCCTTTGTGAAGGTCGTCGACCTAGAGTTGGCACAGCGAATCGTTGCTGAGCACGACAACAAGCACGAGACCAAAGTTGACGACAAAATCTTCAAGCTTCGTATCACATTGGAGGACGCGGCGCTAGAGGTCAAGCTGACGGACCTGTCCGAAGATATATCGAACGAGCAAATGGCCGAATTTCTCAGCGCCTACGGTGAAGTTCTCTCCGTCACCGACCAACTATGGGACAGCAAATATCGTTTTGCGGGGCGCCCGACTGGTGCTCGTATCGCGCATATGATGGTAAAGCGAAACATCGAGAGCTACATAACCATCGACAGTCAGACAACGAACGTGACGTATCTCGGTCAGCTACAGACATGCCGCCACTGCGGCGAATTTGTACACAATGGCATCTCTTGTGTAGACAACAAAAAACTGCTCGTGCAGAAAACGTATGCCAATGTGGCAAGTCAAATGAGGTCTAAAACTACCGCTCCGAAGCCCTCTACACCGAAGCAGAAAACGCCGTTCGTGAAACCGCCGGCGCCGATACTCACTGCAGGAGAGAAGCCACTGACCCAACGACCAACCACAGCCTTTCCTCCACTCACAGCTCCAAAGCTGTCCGTCCAAAACTCTGGCGAACCGAAGCAGGTGAAAACAAGCCAACCCGAACAAGCTGCCACTCTCATGGCACCACTGGTTCTGGTTAGCTTAATTAGCCGAATGATCACATGCAAGGACACTCGAAACAGCGATGGATACGATACCGATTGCTCGTCAGCTTCGGGAAGCAGTAGAAAGAAGAAGAGGTGTAATCCACCCAAGAAACAGTGATCAAACCTTGGTGACGAAGCGTATGAGGAGATGGATAGCGAAATATAATGGCTCTCACCAGTTATAACATCGCCTCTATAAATATCAACAACATCACCAACCTGACCAAGCTCAACGCACTTCGGACTTTTCTTCGGACAACGAACATTGACATCGCTTTTTTTTGCAGGAAGTTGAGAACGACAAACTCGACTTGCCAGGCTACGGCATCGAATGTAATGTGGACCACACACGAAGGGGTACGGCAATAGCATTGAGAGAACACCTGCAGTACTCGAACTTCGAGAGAAGCCTGAACGGACGCTCCTTCGGGTACGGCTCTACGGGTGGAGAGAGAACGCTTTTTAACCAACACTCTTGCCTGCTAGCTCCGTCACAACACAGAGCACACACTGTTAGCTGGTGATGTCAACTGTGTCATACGACAGCGCTATGCGACGGGACAACCACAGCCCCGCTCTCTTTTCCACCGTACAGCAACTACAGCTTCTCGATGTTTGGGAACAGCTCTGCCCGAATACCCCTGGGTACACATACATCTCACAAAACTCTTCGTCACGTCTGGACCGTATTTACGTCACGCAGGGCTTACGCAACATGCTCCGAACTGCCGATGCGCAAGTATGCTGTTTCTCCGACAATAAAGCCATTAAATCGCGAATCTGCCTTACCCAATCTGGCCGTGAGCCTGGTCGTGGCTTTTGGTCTCTTCGTCCCCATTGGCTGACACCAAACAACATGCAGTACTGGACCCGCCAGCGAAGAAATTACCCATCATGGATGCAGTGGTCGTTGTCGTACGCTAAGCCTAAAATCAAAACTTTCTTCCTTTAGAAATCGAAGACTGCTTTCGATGAATTCCACCAACAACATCAGCGCCTTTACATGGAACTAAGGCAAGCGTACGATGGCTACAACCAAAACCCTGCGATGCTGTCCACAATCAACCGGGTGAAGGCCAAAATGTTGTCCGGGTTTGGGTTGGGGGAAAGGGTTTTGGGGGTTGGGGGGGGGGAGGGGAGAAAAAAAACAACCAGAGTGGCCCCCGAGGGGGGAACAGTTTGGTTTTTACTGTGCGCGGGGGGGGAGAGAGGGAGGTGGGGGTGGTGATTGTAAACATTACCCGACCAGAAGGGCATAACATAAAAATATCAAAATTACAACAAACCTTGTTACGGCTAACTGATTATGATATAAATTTGTTAAAAATGTTTTCATCTGAATAATTGTGTAACATACTTATATCAAATTAAGATATAATACCCTGGGAGGCACAATCTGCGTGAAGAAATAGATTAATTTTAACAATAGCTGATATAATTTTGCTACATCGTAACAAAACTGTTACAAATTTTGTTTTGTTTATGTTATGTCTATATCATAGTTTGCTAATATTTTGTTACCTGTTGAGGATTTTTTGTAACAATTTCTGTTATTTTAACTACAACCGCGATCTAAATTCTAACAACCTCTGTTATAAAAAAGGCATAACTGAATAACAACACTTGAAATAATTTTGTTATTTCCTTCTGGTCGGGTAGTTGCCCAAACAAATCGCCCGGCGGTGACTCTCTGCCACGAGAATTCTATCTGAAAACGTTCGACATTATCTGGGGGGACCCCCTCCTGGTCTTTAAGGGGGGCGGGGGGCAACTTTCCGGCGGTTTTGGTGGGGGGGTTATTCGTTCCGATAAAAAGGGGGGGGAACAAACGGGGCGCTCCTACACGCCACTCTCTCTTCTTAATTTCGATTATAATTGGGGGGTGTGCTAGGATCACATCGCTCGGCTGGTCAAAAATAAACAACGTGGTTTGCTGGCATCATTCGATCTCCGGCATGCTTTCGACGTCGTTGATCGATCGTTTCTGTTCCATACCATGTGCTCGCTCGGTTTTAATCCGAACCTTATTAGTTTACTGAGTAAAATCGGAGACCTGCCATTCTCTCGTTTGCTCATAAATGGGCGCCTCTCGGTAGCTTTCCCCATCGACAGATCGGTACGCCAGGGAGATCCTCTCTCCATGCACCTCTTCGTTATCTACCTTACACCCAATACTCAAGCGGCTCGAGGAGATATGAGGATCGGACCTCGTCGTCGCGTACGCCGATGATATTTCGGTGATCAGCACGTGCATGGAGAGAATGAATCAGATACGAGAAGCTTTCCAGCTCTTCGAACATGTCTCTGGTGCAAGGCTGAGTCTGGAGAAATCTGCTTCGATATCAATGGGTTACACTGACGTCATACCGCTCACCGCTCCGTGGTTGCCGAACATAAATACCGTCCGGATTTTGGGAGTGACTTTTGCTAACTCCATACGACTGATGAACAAAATTAACTGGGATGCGCTTTTGGTCTCATTCTCTCGACATGTTTATCTCCACTCGCTACGCACTCTGCACTTGCACCAGAAAGTAAGTACATTCATCACGCCGAAAATTTGGTATCTCGCATCTATCCTTAAGCCGACAGCTGCTCATACGGCGAAGCTGACTGCGACGTTGGGGAAGTTTCTTTGGCGATGCATCGTGGCACGAGTCCCAATACAACAGTTGGCGCGTAGCAAAGCAGAAGGTGGCCTGAATCTACATTTGCCACTCTTCAAATGCAGTGCGCTGCTGCTTAATAGACACACAACAGATATGAATTCCCTTCCGTTCTATTTATCCTTTCTCATCCAAGCAAATCCCACCCCACTCGCGATTGTCCTTGTCTAAAAGTCATCCTCTCAAATCTCCCTACTCTTCCTCTACTCATCCAACAAAATCCTTCCGCTGATATTATACACAAGCATCTCCAAACGGAAGTACCGAAAGTTACTCGCGAGTACCCAACGGCCGACTGCAAGAACATCTGGGGCAACATAAACATGCGACAGCTGAACTCGAGCGAACGATCATCATTGTTTTTGTTGGTTAATGAAAAGCTAGAGACGAGAAAACTGATGTTCCGGATGAACAGGGTCGACAGTGAAAACTGTTTGTACTGCAACATAGGCTGCGAGACATTGCAGCATAAACTCGGCGAATGCGTTCGAGTCGACCAAGCATGGCGACTACTGCAACGCATGCTAAACGTTCTATTCAATGGATGGCGAAGACTCTCGATAGAGGAACTATTGAGACCTCAACTAAAAAACATTGAGAGAGTAAAGAAGACTAAAATTTTGAAACTATTAATAAAATACGTCAACTTTATTATGAATTGTAATAATGTTATTGGCGTAGTAGCTCTAGAATTTGAACTGGCAAACGAAGTTTGATTAATTATTAATTAATTAATTAGTTTTTAACATCGGAAAATAAAACAAATTTTACAAGTAAAAAAAAATTCAGTAAATGTTGAAGATCTCTCAGATAAACTCCACGCATGTGGTTTTTCTCCATTAATGAATAATTTTTTGTACAATTTGCTGTCAGAAAAACATATGAGCTTTTCTCTTGGAAACTCTACAGCTTTGAATTATGGAGAGTGTGAGCTGTTTAGTGGAATACCTGTAACTAGAAAATAAGAAGAATGATTAGTAATTTCCATTTAATTCCAACTACCTTTATTGCTTATCTTGACAGATACGCGTATTTCGTCTACAATGTGCAGACTTCTTCAGTGTCGTGTACTAATACTCGACAGTCGAGTATTAGTACACGACACTGAAGATGTCTGCACATTGTAGACGAAATAGCCGTATCTGTCAAGATAAGCAATTAAGGTAGTTAGAATTAAATGGAAATTACTAATCATTCTTCTTATTTTCTAGTCTACAGCTTTCCCATTTAGCTACATGGGTCTCCCCCAGGGATTATGTTTAAGCCCCCTTTTGTATGATTTTTATGTCAAAAATATAGGCGGTTGTCTAAGTGACAGCTGTACGCTGAGACAACTTGCAGATGACGGCGTAGTATCTGTCTCGGGGCCCAATAGGGTTGACCTGCGAGGGCCCTTACAGGATACCTTAAACAATTTGTCTACTTGGGATCCTGAGCTAGGTATCGAATTCTCTACGGAGAAAACTGAGTTGGTGGTTCTTTCTAGGAAGGATAGCCCAGCACAACCAAAGCTTCAAATTTGGGGTACACCAATAACTCATTCCATGTCCTTTCAGTGTGTTGGGGTCTTGTTAAATTCTAAGTGCACCTGGAGATCTCATATTGAGCATCTGAAGCGAAAGTGCTAGGGAAGGATCAAATTTCCATGCACAATTACAGGAACCTGGTGGGGAGCAAGATCTTCAAACGTTGTACCAGCCAACTATTTCGTTGGTTTTATAATACGGTTTTAGAATACTGACTGGCTGGCATGTTGCCACTCTCGGATCAGTTTCCAGAATTGTCTTTTCGGCTCCTCCCCAGATGTGAAGTTATGAACCCCCAGGTAATCGAAAACGTTGAGAAGCTTTTTGAGTTGAATCCTCAAACTCGCTTTAATGATTTTGTACCATTTTTACATAACACAGGAATAGCCGAAATATGTAGGTATTTTCAATCGTGTTTGCTTCTCCGACTTCAACAATTCGATTCATTTTGATTTATTCATGAAGCAGGAGCTTTATGGAATCCCAGAGCATCATTGACCTATGATTGCTCCGGTGATATTTGCTGCAACGTTTGGCCAAGTTGATTCCACTCTTTTTTTTTTTTCACTTACGGGTCTTTGATAGAGGAGTCCGCCGGCTTTGGTATGAAATTGATAGCACCGCACGAAAATTGCAAGCTCATTGTTCTGTTTTTGCCACTGAATTGGCGGCAGTACATTTTTCGTTAGAAACTGTTGCCTCACTTACACCGGATCATAACTTTATTTTCACTCATAGTCTCAGTTCTATAGAGGCTATTCGCTCCTTGAGGCCGGTAAAGCACACCTCTTATTTTCTCATGAAAATACGAGGTCTTCTAAGTGCTTTATTTGTAGGTTCTTTTATTGTCACCATTGTGTGGGTCCCATCTCATTGTTCGATTCTGGGCAATGAGAAAGCGGACTCGCTTGCAAATGTGGGCGCTATGGAAGGTGATATTTATGATCGACATATCGGTTTCAATGATATTACTCGTCAACTGGCAGTATAAATGGAGTAAAGGAGATTTGGGGAGATGGCAACATTCTGTCACTCCCAAGGTGTCGAAGAAATTTTAATTCAATCATTATTCTTTAAAAGCTCATTTGATCCGTGTACGGCTGGGAGACAACAATCTCTGTGAATGTGGACAAGGTTACCAGGACGCAGATCACGTTATTTGGTTTTGTGCTGAGCATCTTGGAGTTCGATCTGAGCTTTATGATTCCCTCCGGGCTTGAGGTAGCCACCTCAATGTACCGATTCGAAACATTTTGGCTGCACGCGATCTGGAGTTCATGAAACTTATTCATGTGTTTTTGACTAACATTAATTTTAGGTTGTAGTTTGATTAATTAACATGTTAAGGTTAAATTTTGAGGACTGTGTGTGTGTGTGTGTGTGTGTGTGTGTGTGTGTGTGTGTGTGTGTGTGTGTGTGTGTGTGTGTGTGTGTGTGTGTGTGTGTGTGTGTGTGTGTGCGCGTGTGTACGCGTGTGTGTTTGTGTGTGTTTTCTTCTTTTATTTGAAAACATTCCATTCCTCAAGTTGTTTTGTAATTTGAAGTTCTATGTATCAGAAAAATATTGTACAGTTATCTGAAATTCCTGAAAAGTTACGAAAACAAATTGACGTCCTCCATTTTCAAACAAAAACTCAACTTTTCCTAACTTTTAATTTGCTCAGCTATATTGTACAAACTATTTAACTACTAAAACCAATTACTGCATCAAGAAAGTTGAACCCTCTTAAGAGAGCAGTCTATGCTAATACATTTAAAGTTACGATTGAAGGATTTGGTGAAATTAAAGTCCTTCGAAGCAATTCGTGCCTTTTGGCAACTTTATTCTTCTATTGATTTCCAAGCTCATCGTTTAAGCACCACCCGGGGGATACTTGGTCCTATACCCAATGTTTTCATTATCTCCAATCCGCTCAACGAATCGCAATGTTTTGTGATATATTGGGCGGAATATTATAATTTAAGATAACTCTATGCAGACGTCTTCCAAATGTGGCAGATCGACAGGCAATCGGTGGAAAACCACCTGGTACCTCATAGCGAGACGGGCCGGAAGTTTCGATGTTTTATATATATATATATATATATATATATATATATATATATATATATATATATATATATATATATATATATATATATATATATATATATATATATATATATATATATATATATAATACGGAACGGATCCAACCAGAACCAAGTAACAAACACTTAGCCTCACCTACGATGGCTAACCAAATCAACAACATCAGCATTCCTTTACCCGTAACCAGAAACCAACAGTCAGCAGCACCGACGACGACGACGACGACGATGCCGCGAGCCATCAGCACAACACGTACCCGCTAACATCAGCAGAATCCTACACCGACATCCGTACATAAAGATAAGTCCATTTTATATACACTTTCTAAATAAGAATACCCAGACTAATTGATGTAACCATAAACTTGAATAAATTCATTCCATTCTTGACACTGATCGAGTGCAGTAGCTTAAGTAGTTTCTTTATAAAAAAACCCATGTCCGAATGATTAGAAATTAACTGGCGCAGTCGGTAGGATGCGCAAAGTGTCTTAGATAGTCTTGATAAAGTGAATTGCAGTGATCTTATTCGTGAAAGCTCCAGGGAAACCAGCCTATTGGACTCGAGAGAAAGCAGCGGAACACTTTGGAAGGACGAACGACGACCACTTGTGCATCCCAAGTAGAACCACCTCATCCGGGAAACCATTTGTGAAAGCATATCACGAATTTGTGGTGAGTGAGTTCGCTCTATTTTAACTTTTTCTACATCTATCATTTTCCTAATCCGAAATAAACGCAAGATTTCAAACCTGGTTTACGTTCTGATCTCTTCGCCTAAATCATAAACCATACTAATTAAGAGGTGCAAGCCCCTACCCGAGGTAAGCGACCACCTTCAATATCACAAAAGTGTTTTACTAACCTAATAAACCAATCAATAAATCAATAACTTGTGAAGAAGAAAAAAGTGAAGTGAAGTTTTAGTTTGTAAGTGCAAACAGTGTATCAGCGTATAGTTAATATTATTCCTCTTATGAGACCTGGTTTGCGATCGAGCCGCAACATGTCCCAGAATGAAGTCGATCATCTGCAGCAGCAGATTGAAAATTTAAACAGAGAGCTTCAGGAGCGCGAAAGCGAAATCGCCGAATTGAGTGCTCGCAGACAGGTTGAAACCCCTGCCGTTTTTTCTGCTCAACCCGGTTCATGTTCAGTACGAGCCGCGGAAGCAAACGAAATAAATATCAATGACGAGTGTCAAAGGGGCAAAGTCCCAGACCTCATTAAAAATCTACCCACTTTTAGCGGGAACCCAAAGCAGTTAAACTGTTGGATTAATTCTGTAGATCGTATTCTTCGAATCTACAATCATCTTAACGGAAGTGACCTATTTGAATTATGGTTACAGGAAATCCGGAATAAAATTTGCGGTGAAGCAGGAGATTTGTTATCCTCTAGCGGGACCCCACTTGATTGGGTTAAAATTAAAGAACAATTGAAAATTATATACGGAGACAAACGGGAACTTTCTACCTTACTCCAAAAACTTTTTTCCTTGAAACAGCATAGAAATTCTGTTGTTGAATTCTATTCTAAAATAAACGATGTGTATACAGGTATATCTGCACATATCCAAATGGACGAGCAGTGGCGCCATCCACAAGAGCTAGTCAAATTTGTTGATAAAATGTGTTTGGAAAAATTCGTGGACGGGCTCGAAGAACCGTTTTCAACTCACGTCGGCTTACTTCAACCCACGTCCCTGAGCAAAGCTTTTCAATTTGCTAACGAAAAGGCAAATAAGATGGCAAGAAGAACTGGCGAATGCGAAGTTAGCAATCGCACCACTTTTAAAGATAATTTTCAAAATAAAAACGTAACACAACAGTTTAGAAACCCACCTCCACAGCAGTTTAGAAGTGCAAATACACAGCCATTTAGAAACCCACAGGTGCAACAATTCAAACAAAATTCTAATAATTTCATTAATCCAGAAAACCGTTTTAACTCAAACCCGAGTGGAAACTATCAGAATTCACAATTTATACCAAGAGTACAAAATCAATTTACTTCAAGGTTCAACCCTAACCGAGAAAATTTTATAAACCGACCAGGACCTTCAAACACAGCCCCTGTAGTAAAATCCAAACAAACAAATTTTATGAATCGACAAAGACAAGAATTATCAAACCAAGAGACGGAACACGATTTTGAAAATTATGAAGAAGAATACTTTGAAGAGGAACAAGACTCCGAGTATCCAGTTGAAGAAAATTTTCCAGAAAATGAATCAAATTTTCAAATAAATTCGAGTGCAACAAATCTGACATGAAATCTAACTTTGTACCATACATAATTATCGAGAGTACCAATGGCCCTCTCAAATTTTTAATTGATACTGGTGCTAATAAATCGTTTATTAGCCCACGACATAGAAATTTATACACGATTTTTAAAACTATCACTCCTATGTAAATTAAAAACATTAGCGGTAGTTATGAAATTAATCAATATACAAAACTGAATCCTTTTGCGGATGTAAATGGAACTCAGGATCTATTTTTTATAGTGTACGAGTTTCATGATTATTTTGATGGTTTAATTGGATATGAGTCTCTCAGCCAATTAAACGCCACAATTTTAACCAAAAGCAATGTCTTACGTTTACCGTTCATGGACATGCAAATGCATAAAAAGTTTCCTGACATTACGAAGGTAAAGCTAAATGCAAACGAAACTAGGATTATTCAGTTACCCTTGTTTCAGAAGGATGGAGATTTTCTAGTGACTAAAGATGTTTCTATTGATAATACAGCCTTTATACATTCTGGAATTTATAGAGCTGAAAATTACTCAACAAATATATATATATATATATATATATATATATATATATATATATATATATATATATATATATATATATATATATATATATATATATATATATATATATATATATATATATATATATATATATATATATATATATATATATATATATATATATATATATATATATATATATATATATATATATATATATATATATATATATATATATATATATATATATATATATATATATATATATATATATATATATATATATATATATATATATATATATATATATATATATATATATATATATGTATACAGCGATTCCAGGGGAAAAGAATACAGTTGAAAAAAAAAGTTGTCCGATTTTGCTCAAAATCGCTTCGTATGTTCTTTATCGAAAATAATTAGACCCGTATTTATTTTTTGATTAGGGTGATCATGTTCGATATAGGGTTACCAGAAAAATCGACATTTTTCGAAATTTTTTATTTAAAAAAAATCATAACTTCTTAGCCACTGGATCGATTTGCAATGTTTTTTTTATGAATAGAAAGCTTATTACTTTTAGTTTTTACTAAAAATATTGGTTAAAATAATTAATGTACTCAAATTTGTTAAAATGGTCAGAATATTCTCTTATTATGATTTTTGAAATGTTGGACCACAGCGACTATTTATTTTTATAGTTTTTTATGAAAATTCAAATGTAGAGGAGGCTTGTCAATTTCTGACCTCATTAAATGTAAGAACTATAAATCAGCCTCAAATTGTTTAAAAGCAGAGACCAACATTGCTAGGGTTTACTCAGCCATGGTTTACGCTATAACTGGAACCACAATGGTCCGTTAGCGTCCAAATTCAGCATGAGTGCTCATAAGGATTGCAGAGGCACTCATGCCAAATTTGAGTTGTAGCGTAAACCACGACTGAGTAAACTTAACTCATATTTTGAATTATTCCACATTAGGGTCATTTTGAGTGAACCGAACTAAAACTAGAATACAAATTTTCTTAGCGTGTAGAACATTATTTCTCAAATTTAGTCAAGTTTAAAAATCAATTTTGAATTTCCAAAAACACAATTTCTCCGACCAATGCAATCTACGTTGAAATTCTTTGTGTAATGAAAGCTTTCCATTGGTATTATTAAAAATTTGGCAACCAGCGCTGTCTGAGAGAATCTTGGGAGGTCGGAATTGGCCACAGGGTCGGGATTGGACCAGGCTCCGCTATATTGAGGGATTGGAGCTCAAATCTCAAAGCTTTAGACTACAAGCAAGGGTTTTCTCAGATTGCCTTCAATTGAAACTCAGCATTTAATTTGATTATTTTAATATTTTTATTTTTCATAATTCATCAAAAGAAATATTACATAGCAAAATTCTTACAATTTAACGCACTTTTCGTCATCTGAAAACGAAAACCGTTTCACGATAATGTAATTTTCACTTTGTGGCTTAAAGTAACGAAACGATTGTGTCCCAGAGATTTGTTTTACACAAGTATAACGGTTCTTTATTTTCTTTTCCATTGCATTGTAATCTTTTTCCGAGAAAAACTAGTAATATATTTTGGAATCTACTTTAGAAACAGCCCAAGAGTAAAGTTCGTATGCAGTTGTAATATGATGGCCTTGTAAACTTGCTTTTGAAGCGTTTCGCTTTAGAACACCTCCTAAAGCGTCACAAGGCCCTTTTCCATGGCAAGTGGCAAAAAAGTTCCACTCTGCATTAAGACCGAAGTCCTTGTACATGTGGCACAAAAAGAAAGCAGTCATCTTATTGCCTGATTCATAAAAAAAAATGGATATTTTTCAGGTAAGGTAGCTTTTTTTTAATGAAATTCACACAATTTGTTATAAACAGCTGAACGGCAACATGGTTATGTTTAATAAATTCTGCGATTGCTATGAAGCTTGTAAACTTTAAATTTTGTGCTTCATCCTTATAATATATGGCAAAAGGATGGATTGCGCATTGAGCGTTTGCCCAATGAAAATCTTGTATAGCGTCCTGAATAACAAAAGAGTAATTTTCAGAGAAGTCAGCAATTATAACGCAGTCAGTTGCTTCCACATTAATTTTAAGTTGTTTTAAGTAGTTATCTTGTTGCTCTGCAAAAAAATTATGCGGAGATAATTCGCTTAATTTTTCTAAAAATGTTTCCACAAAGTCTTCTGCATCCATTCGCATTGAATTTAGATGACAACGATCTGTTTGCTTCCATTGTTTAAATTCTAAGGAATCGATATTTTCAAGAAAATTCGTCAGGTCATTCTCCAGTGTCTGCGTACCCGGGCAATTATCACAGGTTTTCAACCAACATTTCTCTGTAGGATTTTCACAGAGTATTTTAAAAAACAAGTCATGATACGTTTTTAAATGGTTAGGAATAAGTTTCTTATCCTTAAGGGTTTTAAATATTAATTTAACATTCTGATGATAAATGCATACGCAGACAGTATGCGTTCCACTTGAACCAGCCAGAATTTTAAAAGTAGGATATTGCTCTTTGAAAATTAAATAAATTTCACGAAGGTCACATAAAAGTAACCTGCGCTGAACATGCACTTTTTCTTCTGCCATATTTTCAATAACGAAATCCCTTTTCCCAGGACATGCTCTGCTTATCTCGTCACTATTATAAAATTCCCTAACTACAGTTAGAGTATCATCGCTCAAAGGTAACATATTTACTCTGGTCTCCGGTGAGCTCATAAAACCTTTTTCAATCTGTAATTCCTTTGCACGTTGAGCAGTTCGTTGCGAAACACCGAATTCTTGCATCATTTTGTATGCAGTCCACGATTTGGGGAGGGAAGTTAGAATCCTATATCGATCGTTTCTGTCAGATGTTTCATCAAATTTTGCCTTCATCTGTTGAAGAATTTCCTGACCGTCTCCGGGTTTCTGGGCAGCAGCGCTACCAATTGATTCAGCACTCGTTGATTCCAAAGAAAACAAAGATTCTGAAAACACGATGGAAAAATATCACAATTAGTTAGGAACATTGTTATTTATATAATGTAATACAGATTGTATTCGATTATTTGAAGTATCTATTTTTTGTATGATAGGCAACTGCTCTACAAATTGAGCTACCAGGTCGGATTAGGTAAGATTATTACGGAACTGATATTTTTTTCAATTTTCTGAATAATCGAGTACAACTTGTATAACGTAGCAAATCATGACGTCTTAATGAACAAAAAGAAGACATTATTCTACTTACCAACACTAGGAACAGCGTCAATTTCCGATGATCCAGCGGCATTGGGATCGATTATTTAGAAACCACCATTATTGATGTTTACTGGTGCGGCGAAATTGTTCACTCTAGATGGTCCGGCCACGGCGAAATTATTGGTGCCTGATGGTCCGGCAACGGCGAGATCATCAAGTTTCGATGGTTCAGAAACGGTGAGTTCTTGGTTTTCACATTCTAGATTAACTGCACTTGGAGTTGCTGGCTCGTTTTCTTTCTTGATAAAGCGATAAAGTCTGCAATAGCAGGTATTACAAATGTAGGAACAGCTTTTATCCAATTTTATTCTCCTTTCCGCTGCATAACCATACAGTTTAGGAGTAAGTTTTTTGTAACTATTACTCCAAACATGGCAATTTGAGCATTCGTGCTTCATTGCATTAAACGGGACCAAACAAACACTCTTGAATAACATTTTCATACTTTTGATTTAATTTGAGCTTATTGAAATAATGGGGAATAACGTTCATTCCATGTGTGTATGGGCAAAAAACTTCAAATTTTCAAAAAAATGTAACTCAAAAACGGCTTAATGAACATTTCTTATTTTTTGATATGTTATGTAAAAATGTTTGAATTTTGATAAAAAAATATAAAAATAAATAGTCGTTGTGGTTCTACATTTCAAAAATCATAAAAAACGAATATTTTGACCATTTTAGCAAATTTGAGTACATTAATTATTTTAACCAATATTTTTAGTAAAAACTAAAAGTAATAAGCTTTTTAATTATTAAAAATAACATTGCAAATCGATTCAGTGGTTCAGAAGTTATGATTTTTTAAAAGGGGAGGGAGCTGTGCAAATATAGTTGTTGGATTTAAAATTACTAAGTGTTCAATCAATATACACTTAATGTTCAAATTTCCCTGTCAATAATTATTGTTATTTGCTAAAAATCCACCCTATTACACATGCTATGGTTACTTTGCTATACCTTGTTGACGACAGGGTATAATTCAAAAAAAAAAAAAAATGAAATAATTCTAACTGTTAGGTTAATTGTTTTTTTGAGATGGTTTGTGTAAGAAATGTATGGTGTTCAGTTGGATCCCTTGATTCGTTATATAAAAAAGGTATTTGATAAAATCCTCAATTATAATCGGACGGTTTTCCGCTTAATAGAAACCTGTTACGTATTCTTAGGAGGAAATCTTACCTGGCCTGGTATATGTGGAAGAAAGAAAAACTGTGAGAGAACTGTTAGCAGTATTCTCACTCTCTCTACTTATACTGAAGCGACGTATGACGACAGCTATGGAAAAATCCTAGTGCCAAGGCAGGCATGCACTGGTAGGGAAATGAGAATGAGTGCAGGCTTATGTCAAAAACAGGCAAGTTTCACTCCTTCGTGTGGCAGGAAAAACTTCGACGCGGAAAATACTATTGTCAGTAACGTGAAGGTGTGTGTTCAACGTTATTCCGCGGGTGTTTTTTTATTCCGATGAGTGCAAAGTTAAAAGGAAAGAAGTAAACCTATACGTGAAAAAAATAATGACTTTCATTTGTATTGTCAAATATTTTGATTTAAACGTAAAAATACATTTTTCCTCGTCGTGAAACACTACACTGTGTCAACCAATTTTCGCCATACGCAGAGTGAAATAAATATCAGTGTTTTTAGAAAAGTGGAAATGGAGTATACTTAGTTAAATATGTTAGGTTTCCTTTTCCTATACATTATGAGCTGAGTAGCGTCGCACCATTTCGGTACGAATAAGCAGAAGGAGCGCAGTTTTTGATGAAAAAAGTGAACCAAGTGCTGTGGATGATTAATTTCATGGCCGCTGTTCTCGTGCCTCCGTGTGCGTTCTACTATCCATGAATTTAAATTTCACTATCGGTAGTCCATGCGTCAATTGAACGATGTGTCATGAGCACTTTTCAAGAAAAATCCCATAATGCAGGGCACAGAAAATCCTCGGAAAACAGCATCTATTCTGCCGGAAAATGAGCTCATCTTTTCGCGTGTGCTGATGATATCTTAAGAATGCATATCTTACGTAGATTTTATCCTATGCCATAATTGTTATTTGTGTTCTATACCGGTCACTCTGTATTCTTAGTAGCAAAGAAGAAAAGTGTGAATCTGTCGTTTGCTTTTGGAGGCCGAACAAGTGAACATGATGAGCTGGTCCAAATAGGTTAAAACTGTTGATTATTATCTCACAAGTGTATGCGTGTATGGGGAAATATTAAATCCACCAATTTATTTTCTATTCCTTCTCAGCGTAAGGAAATGAGCATGGCTTAGATCGCATGGATTGTGTAAGAAAATTTCATGTCATCGAGAAATAATCGAATTTTGAAGTGATCTTGGTATAATCATTAAGCAATAATAAGAACTATAAAAACCAAGCATGACTCGTAGGCAAAGTACTGAGAATGAAATATAAATAAATTTATTTTAATACGGCAGGTATTTAGAGTCTGGATTTTTAGTATAGCACTTGTTGTCCGGTTTATTAAGTTATAATATCTATGAAAGACATCTTGATTTTTGATACAATGGTTATCGAAAATTTATGAATCGCACAGAAAAGTGTTTTTTTCGTTCTTGACGTAGCTTTCCCATGTGAATAGACTCATCAGTGCTTTTGATAGACGTTTACGGATTGGGTAGAGTAGCTGATATTTATTTATATATACCAGTGTATTCTCATCATCATTGAAAAAAAAACGACCATCACTTTTCTGGCTAGCATATGTTGTAGTGAAAGTCGGCAACTAGACACCGTCGAACGTCTGTGTTTTGATACCTTATTGGCGATACAATGTATTGAAAAACGCAATGGTTGATGTATATTTATTTTGGCATCACGGCTGCATTGAATATCTTAACAAATGAATAAAATAAAATTCTTGTCACTTCAAATTCCATAATTATCGTCTTAACTTTCTCGACATTAACTTTCTCAAAATAAGAAACATTTTATAAAAAAATCTAGATTTCCTAAACTAAATTGGAAATAAAATTTAGACAAAGTCCTAGTTAGTAAACAATCCACAGTCTTTGTTCTTTCACATAAAATTAAACTTGCATATTTCTACCCTTTTTACTTAGAAAGGTGCACATATTGCTTGAAACACCAAGTATGCTCTCTTCTCCTCTTTATGTGAGGGGTTTATTGTTTTATTTAGGGAAAGTCTTTTATAAGAAACGCTATAAGCACGTTTTTCATGCCCGGACATCTGAGAAAATAACTCAGTGAATCGGGTTGGGCAGACGGCAATTCGTGTGTCCATATACTGCATCTAATCTTGGACAACGCATAAAACAATGATGACGCAGAGAGTTACAAGTTTCTTTAAAACTGTGAATGAAATACCACATGCTCCGTCATCTCTCTAATTCTGCACATCACGGATAAAGCGGTGAAAATTCATACCAAAACCTATGTAAGTTCTTCCTGGGGTATGGTCATGAACATCTATCTCACGTTCTCCAACGTATTTCACTCTTTCTGCCACCTGGCTATTGAGTCCGGTCTCCCTTATTTTCGTACTCCTCTCGTTTCCTTTATGTTTTTTTTTATCAAAGCATTTTATATGCTGCCGGTAGGGATCAATTCGGTGATAAAGCATACAGCAATGGATTCTAACGTTATGGTTCTGGCACTCATAACGTTCTAGTGAATTCTATTTGGTTCTACTTCGTTTGTGGCGTTTCAACTTAGGCCTTATCTTGGACTAACAAAACACTTGTTGCAATCGCGATACCAATTTGAGCACACGTTGACCTGCTTTTCACGGACATAGTCTGCATAGCCCACCCAGCACTTTCAGTCGTTAATCATCAACACCCTGATATTTCAGCACAAGTTGTGAACTGCTGTTCCAGACCGTTCTATACTGGTCAATAGCTTTTCAGTTTTGTTGCACTGTTGCTTCTTGCATCCACTTGCCATGCCGATCATCAATCAGTTTCAAATTCACCTTCGCTAGCGTCTTGCTAGCTATGGACGACATCTTCAACAAAGTCCACTTATTCCAGTATCAGGATTCTCGCCTTGTTTTTATTTTCTCTTTTTTTTTTCATCCTCCTGTTGCTCTGTTTTGTTTGATGCTCTGCTCTTCTGATTCATGTAGCAGTAAATAATATCTAAGAAAAAAGTTCTAGTGTTGTGGGAAATTGTGTTTGATAGCAAAATATTCAAAACAAATTAAGTTTTTTTTACAGCGTATCAAACTCCAAATCATAGGCGCACTTTATTTTATGGGCAATATTGGCACTATAAGCGCCGAAAATTAATGCGCCTCGGAAATTATGCGAGTTCACAACAACAAAAACAAAATTAAAACTAATATTTTCGATAAATTAATCATGAAGTTCCTGAAAATTGATGACATTCAATTATCTAAATGAATTCTAAAAGACATTCAATATCTAAAAGAATGCCGAAATTGGCCTCCGGTCAGTTCATTTGCATTACATTTAAAATTGGGAGCATTTATTTTTCAAAATTTCAATTATTTGTTATATTTCAATATGACGATTGGAAAAAATCACAGCCAATTTATCTTGGCAAAGTCGCTGCCATAAAACTGTTTGGTCATGTTTTTTTTACCGTTTTAAAACCACATTGAAGCTAACATAAGTTTTTATTTGTTTCCTACAGATGGCGTTTTGTTTGGAGAACCTGTCGGAAACAAGAACAATCAATGATTTCAACTTTAAAAACTTGTAGGCAGTGCATTCATAGTGAATAGCAACCGTAGTTGTACTATTTATTAGCCGAGTTTAACCGAGTTTCAGAAAACTTGGCCAACAAAACCCTCCAAGACGAAGAGAATCATTCTGTGCCGAAGTAGTGCTTAACCCTACATATTTTTGTTTGGATCACGACGGTCTCTAAAACTTTCCTAAAAACGTGAAATTATTTAGAAACGCCTACTTGAGCAGTTGTTTATGGTGACTTCCTCAATGCCAATTTGCCGTTTAATGCATTTACTGGAGGCAAAATGGCTTTAAAATGCTTTTTCAACTGACCATAATAAGATAATATGAATGAGTCCTAAAACAGCATTTCAAAGTAGCATTTTACGAGTTCAAATTTAAAAAAAATGTTTTAAGATCGTTGTAACAAGCTGTGTTGGTTCTCATAAACCAGACTGAACTATGAAACCTATTGGTACCTATTGGCCATTAGTTTTATTACATTTATTAGCATCGCCCTTCATGTTTTCACAGAAAATCAAATTTACTAAGCATGCATACATCTTTAAACAGCAGATAGCTGCAGAGCGAAAAATTTCTGAACAGAAAAAAAATCCTGCATCTTATTTAGAGTTGCACCCTTCGGTTCCGCTAGAGTACGGTAGTATGAAAACAAATTTGATGCTTTTGAAATTGAACAAGCAATCATTTCATTGGTAGTAAAATTCAGGCGAACCACTTTTTTACAAAGTTATCCTACATGGATATGAAAGGAAATAGTTAATCATAAGTATTGCTTTAATTACGCAATGATTACAGCTTTTATTACCTCAAGTATACTCAAATTCCTTGATTACATAATAACACTATTGTTAAAACTGGTAGTCAAATATATTCAATACTTCGAAATAACCAATCATTACTTCAATAACCATAGCCTTTATTTTTTTTTCAGTACCTGCAGTACCAATCAAAATTTTGAATTTATAATTAAAATCATTACATGATTTGCCGACTTAAATTACATTGGTAGTATTTCAAGTATCACTCACTGATAAGCAATTGCGTGCCCATCGTATCTAACCTTGTGGAATTCGCGCTGAGATTCTGATCGATCTCTGTCTTCTGTCTGTCTCGGAGACCAGAACACGATTTTCAAAATAACTCCTTAAGATCTTGCGTATGTATTCAAGAACCCTTATTTTGTGTACTATGGTGATAGATTAATAGTTTGCGCTATTGAATAACGCTATATTACTATGTTTCCACAACATAGTAACAAATTCTCTACTTTTCTGTTTGGATGACTTCTCG
Source organism: Aedes koreicus (assembly GCA_024533555.2). NCBI lineage: Eukaryota > Metazoa > Arthropoda > Insecta > Diptera > Culicidae > Aedes > Aedes koreicus. The sequence continues at coordinate 676,585 of JAHHFK020003766.1, forward strand.
GTTATCAGGATCACTGTCCATATTGCATCCAACGTAGATATAAGTTATAGGAATCTGATCCGGTTTTTCGACAAACTATTCACGTTCTCCGTACATGTTATCAGCCTATAGAGGATAACCCTTTCCAATTGTTTTCCAAGAGCATCCAACTCGTTCATTTTTCTGGTTTCACCAAATACTATCTTCTGTATCTTTCAGCTGTCTGGGAAGTGGTCATCGTCCAATCTGAAGAACACTCCTGAATCTGTCTGAAAATGCTTGAACCGATGCTTTCAACGCCACATTGGGAATTTCATAAAATCTAGCAGTATCTTTATCTTTAATCCTTTTGCCACTGTTGAGATTTCATCATTTCATAATTTCATAATAACATCTTCAGCATTATCTTCCTTTACCATGCCGCACAGTGTAGGTTTCCACGGCACTGGATTGTGCTCCGGAATGAGTCTTCAGCCTTCAGTTCGACTACGCATCACCATCGCGATACATTCTTCTACCAAGGGACTGATATTCATATACCAAACTGCACAAATTTATCACAGCCAACCTAGCAGAGGGTCACGTTAACAGCTAGCTTGCATACAAGTGATGAAAAAGGATAGCAAATCATCATAGATGCAGAAGTATAAAATCAGACATAAGCATTAAAAACATGGCATCCCTTCACCAAAACAGTCTGACACCCCTTATCGTTCCAACGATTTCTTGCTTCCACAAACCCTATGGTATCTTCTGTTGAGTTGTTGATGGCTGCCTTAACACTGCCCCAGAAGTCCTCAAGATGAGCTTTGAATTGCTTTTCCTCATTCGACAATGCTACTCCTAGGTTTTGCGCGTACTCTGTGGTGACTTCAGTCGTTTTAAATTATACCGTGGCCAGCATCGGTACCGAATGTTATTTTAAAGGAAAAAGTCTTTGGCGCACTTCGAAAATTTTAAGATAGTGGTCTGAATCGATGTTCCGCCATAAGAAGTGCCTTCCCCCTGGTAAGGTATGATAAGTCAGAAGATGGTCGATTTGTGATTCGATCAGTTGTGGTAATATGGCCGTTTTCGTCAGTAAGATAGTGTACACTAAACTTTCTTATGTAGAGCCAGTAGCGTTTTTCACGCAACCAAGGAAAAGCCTTATTTTAAAGTTTTACTTTTAATGCAACTTTAAGCAAACTTTATTGTGTTTGCTGACAAACTTTCAAAATACTTCATGACAACAGACGATGTAAAAGGCAAACAAATTAGGGTAGGTGTGTCAGTTTTGGCCATAGTTTGTTATTTTGGCCACCATTAAGAAAAACATTTAAATAATAACCATTGTGAATTTTGCGAGTGAAATGTTCTCTTTTCATTTTCATTACAATTTAGTTCAGCAGTCTTAACATATCTTAATATCTCCAACCTTAAAGAAATTTGTAAAATCGTAAAAAAAATATGGCTATGTTCCTAGGCCAGTACTGGTACTGGTACTTCTTCTACATTAGAATAAAATCAAGGGCAAAATCAAACCGTGCCCACGAGTCTTGTCTTAGGCAAAGATAAAGGCAAAAAATAAAGAAAAAGGTAAAGGCAAAGCATGATGCAGAGGTAAACAGAAGCTAAAGGCAAAAGGGAAACCGAAGGCAAAGGTATACGCAAAGAGATGTGGTTATTTACACTATACGGTGAGGAAAAGGCTGACAACAAAGCAGATGTTCAATTTTACAATGATGAACTCTTAGCAATGGTGACAGGACAAATAAAGAAGAATGTTCCGCACCGGATAAAATACCCAACGTGAAATTGAAAGTAGCGATTTAGGCGTTTCCAGGCATTTTCAAGTACATGTGCTGTAGAAATGTTAGGATGCTTATCGCTTTCTAGAAAACTGAGATATCCAGCATTGAACAGGCATATATGCCTGCTGGATTCAATCAGACTACTCATTGGAAAGAATTATCAACAACTGTAAAAGTGTACGGAGAGTGGAATTCTCAATTTGGCTTTGAAAGTAGCAATCGCAGAAACAATTTGGATTCTAAAGAAAGCGTTACGGTCGAGAAAGTAATAATACTGCATAGAATCAGGATACAGGTAATCAGGTAGGATTCCGAGGGTGAGAACAATATTCTGGCCAACAAGGCAGACATCAAGCAATGGTCATTGAAGATCACGGTGGAGTATACCTCGTGGATATATTCTTGGTTTCATGACTTCAAACGGAGTGCAAAACGTTGCATATAAGTCGGTGATATCCGAAGATAGGTCACAAAGAATAGGTGGATAGGTTTACAAATTTGGGAATGGGATAGAGTTTATGATACTTTGAAAGAAGTTTCAAATTTAGATGTGTGCAACAACTAGGACTAGCAAAATCGTACTCATATATTGTTTGTTCCATTTCAAATGTTTTGAGATAGATGTATATTTCCAATGTACATTAAACATGATATCCAAAATTACAACAATATTAATGCTCTGGAATTTTTGGAATTATTTGAAAACTACAAGAAGACATTAAATCAAAATAAGATTACATTAGCAACATTCACTATCGTAGCCTCCACGATGAGAATTTGCACAGGTGTGTTGATAGAAAACACACAATTCGAGATAAAAGTCTACAGCATCATTATAGTCTGAAAATTATGAACATTCCGTCAAAGTTTTTTTTCTCAATTAAAATTCTATACATTTTGCTAAAGGGCGAAGATTCCCTCCTGTCTCGGTCTCTTTTATTAATAAGTGTGCCATTATAAAACTTGCAAAGGGTTCCTTAGTACAGATCGAAAGACATCAGTGCTGGTTAGCATATGATGCAAATAGTACAAAGAAAAACATTCAGGTGATTTTGTTCCTGTGTTCGGGACATCAATCAGTAATTTCATTTATTGTAGTACGTGGTGATTTAGGTGATTTAAATTTGAATGAAAGTAAGAAAACAAAGACAATTTTACATTCGCCCTATTGGAAAAAAATCGGTACAAATACTCAATTGGAATATTATTCAGATGAAATGAAATGAGACAAACGATGAGAAGTTTATTCGTTTGAATTAGATCAATTATGATTTGTAATGATTTGATAACTTTTTTTTCTTGATTATTGAGATTTTCAGCCTCGGGCTGGTTCACCTCCCGTCGTAGTCACTCAAATACCGCTTTTGGGTATTTTTGTAACTTGTCCGGGGGCAAGATTCAAACTCGTGCCTTTGGCGTGAGAGCTATGGTTGTTAACCACTACGTCACGGTCGACCACGTGATATTTTTTTTAAACATTCAAATTTGTAATGTTAGTAACAGGGGACAAAAACTTACTTTCTACTATCTATACTGCAAGGTTTTCCTATGTTGTTCTGAATACAATCGTCCAATAGGTTCTTATAGCTTATCTATTCAAGCTTGTGTGTGCCCAAGATTTCATGTTTGTAAAAAATAAAGGAAAACAGTTATTCAATAAAACCCATAATGATAAAATTGAATATGATGTTTTATTATACTTCCTGAGATCGCTAAAAAATATTAACCTAGCAGTCTTATGAAAAGTTTTTTAAGAAAATAGAAAACAATGATATTCGAATATGTAACAGATGCTAAATTCAACGATTGATTGCACATGAAATGATATACTAAGTTGTTTGTCAGTAAGTAAGTAAGTATATCAAATCTTTTATTGCAAGCTCTTCGTAATTTTCATTGGAAATGGATCCGAAATTTAAAATTGAAACAACATAGCTGCAAGAGAACTATTTTTTTTAACAGTGATTACATTTATAAAAATTCCAATCCTATAGTATAATTTGAATTAAGATCCATTCTCCTAGTTTAAAGTAATCCGGACTAGTGGTTTCATACTTCTCATAATGAAAGCACCACGAAATGGTGAGCTGTCTGCATTACGGGGCCTAAAAAAAACTTTAAAATAGAGCGAGAGAGAAAAAAAAATGCAAGTTCGCAAAATGAGATTTACATTTCCACTCCAGCCGGTAAAACTTTTCGCTACCCGTAGATTTTCTGACTGATTTAATGGTTGGTATTCTGTGATGTTTTTATCTTAAGTTAAAAGTACAATCTAAGTAACCTTTGGTTGAAATCGGTGTCAAAAGACTTAGTGCTTTACCGATGTTAACAGCAGCACATCAAGAGTAAAAAAGTTCAAATAAGTATGGGAAAAAATTCTAAAATGAAATTTTATCTATAAATAGCTGAACCCAATGCGAGCGCTGCTACGCTTGCAACTAAATGAATGATAATTTAATAGAACTGGCACGTTTAGAAATACACGTGTGTTTCAGTCACCTGGATAATTCTCATGTTTGGTAGAAATTTGTGTTTCATATGTATGGGAGCCCTCCCTTCCAAAGGGAGGAAGTTTCTCATACCATAATACAATCATTGCCTTCAAAGTACTCGAGTTATGCAGAAATTTGTAATTAATTTGTTTGCGAGACCGCCCCCCCCCCCCCATTCAAAAGAGAGAGGGGTTTTGAACTCCCATAGAAACATTTCTTGCCTCCAAAAACCTCAACATGCCAAATTTGGATTCATTTGCTTCATTGGCTCTCGAGTTGTGCTAAAACTTGTGTTTCATTTGTATGGGAGTCTCCCCTTCCAAAAGGCGGACCACCACCATAGAAATATTTATCTCCTTCAAAAACCTCCACCTGCCAAACTTGGCTTCATATGGTTGATTAGTTCTCGAGTTATGCATAAATTTGTGTTTCATTTGTATGGGAGCCCCCTTTTCAGAAAAAGGAGGGGTTTCAAGTCACCTTAGAAACATTTATTGCCTTCAAAAACCTACAAATGCCAAATTTGGTTCCATTTGCTTGATGAGTTCTTGAGTTATGCAGAAATTCGTGTTTCATTTGTATGGGAGACCCATCTTTCAGAGAGCCAGGGACTCAAACCTTTCAAAAACCTCTACATATCAAATTTGGTTCCAGTAACTTGATAAGTTCTCGAGTTATTCAGAAATTTGTGTTTCATTTATATATGAGCCCTCCTTTCAGAAAGGGGAGGGGTCGCGAGTCACCTTAGAAACATTTCTCTCCTCCAAAAACCTCCACATGCCAAATGTGGTTCCATATACTTGATTAGTTCTCGAGTTATGCAGAAATATGTGTTTCATTTGTATGGGAGCCCCCCCCCCTTTCGGAGACGGGAGGGCTCTCTAACTATCTTAGGAACTTTCCCCGGTCCTAAAAACTCCGAGTGTCCGAGTCTATAAGGTTCAGACAGACAGACAGAAATTCATTTTTATATATATAGATTGAACAGTTCTTCCAAGAAATAGTTGTTAGGCGTAATGATGCCGGTTAATTTTAAACATGTGGAAACTGAGTATTTCTAAAATGGCATTAGATTTAATTAAAAATCAGCAGCTGCCGGTTTCAAACATTAATAAATTGCCGTACTTCGAATGCCTTTTGCTTCCTGATTTTGCAAGTAAAATACCCGTTGTGTGATATCCCGCACTAGTGACATGCAGGTTTACAATAACAGCTTCTATAACTACGTGCTTCTATTATATTCATTATTCAATAAAAAAAAAAACTAAAACTAAACCAAAAATATGTCTACAATGATTTGCTCTGTGGAGGAAATTTGTTTCGGAAGAAAATGAAATTCGGTGTCAATATCTCGCGGTTTGAGGTATAATTGTGGTGGTGAGTCGAAAATTTTGGTTGAAGCCAAGTTATTTTTAATACTAAATGTACTGCATTAGGGTAATCCGTACAATTACAACGTCGTATACTGAGAAACATAATAGTACGCGTGTGTTCTCAAATTGGCAGTCCAACAATATTTGCTTCCATGCTTTCGATTCTAATACAATCTTTTGTTACTCATGTAATGAAAAACAAACTAGAACGCAGACGGGGGAAGAAAATCGAAAAGTGAAACAGTGGCTGCAATATGTGATATGAAAATGTTGCAAAACAAGGAATTAATTATGATGAAGATCGGTACACCAGTGATGAGATTTATTTTTTTATACAGCTGCATCGAAATGGTTGTTGAAAAGGTATTAAAAAAATCACTGAAGGAGAACATCGGTAGTGATATGAATTGAATATCCGGTAGTGATAATCAGTATCTGATTCATACTTATAGTAATGATTTGGTGAACATATGCAATACTTTTCCCATGAAGCTGCAGTATCAATATCATTATCATCGAATGCGTTACAAGGCCAGAGAAAGCAGCGTTAGTGTGACCGGTTGTGTGACGATAAATTGTAAAATCTGGTATATACGCAAGTAACAAGGTGTTTTTATAAAAATAATGCAAATATGGCTAATAGTGGTCCAGAACACGGAATAGTTAACCCAGTTGGTGCTGAAGGTCATCAAAAAATCAGCGGCGGTCGCTATGATTTTGAGGATGGCGGTACATTTTGCGGTGGATGGGAGGATAATAAGGCGCACGGCCATGGTGTCTGTACGGGTCCAAAAAATCAAGGTGCTTACTTTGGCGCATGGCACTATGGTTTTGAAGTGTCTGGAATTTATACTTGGCCGAGGTAAGTTTAATCATTTCTGTTGTGCTATTAGTAATGTATGTTTTGAAAACATTTGAAAGTCTGATTGTTCGAAGGTTTGAATGCCTTGGCACCACTGCGCACTTGTCTTACTATTAGAAACGAGATCGTTTGAAAATTTACTGGAAAACAGTGATTGAATCATCTATTGACAAATCCAAGTCAAAAGAAGGTGAGGTATAAAATCATAAATTGTGCTCGGAACAACAAGGCCTTAGACGACGAGCACTTTCTCGCGTATACAACATATTCGCAGACCACACTGCCAAAATATTATAAACATCGTGTGTATCAAAAAAGCATACACACTACTTTAATGTAGGTCTATATCTTGCCAATTGAAGATTACTCACGCAAACTAAGCATCTTGGTAAATAGGAAAAGTTTGTTATTTTTAATCATGTTGTTAGTTTAATTGGATGTATGTTTGTTTGCGAAAAAGCCTACTAAAGTAGGCTTCCAAAAGATTTTACGCCTTGTCGGCAGGTTGTTTTGAAATTGTATTTTACGCATTGCCAACATAAACCGTTGATCTCTTAATGGACAACAGACAGCGGGTCCAAATCAATTTGAGTTCGGGACATGCCACCCATTGTCATTGATAGTTGTTTAGAATAGGGATGTCGAGAGCCTTGTAAAACTGTAATTGGCGCATCCCATGTAAAGTTATTGGTAATTAAAAGTGATGAAAATGGTATTAGATACTGATGGTGCTGATTAGATTGTTTTTCTAAAAGATAGTAGAACGTAACTAACGATAACAATTCTCAAAATTTTATTCTTTTAAATTCTTTTATCTAGCTTTGATTTGTCAATAAAAGCGTATTTGTCATAAATTCAGCAACAATCTAGATATCTAGAACATCATGCTGATCGATATATTCTGAAGCAGTTAAGACTATATTCTTCAATTTTAGTAAAAAAAAGGATGTAATCGATAAAAATGGCACACACATATTCACTCACCAAAATTAAACTGATTATCGGATTTTCTTGAAATGTTCAGGGAATGAAAAACTACTAATGAGTTAGGATTTACAAAATTTGTTTTATTCAATTTCATCTCCCTTCCCGAATGCCCGCACCTTCCTTTTCACTCGACCCATCAAATTTTGTACAATCGATTTGCCCAGTGTCTTTGTTGTTTTTACCCAAATATTCCTTCAACTTCAGCTCTGTTTTAATAGTTTTGGGATGTTTTCTAAGTTCAGTCTTCATGATTGCCCAAAAATTTTCAATTGGGTAAAGTTCCGGTGAACTTGGTTCGGTACCACGCGCTACCACTTCAACACGTTTCGCGCGTATTGGCAGGATGCTTAATCAGGTCAAAACAGAGTTGATCCTTTGTGCTTCCTTATGAATGGCAAGAGACGCTTCTTAAGGCACTCTTCCGTGTAAATCGCACCGTTGATTGTTCCGGAAGTGATGAAGGAAGCACTTATTTCACCAGATCCGCAAATCGCCTGCCAGATCAGGAACTTCTTTGCAAATTGTGAAAATTTCTTCTTTCAAGCATCCTCCGGAATATTGAACTAAGACTTGGCAACGAAATATTCTTGCCCAGGAAGTTGACGAAAGTCGGCTTTGATGTAAATTTCGTCATCCATGATGCAACACGATTTGGTGAGCAACTTCGTGTAAAGTTTCCGGGCGTGGGTTTTCGCAGAGATGTTTTGCTTTTCATTCCGGTTTGGGGCTTTTTGCACCTTGTAAACATGTAACCCAGCACGCTTTATGGTTTTCTGCACAAAACCGACTGACACCTTGGATTTTTTAGCGACATCTTGAATTGACATGTTTGGACGGTTCTCAAATTTTTGCACCACCTTCCAGGCCATTTTACTGTCCATTGGACTGATTTTACGACCACTCTCTTCCTTCTTTTGGGCACTCAGAAGCTCCTTGAAGTTTCTTTTCACACGAGGCACAGTTATATTTGCAATTCTAAGCTTTTTTGCGATCCATCGGTGGGACGCCTCTGGATTTTGATTGTTAGTGCACACATTTTTTTCACGGAATTTTTCTTGTTTCGACGATATGACTGGAACAACTGTATACATAACTATGAAACTTGACAGATGTAAACAATACACTATGAATTATATTTGTTTGAATATCGGCTCCGCAAAGTGTTACGCACGTCTGAACCTCATAAATAAACAAACTTATAATAAAAAAAAGACATGCAAATATTCAGGTTTTTCACTCATAAGGGTAACCCACAATAGATACGTTTGCGTTCCGTTGACGCAAATTTGACAGAAAACCTATAGGAAATCTGTCAAATACACGCAAACTCATCCGCAACGTATCAATTGTGGGCCAGCCAATACGTTAAAAAAGGTTCGGTGTGCCATTTTTATCGAATACACCCTTGACACCTGAGCGAGATTTACGTTTTCTCTAATGTTTCAGTTATCATGATTTCACTGGTTATGCTGACAGATTACCTTCACAATCTTCAAATGACTAAAATATATACTGGCACTAATTAATGAACATTTGGCATTGAAAATTCATAAAATTGCCACTATATTAAAAAAAGATAACAAATTCGCACTAGAAAAATTTAAAACAGCAATAAAAAATTGATAAACCACTTTCGATAATTCAAAATTGACCGGTAAAACTTTCAAATAAAACAATGGCAATTAGTATAAACGCAATAATAAGCTGATAGTTTTCCGTCATAATAATAAGTTCTAGCGCTATACATGTGACAAAAGTCTTCAAATCTTTAAAATCTTTCCAATTGAAACCAAACCAAATCCAATTGAAACGGAAACCGGATAATCACCATGTATTCATTACATATTCTCACTTCACCAGTTTTCTTTCTTTCTTAGCATTTCAAGCTTATAGCTTTCACAATTCGCTTATTGCTTGCCCTCAATTTAGTGTTCTAAATGCACTTCAAAAGTTATTAATTGAGAGTTTTCGATGCCAGGTGTCATTTTTAAATTAGTATGATTGTGTGGCAAATACAATCATACCCTATGCCTAGGGAGTCAAGAAATTTCCCTTAAAGAAAAATTCCTAGACCAGACCGGGAATCGAACTCAGCCACCTCCAGCATGGTATTGCTTGGTAGCTGCGCCTTTACCGTATGAGCTAAGGGAGGACCCACTCACTTCACCAGTGAATAATAAATAATAAATAAAAACAGTGATTCCCATTTGATTTGCAGGTTTTTTTTTTAAGGGGGATTTTTTTTTTTTTTTTTTTCCGGGTTTTTTTTTTAAAATTATAAAAAAAAAAAAAATATGCAAAAAGAGAAAATTTTTTTAATCTTTATTTTTTCCTGTTTGAGTGTAAATAATTTTTTTTTATACACCATTTGATCAGAAAAACTTACAAATATTGTGAATTAAAATTTCAATTAAGTACTATTTGTATAAGTACTTCATTTTTTTACTTAAAAATGACCTTCTTTTGTTCCCATACAAATCTGCATACGTTGAAAATATGGTTATCCCTCTCCGGGTCCTCAAAAACGGGTCAAAATGGTTCAAATTGTCTTCTTCGTTTTGTTTCACTATGTTTCATTCCATGTCTAGCCCTTGCGCTGAACTGGCCGGCTTGACGTTTTTCAGATCATCCATGGAATTCTCAAGTATGGTAAAATAATTATAAATATTTTTTTTTCTCGTGGTTATGATATATTGCAGCAGGACCACAATCTGTAGACGTGTAAGTACAATTCAAATTGTTATTATCATTTTATATTATAACAGCCATTCACTATATTATCTATGCTATTTTGTGTCATTTTCAGCTTCACATATATTCGTTCATGTCAATTATAGCTCACCCAACCTACGTTATGTATTTGAAAAGATAGGAAGGTTTTTAACGTTTTTTTTAGAAAGGATCATATACCACAAATTCTACTCAAAAAAGCTTCTTCCCTTCTTCACCAAAAATATATAATTTATAATCATTCATTTCCTATTTTACAGACATAAATAATCATTTATGGGTCCAGACCAACAAGAGTTCTTGAAAAATTCAGTTTTTGAAGTTTTATTATGTTTCCGTTTTGGCATTATTCATACTTAAAGGGCGAACACGAAATTATTGCGACACATTCAACAGGGCATAACTTTTTTACCATTGGGTAAAAATCAACCAAATTTTGCACACTTTCTCATTGATGTGTATTGTTTACATGCTGTCAAACTCGAAGTCGTGTTTTTCGATTCAACGAAAATGGAGGTGAACCAACACGAGTCGAGAGAACAAATTCTTTCCAAACACCTGGAATTTCCTGACCTGTCGCACCGGCAGTTGGGAAAAATGTTGAACATTCACCATTCAACCGTCTCCAGAGTGTTGAAGCGGTTCAAGGAGCGGTTGACGTTGGACCACGGCAAAGGAGCTGAAAAAAAACCGGGACCGGAGAACAAAAAGACTGAAGGAAAGGTGAAGCGGATGATTAAAGCAAATCCCAACGTCTCAAGCCGTGATTTGGCTAAAAAGATCGGCATGTCGCAGAGCTACGTCCAGAATGCAAAGAAGAGAGCTGGACTACATACATACAAGGTACAGAACTTCCCAAACCGCGATGAGCGGCAACAATCGACGGCTAAAACTCGGGTACGAGAAGATGCTGACAAAATATGGCTGCTGTGTGATGGACGACGAAACGTATATAAAAACCGATTTTAAGCAAATTCCGGGGTTGGAGTTTTTCACCGGCAAGAGCAAGTTCTTTGTTGACGACAAATTTAAGAAGAAGAAAATGTCGAAGTTCGCCTCCAAATATCTCATTTGGCAGGCCATCTGCTCTTGCGGACTGAGGAGTGAGCCTTTCGTGACAAAGGGCACAGTAAATGGCGAGATCTACAAATCTGAGTGCCTCGAGAAGCGCCTTTTGCCGTTCTTGCAGCAGCACGACGAAGCTCCGCTATTTTGGCCAGATTTGGCATCATGCCACTATTCTAAAAGTGTCCTGGAGTGGTATGAGGCCAATTCTGTCCATTTTGTTCCAAAGGTCATGAATCCGCCAAACTGTCCAGAGCTGCGCCCGGTGGAGCAGTACTGGGCAATGATGAAGCGGGAACTTCGGAAGAGCAAGAAGACAGTCAAAGACGAGAAGGACATGTTAAATGAAAAAAAAAACTGAGAAACTGGTACCGGATGACACTGTAAAGACTTTGATGGAGGGCATCAAGCGAAAATGCGTTCAATTTTACACTCAAGGCTCCATCGATTAACTTTTCTTTTGATTTTTGAAGTAAATATATGTATAAAACTACCCTAAAATTTTGGTTTGATTCTAAACATTATAAGAAAATTGGCATGACATTTTCGGTGTCGCAATAATTTCGTGTTCGCCCTTTATATGAAATTTATTTCGCCTTATTGTTAGCCGTTTTCGGCTTTTCCAAAACTATTGGGATTTTTATAAATTTTTTTTTTTTTATTTTTGTTACCAACCAGGGGGTGGCAAATTTTTTTTTTTCCTGCCTTTTTTGTTTTTTTTTTTTTTAATTGTGAAAACAAATACTAATCGTAGTAGTTCTTAATGCTATAGAAGCTGCAACAGCGAAAGTCTTTCGATGAGTAGATGACCAGCTAATTTACGGATATATACTCTTTTGGCTTGCTCGTATTATTATTTTACATTATAACGTTAGTTTATTCTTTTATGATATGATATTAAATGATGTGATATTATTGCATTCAAATTTATTTCATTAAAATCACTGTAGTACGTATAGTCTCATACTATTCTTTATATGCTACATAATTTTAGATCATCCATGGATATCCCAAGTTTTGTAAAATAATTTAAAATCAATTTCAACTTTCAGGTTAAAAAAAAAAAAATTATTATCATTCTTATATATTCATTATATTATTTTTCATTATAATATTCATTCACTATATTTGTTATCATTATAATATTCATTCTCTATATTTTGTATATTATTATATGACATTGAATATATATTGGGAAGGGAGGGAGCATCAGGGTATCACTCAAGCTGGAATTGAACAATGGAGTGGTATGACAACCGGCGTCTAGGAGCGAACAAACAGTATCATTTTCCTTATCCTACCGATTCGATTGTGATGCTGTGAATTCTACATCAACAGTTTCAGCGAGAGTGACGCGCCCTTCTTAACAAGCCATCCCGTAGAAAGCTTAATAAGTATTGCGAATAGGGTTATCCCTATTCGGATCGAATCTTTGGAAGGAGAATCTTATGTTCCCACGGGTATCGCGTAAGTGTTTCTGCTTACGGGTCCGCCCACCGTTTTTGGCCCTTCATGCAGCGTTACTGTGAATACAAACCGGTAACTCTTCTTGTATTGTTTTTGCGAGGGACTTTAATCCTTCGGGTCATTCGTCCCACCAAAAACCGGTAACTCAATTTGATCTTGCTATTAAGTGGAGCTACATACATGATAAGGTCTTAGAAGGGATGGTGGCTATCTTACATACATACATACATGTTTCATTCCATGTTGAATACAGCCATAGCCACACCCTTCAGCTGCAAATTTATTTTGCTTTGTTGCCGGTGTCTTGTATTATAACTGAAGCCCGTCCCCTCTTATGAAATTTGCTTCGTACTGCATTCTCGTGCCTCTCTTCTTTGTAGGCAATGCTTTATACTGGCGCGCGATTCGAATCAAAATTATTTCATTGGGATATTCAAGTTCGATTGAGCGGCACGTACGGTTGTGTTTTTTCGCTCTCTCGTTACGAAGATTTTTCTCGTTTTTTTCATCTATCACGTCCGTTTTCTCACGATTATTGCCTACGCTTGCTCATCTACATGCCAAAAGGAAGCGCTGCAAAGTTTTTCAAGTTTCCCCGCTCGACCTATGGCAATGGGTTGTAAAAATCGATAATCCACGTGGGCGGCATCCGCTGCCGAAGCCATACCGGAGCCGGGCACCTTCCAGCGGAAAACGATGTTTGTGCCAAATAGATTACTAGAATCATCCCAAGTATCTTCCCCTCAACCATTCACAGTGACTACTATCCGAGTTTAATAAACTACTATGACCATACACAGCGACGAGGAGTTTAATAAACTACAATGCTGTATTGAACACAGCACATGATGGTGTCCTGCTGGCCAAATAAACCGAATACAAAAATTAATTTCTTACGTGTATCATAGCCACTGTGCTTTTCAGGACGACCAATTAAATTTTACTATAAAAGAGTTTGTGTTTAATATTTTTTTTGTTAACAAGTTTATTTATTTGTTCAGGCTCAATCGAATCAACTTTACAGAGCCAAGTTTTTTTTTATATATATTGAATTTTTATAAATTTAAGAAAAAAATATCTAAAACTATGTTAGAGGAATAGAACCGATTACTCGCGGTCGGCTCGAGGTTAATTGGAATTACAATTTTATGGATCGGAAAATTGAGGTGGGAATATCAGACACATTTCATTAAACAATAAGTTTCTGATATCTAGAACTACAAGGTAACAACGTTTTCAAAAATAAAAAAAGAACACACTCTCACACACGCACACACACGCACACAGTCCTCATATATTTAACCTAAACATGTAAGTTAATCAAACTACAGTTTAAGATTAATGTTAGTCAAAAAAACGTATATAAGCTTCATGAATTCCAGATCGCGCACAGCCAAAATGTCTAGAATCGGTACATTGGGTTGTCTACCTCGAGCCCGAAGGGAATCATAAAGTTCTGATTTGACTCCACGATGCTCAGCTCAAAACCAAATAACGTGATCTGCGTCTTGGCAACCTTATCCACATTCACAGAGATTGCTGTCTCCCAACCCAATACGGAACAAATGAGCGTTTAATGAATAATGATTAGACATGAGGCGAGTCATCACACGAATGAAGTCTCGACCCACATCCAATCTCCTGAACCAAGCTTTTTTTGACACCTTGGGAGTGATAGAATGTAACCATCGCCCCAAATCTCCTTTATTCCATTTATTCTGCCAGCTAACGAGTGATCTCTGGTGAAACATGGAGAAAAATTAGTTGAAGGCGATTTGTCGTTCATAAACATTACCTTCCATAGCGCCCACCATTGCAAGCAAATCCGCTTTCTCATTGCTCAGAATCGAACAATGAGATGGGATCCACACAAAGGTGATAATAAAAGAACGTGAAGATAAAGCACTTAGAAGACCTTTTATTTCCATGCCTTACCGGCCTCAATGAGCGAATAGCCTCTATAGAACTAAGACTATCCGTGAAAATGAAATACTGATCCGGTGTAAGTGAGGCTACCTTTTTAACGAAGAATGTATTGCTGCCAATTCAGCAACAAAAACAGAACAAGGAGCTTGAAGTTTTCCAGTGGCGCTATAACATTCATTGTATATACCAAAGCCAGCGGACTCCTCTATCAAAGAACCGTCAGTGAAAAACGTCTTAGTGGAATCAACTTGGCCAAACTTTGCAGCAAATATTACCGGAGCAATCAAAGGACGATGATGCTCTGGGATTCGCAGGAGCTTCATGGATAAATCAAAATGAATCAAATTGTTGAAGTCGGAGAAACAAACACTATTGGAAATATTCGGCGAAGGGCTGACATCCTGAGTTATGTACAAGTGGTATAAATTCATGAAGCGAGTTTGAGGATTCAACTCGAGAAGCTTCTCAAAGTTTTCGATTACCTTACTTCACACCTGGTGAGGAGCCAGAGAGACAATTCTGAAAACCGGTCCAAGAGTGGCAACATGCCAGCCAGCACTTCAAGACTCATCGTATGAGTCGAGTGCATACAACCTAACGTGATACGAAGACACCGATACTGAATACGATCCAGTTTGATGATATGTGACCGAGCCGCCAACTGAAAACCAAAAACTATCGTATTCTAGAACCGACAAAATCGTTGTCCGGTACAACGTTAGAAGATCTTGTAAATGTGCTCCCCACCAGATTCCGGTAATCGTACATAGAAATTTTATCCTTTGCTGGCACTTTCGCTTCAGATACTCAATGTGGGATCTTCAAGATATTTAAACGACATAGAGTTATTGGTGTACCCAAAATTTGAAGCTTTGGTTGTGCTGGGCAATGCTTCCTAGAAAAAACAACCAACTCAGTTTTCTCCGTAGAGAATTCGATACCTAGCTCTAGGGCCCAAGTAGACAAATTGTTTAAGGTATCCTGTAAGGGTCCTTGCAGATCGAACCCACGCCCAAGCAACACACAAGTTTCATAACAGTTGAACATACTTTTATTTGACTAGATTTGGTTATACAGAAGCTTACTCAACATAAAATCATGAAGACGTGTTACTCGGGTGGGGTCCCGTGACAGACACTACGCGGTCATCTGCAAGTTTTCTCAACGTACAGTTGTCACTTAGACAACCATCAATGTCTTTGACATAAAAGTTATACAAAAGGAGGCTTAAACATGATCCCTGGGGAGACCCATGTAGCTATATCGAGAAGCTGTAGATGTTCCATGAGAAAAGCTCATATGTTTTTCTGACAGCAAATTGTACAAAAAATTATTCATTAATGGAGAAAAGCCACAAGCGTAGAGTTTATCTGAATGAACTTCAACAGATACTGAATCAAAAGCCCCCTTGATATCCAAGAATATAGAGGCCATTTGCTCTTTTTTAGCAAAGCTAACTGAATCTGTGGAAAGCAACGCGAGATAGTCGTTCGTTCCCTTACCGCTACGGAAACCATATTGAGTATCTGAAAGCAGGTTATTCGTCTCAACGCAGAGAATCATTTTCTCCAACAACTTTCGAATACAAGATAACATCGCGATGGGTCGATAGGAGTTGTGGTCGGACGCGGGTTTACCAGGTTTTAGAATGGCAATAACTCTCACCCGTCTCCAATCATCCGGTACAATGTTGAGTTCCAGAAACATGCGCCTCTTAGCGACGTCTGGGAGGTTTTTAAGCAAGTTGAACTTGATCCGGTCAGCTCCTGGAGCTGTATTGTCACACGAATGGAGTGCGGGAGAGAGTTCTACCATTTAAAAGGGTTGACTGATCTCATATATCTAATTCGTGGTTTTGCGAGGAATTATCCGTGCCGGCACAGAATCTGTACAAACGTTTCGCGCGAAATTGAGGATCCATTGGTCCGAGTACTCCTCGCTCTCGTTGTTCGTACTTTGGTTACGCAATCTTCACGCCGTATTCCAGAGAGTGTTCATTGACGTTTCACGCGATAGCCCGTCCACGAATCGTCGCCATTATCCGCGTTTCATGGCCTTGATGAGGATTTTAAGTTCCCGTTCGAGAGCCGTGTATACTTCGAAGTGCTCAGGTGTTCTACGTCTACGGAAAACTATAAACGCGTCGGACTTATTACGGTAAACCTTGGTGCATTGCTGATCCCACCATGGAGAAGGAGGTTTCCTGCGAAATAACGTTCCTAGAACAGGTCGAGTTTGAGCTTGAGAGGAAGTTATATTCCTCCAGTGGTGGAAGCCGATCTACCGTCATTACGGCTTCATCTACTGCTATCCTGAACTTTGTCCAATCGATGTAACAGGTTAGGTCATAGGATGTAACAGGTTAGGTTGATGGATTCCGACGGATTGAACCCGGTGGCAACCGAAATTTTTATCGGCAATTGATCACTACCGTGGGGATCGTCAATCACACTCCATGTGCAAACCAACGATAATGAATTCGAACAAAGTGTGAGGTCTAATCTACTGCCAAGTGCGGATGAACCAGCCAAACGTGTTACTTCTCCATTGTTAAGAACTGTCATATTGAAGTTGTCACAGAGGTCATATATCAAGGAAGACCGGTTGTCATCATACAGTTCTCCCCAGCCTGTACCGTGAGGGTTAAAATCTCCCATGATCAACCTTGGAGTAGGAAGAACCGAACAAATATCTGAAAGTTGTTTTCGGTTAATTGAGGCTCTAGGAGTAATATACACAGAAACAATGCAAAGGCTTTTATTTTTGATAACAGCCTGACATGTAACAACTTCAATACCTGGAATAGGAGGAAAATTCACTCTATAGAAGGAGTAGCACATTTTTATCCCCAAAAGTACTCCTCCTCTACGTGAATCCTAACGATCAAGACGAATAATATTCAAATCATGAATTGGAAGATCGATTTCGGGCGAGTGCCATGTTTCACAAAGAGCGAATGCATCACAACCGGTAGTGTGAGCTAAAAATTTGAAGGATTCCAATTTAGGAATAAGACTTCGACAATTCCACTGTAGAACAGTGATCAAATCCCCGACCTCTTTTGGAAAATTATCCGTCGAAGGAAATGATAGCTGCAAGCAGGGGCCACTTTAATGTTAATTGCTTCAAAAAAGTCGGGCACGACGAGAGAGCATGGGGAGGAGTACCCCTGAAGAAAACGCATTTTAGTGTGTTATCCACACAGGGACTATCCTCATGCTTTCGCACTTCCAGTATCTGAACTGGGGGAAGCAGAGGGTTTTTGAATCGGCCAACCACCTGCTTCTCCAAAATTTCAGGGCACAGACTTGCCTCTGTGACCACTCCTACAATCTCCACATCACGAGCTGGAATATAAACTCGATATTCCAGTGTAAAATGCTGGGAGGCAGTAATCTCATTAGCCTGCTTCAGGTTAGAGACGACAACACGGAGTTTATTAAATTTTACTTTCGTGATCTCTGTCACGGCTGAGAATCGCTTCGTCAGATCAGTAGTAATTTGGTACACATTCAAAGGTTTCTTTTTGGGCTGAAAGAAGATAAACCATGGACCGGCCGAGTCAATCGGATACGATCGCGGTCAAAATTGTGTTTGTGCCTCCCCATCATCAGGTGGCAAAGGTACTTCTTCAGACAAAGCGTCCATGTCGAAGAAACGTCTTCAACATGCACGATTTGCCTTACTCGTGGGAGCGTTGAATGCCCCCAACAATTTAAATCACAACCAAATAAAATATACGAACACAACACACCAATCAAAGCTAATCACTATTGAGATGAGAGAGAGAAGAAAGAAAAACTTAACTAATATTACTGATCTGTTGCTGCTGCTGCTGCTGCTGACGGCTTGCTGCTGCTGCACTTCTAGGCGAGGGGCGGTGCGGTACGTGGGTGCACGGGTGAATTCGTTCGTCTTCGTGTGTATTCACTTAGCGATGTCGGGTGATCGATAACGATGTAGTAGTGGATTGCTGGTTTGTTTGACCGAGCGGAGATGAATCGAAAAGCTAGTTGATTTATTTAGCCAACAATAGCTGTTTGATTTCCCTTGTTTAACTGGGAAACCTCACTTCCTCCTTAAAAAAAAACACACTTTCACTCTACGGCAGGAGTGAAACAATTTCGAGAGAAAAAAAATAACTTCGAAGGACCGTAAACTTCAAGAACAACGGAGCGCGGGATAGAATCAACTTTCCTCTTGCACTGAACTGAGCGGAATGACAAAACCTGTGTTTAATATTAGCAAATATAGTACATTTTGGATTGTTTGAGGCATTCAGTCGAGAGTGGTAGATTTGACACAGATTTTTCATTAAACCCGAACTGTATTTCCCCACAAACTTCTTTGCAGTTGGTGATAGACAGCGACATAGAAATTAGGAGAGTAACTTTCTTGTCGGCGCTCAGCAGCGTGATTGAACGATAATGCGGAAATTCAACTTGTCATTCATTTTTTAGATTTGTCACTCCTCCGGTAAACAATCTTCCTTCCAATCCTTCTAATTACTCAGTGTAGCACATAGTCAGGCGTTCACCACCGTATTTTAGTAAATCACATGGTAGTTGATCAACTCTAATAGCTTTATTGTTTTCCAACCGACTTATTCCCTACTCGATTTCCTGGACGGTGGATGTCGGAAGCTTGTCATCTTCCGCGCGGATGTATTACCGTGCAACTGTAACCGTTTGTTACAGAATTCATGTGATTTTTAATTTGGGCTTATTATTTTAAATGTACTGTTACGTCTTTATACATTTGTTTGGTGTTGCTTAGTAAGGTTCAGGAAATATGTTCAGTAATGTAAATTTTTAGTACGGATTGGAAAAAAAAATTCAAATTTTATAACAGTTAAGTCGGGAGAGGTTCCATGTCAGTTGGTAACTACTGGGAGATGATTCAGGTGGAAAATGGAAAATGGAGTATTCAGACATAGTAGGAAGACATAGAAAAGCGAAGGGTCGAAGGAGCCACGAATGTTCAACCATTGCTCAGAATTGTCCAGGCGTTCGCGTGTGAAAGGTATCTAAGCTGAAGTAGTGAGTGGTCCCTAATATAGCTTCGAGTGAGATCATTTTTAAAATTCAATTCAGGTAACTGAACAGGTGGATTGCCTAACATGATCAGAAGAATTATACAGTTGAGCTAAATCCACTCGATACCCTCACAGGACCTTTTGTGTTACCGTTTTGGTAGACACCGCTATCTTCTCCGTTGACGAGGTCAACCGACGCGCACGTGATACGGCTTAGCGACCCCAGTAGTCTAGACGCTAGGTCTAAAAGCAAAGAATATTTGCTTCCTCTGGCCGACAATTGCCAAGAAACGATTTGCCTCGGGAATCCTCCCTAACTGCAAAGGAGACTTCCCCTCTCGGCAGAGTCACTCCGGCCTTGCCTGGGCTCTGCCGATATCAGCCTATGAGGGACGACGCCTGGGAGGAAACAGTGATTTCACGCGCCAACGAATTCACTTCCTCACACCACCTATCAGCCAACTTTGACCCCAATCGCCGACCGAATCCGGATAGTTCGTGGATCGATAAGTCCGCCGTGCAGCAGCGAGCGCTCGCCCAACGTTGTGGAAGTAGTCCCAGATCATCATCATCAACTCCAGTCATGACCGGTACGTTTGTAGAACAATAAAACCACCCACTTTACACCACACTCACAGTAATAACCACCAAACCAACCCACCCAATAGTTCTTTCAATAAAGCCTCCATTTTGTATCATAGTACTCATTTCTCAAAAAAAAAAAAAAAAAAATAATCAGGTGACAGTATCCGCACATTTTGTTCACGAAGCCCTTCCAGATTACCCAGTAGTAAGCCGACCTTGAGACACAGCTCGAGAGGTCTCTTGTTACTGAGCATTTGCCGGGATTACAGACAGTAAAGTTACACAACCTACATTGAACACCGTTAAGGTACTTCATTTAAGGTGCTCGGCAAAGTACTGATTCCATCTATTGATCATGTCACACATATTCTTGAGAGAATTAAAAGTATCGACTCATATCGGATTGTGGCTTTGCACGAGTTGTTGAACTTCTCATAGAATTTCAGTGTGTCGCTGGTACGGTACATTTTCTCAATCGCTTCGAAATCTCGTTCTTCCATTTGGGGCTTTTCAAGGACCGAAGTTTGCTCAGCTTTGCGTTAGCTCTTGTGCGATGCTGCAACATTTGATTTGCGCTCTTCTCATCCACTATTTGCTTCCATTCGCCATCAACCCAATCTTTTTTTCCGATCCGCAGTAGACGAACCTAATGTCACTAGGACAGTGCTGCCTATGGCGGTTTTAATCTCTCTTAAGCTAGCTTTAAGAGTGACTGTGCCAAGTTGCTCTTCTAGGTGATGCGCGTATTTCCGAGCTACTCCGAATTCTCATAGTAGCTCAATTTTTGGTTGTGGCTTCTGCAACATGTGACAGTTGACAGTCTGAATCTATATTCACACTGTGATAGGTGCAATAGCTATTTATTCCATTTGAAGAGTCACCCTTTGTCAGTCAAACCCGCATCAATTGCGAAGCAGGCAAGCAATGATACAGATATTAACCATGAATCGGAACCTTACTCCGAATCATTTCAAACTAAAAAAAAAAATAGAGGTGAGTTATATCAGGAATATAAACGCGAGGTTCAGTTCACAGTTCACTGAAACATAAAATCTTTTATTATAAAATTTAATTGGTCGTCCTGAAAAGGACGATGGTTATGCTACGCCTGAGAAATTAATTTATATTTTAGGTTTATTTGGCCAGCTGGACACCATAATGTGCTGTATTCAATCCGGATAGTAGTTTATTCAACTCCTCGTCCTGTGACGGCAAGATACTTGGAATGATTCTAGTAGTCTAGTTGTCACAAACATCGTTTTGCGATGGGAGGAGCCCGGCTCCGGTAAGGCTTCGGAAGCGGATGCCGCTCGCGCGGATTATCGATTTTTACGACCCATTGCCACGTCAATAGGTCGAGCAGGGAAACTTGCAAACCTTTGCAGCGCTTCCTTTTGGTTTGTAGATAAGCAAGCGCAGGCAATAATTTGCGGGTTAGACGCGCAATCACGAGAAAACGGATGAGATAAAAAAAACATAGAAAAAATCTTCGTAACGAGAGAGCGAAAAACACAACCGTGCGCTCAATCGAACTTGAATATCCCTATGAAATCATTTTGGTTCCAATCGTGTGCTTTATCCTGGCGTTGATAGCATTGCTTTGAAAGAAGAGAGGCACAAACATGCAGTACGAAGCAATTTTTATAAGAGGAGACGAGCTTCAGTTATAAAACCAGACACCGGCAACAAAGCACAATAAATTTGCAGCTGAGGGATGCGGCTATGGCTGTATTGAATATGGAATGAAACATGGTGAAATAAAAAGAAGAAGATAATTTGAACCATTTGTTACCCGGTTCTGAGGACCCGGAAAGGGAAAAATATATTTTCAACCTCTTCGTATGCAGTTTTGTATGGGAGCAATTGTAGGTCATTTTTCAGTAAAAAATGAATTACTTATACAAATAGCACCTAATCCAAAAAAATTGTTTTAAATTGTTATAAATAAGTTTTTCTGATCAAATGGTGTACAAATTTAGTCATTCTGTTCAGTCAAACGAAAGTTATTAGCCGTCAAAAGCATTTCACTTTTGCGTAACGCTCTCATTTTTCAAAATTTTGAGATTGAAGCCGGTATAGAAAAGAGAAACGTAGTCCTACGTTAGAAATAGAGGTGGGTTAGACCATCCCCACCGGTGGATTTGTATCTGGGTAATATTTTGATGACAGAGAGCGTTCCTATTTTGATTTAGCCACACACTTTCGCACCGGTCGTTCATAAAAAGGTAACACAATAAGACACAAATTTATTCTCGCTCCGGTTTCATTTCGCTAAATATTTCGTGCAGTGTATAGTTTAAATACTCTTCCGTACAGGTTTTCGACGTTCTGGTTTGTCCCAAAGATTGGGAAACATCCAACCAAGCCCTGTAAAGCACTTCATTGTCTTGTTGCGTCCAATTCCTCCCGCATAATCACAAACCATTCCTGAAACATTTCCCTTGTTGTTGACGACCGTTTCCGTTATTGCTCTTACATTTACCCTTATTGTTGACAACTATAAACTAACCATCTCCTATATAGGTTTAACAATATGTCAGATGGTAAAAGGCCAAATAACAATATGCGGTTAAGTTAGGTTACCTTAAACAAATGGCAATGTTCACGAACAAAATATTTGCTGTACTCTATGCCAAAAAGTTGGTTTATAATCCAGACCGGACAATATGTGTTAATGTAAGGGTTGTATGATGAACATGAGATTCAACTTTTCGATAACAATAACACAAAATGTGATAATATATCTTCCGAAATCCGATCATCCGAAATATAGTTTTGACTATATAGCAAATTGGTTTGGGGTTTTGATGCACTCATGTGTCACAACATATCACAATAAACGTGAAGTTAGCAAATAACACTTTAAAAACAAATCGGAAACACTCAAATTGAAATGAGAGCCTTCCAGATGAGGATATTGTTTTAACGTTTCAACTTGTTTTGCTTTTTTTTCTTCAAATAGCAACGCTCGGCTCGGTTGGGTCGAGTAGTCAAATTTACGAACCGGCTGCTCACCGAGCGAGCGAATTGTCATTTCCCAACCCGGTTACCAACCACCGGTGCGGTGTCGAGTTGTCAAACAGGGTAACAAATTACCGATATTACCGTATTGGTGCGGTTGGTCTTATATCAGGGACATAACCGCGAGGTTCACGTAGGACCGCGTTGGTGTATAGTAATAATGGTAGCATCTAATTTATACATATCATAACAAATTTGGTTGATGAATATTAAATTGTTTTTATTATTTTGCATTGACTCGTCCCTTCCTAACACATTTTCTACATACGGAGCCATTGCTTACGTTTTTCAGTTCGGGTTTAATGAAAAATCTCTGTCAAATTTCAAACATGTCAAACAACCCAAAATGTTCAATATTTGATAATATTAAACACAAACTCTTTTGTTGTAAAATTTAATTGGTCGTCCTGAAAAGGACAGTGGCTATGATACACGTAAGAAATTAATTTTTGTATTCGGTTTATTTGGCCAGCAGGACACCATCATGTGCTGTGTTCAATACAGCATTGTAGTTTATTAAACTCCTCGTCACTGTGAATGGCTTAGGGCAAGATACTTGGCATGATTTTAGTAATCTATTTGGCACAAACATCGTTTTCCGCTGGAAGGTGCCCGGCTCCGGTATGGCTTCTGCAGCGGATGCCGCCCACGCGGAATATCGATTTTTACAACCCATTGCCACGGCAATAGGTCGAACGGGTAAACTTGAAAAACTTTGCAGCGCTTCCTTTTGGCTTGTAGATGAGCAAGCGCAGGCAATAATCGCGAGAAAACGGTCGAGAAAGAAGAAAAAAAACGAGAAAAATCTTCGTAACGAGAGATCGAAGAAAACACAACCTTACGTGCCGCTCAATCGAACTTGAATATCCCAATGAAATAATTTTGATTCGAATCGTGCGCTTTATACTGGCGTTGATAGCATTCCCTTCAAAGAAGAGAGGCGCGAGAATGCAGTACGAAGCAAATTTCATAAGAGCTGAAG
Source organism: Aedes koreicus (assembly GCA_024533555.2). Lineage (NCBI taxonomy): Eukaryota > Metazoa > Arthropoda > Insecta > Diptera > Culicidae > Aedes > Aedes koreicus. The sequence continues at coordinate 700,882 of JAHHFK020003766.1, forward strand.
GGTGTGGCTATGACTGTATTAAACATGGAATGAAACATGTATGTTTGTATGTAAGATAGCCACCATCCCTTCTAAGACCATGTCATGTATGCAGCTCCACCTAATAGCAAGATCAAATTGAGTTACCGGGTTGTATTCACAGTAACGCTGCATGAAGGGCCAAAAACGGTGGGCGGACCCGTAAGCAGAGACACTTACGCGAAACCCGTGGGAACATAAAATTCTCCTCACAAAGATACGATCCAACAAATCGGATAACCCTATTCGCAATACTTATTAAGCTTTCTACGGGATGGCTTGTTAAGAAGGGCGCGTCACTCTCGCTGAAACTGTTGATGTAGAATTCACAGCATCACAATCGAATCGGTAGGATAAGGAAAATGATACTGTTTGTTCGCTCCTAGACGCCGGTTGTCATACCACTCCATTGTTCAATTCCAGCTTGAGTGATACCCTGATGCTCCCTCCCTTCCCAATATATATTCAATGTCATATAATAATATACAAAATATAGAGAATGAATATTATAATGATAACAAATATAGTGAATGAATATTATAATGAAAAATAATATAATGAATATATAAGAATGATAATACAAATAATTTTTTTTTTGAACCTGAAAGTTGAAATTGATTTAAAATTATTTTACAAAACTTGGGATATCCATGGATGATCTAAAATTATGTAGCATATAAAGAATAGTATGAGACTATACGTACTACAGTGATTTTAATGAAATATATTTGAATGCAATAATATCACATCATTTAATATCATATCATAAAAGAATAAACTGACGTTATAATGTTAAATAATAATACGAGCAAGCCAAAAGAGTATATATCCGTAAATTAGCTGGTCATCTACTCATCGAAAGACTTTCGCTGTTGCAGCTTCTATAGCATTAAGAACTACTACGATTAGTATTTGTTTTCACAATTAAACAAAGAACACAATAAGCGTAGGTACAATATATATCTGACATCCACTGGTTTGATACTGAAATTAAAAATTAGTTATGAATTAATATCCCAATAGTTTTGGAAAAGCCGAAAACGGCTAACAATAAGGCGAAATAAATTTCATATAAGTATGAATAATGCCAAAAACGGAAACTTAATAAACCTACAAATACTGAATTTTTCGAGAACTCTTGTTTAACTGGACCCATAAATGATTATTTGTGTCTGTAAAATAGGAAATGAATGATTATAAATTATATATTTTTGGTGAAGAAGGGAAGAAGCTTTTTTGAGTAGAATTTGTGGTATATGATCCTTTCTAAAAAAAAACGTTAAAAACCTTCCTATCTTTTCAAATACATAACGTAGGTTAGGTGAGCTATAATTGACATGGACGAATATATGTGAAGCTGAAAATGACATATAAAATAGCATAGATAATATTCACTAGTTATAATATTAAATGATAATAACAATTTTAATTGTATTTACATGTTTTCAGATTGTGGTCCTGCTGCAATATATCATAACCACGATAAAAAAATATTTATAATTATTTTACCATACTTGAGAATTCCATGGATGATCTGAAATTATATACCGTATAAAGAATAGTATATCTACAATTTGAATGGAAAAACGAATTGATGTGATATAACCACAATGGAACTGACTCTTAGCTTCGGGTCTAGACAAAGAATCCCTACTGCCCAACTATCAGTTTTTGTTGCCTAAGCCGAAGTTTATAACTTATAAGCTGTTTTATAATTGTATAAAAGCAAATGAAGCTGAATAAGCTATAAGCAGAATTAAAAAATCGATACAGTACTTATGCGTAATGTAACACAGCTTTAACACAACATTTAGCTCTCGGTTGCATACTTTGAAAAGAAAGCTCTTGTATGATCCATGTTTGTCTGCGTTTACACAGCTTGTTTATGTAGCTAAGAAATTAATCGGTTAAGCTTTTGAATTATATTTTTATTTTCTTATACACAGTTTTATTTGTTAGCTTTGTTAGCTTTTCAAAAGCTTTTATATTAAAAATACCTTAGCCGCTATACAGCTAAGTGATTATAGCTGTATAGATTGTTGCGGCACAGAGTATGCAGCATCTTTACAGTTATTTATATTGATTTGCAAGTCATACACTGAGCGAACGAATCAAGATGAATTCATAGGAATATCGTATGGAAATTTGCCAGAAGATATTGTTGCAAATTTCATACGATTCACTAATGGAAAGAAGTTCAGAAAAAAAAGTTGCAAGTGGGATTCGAACCATGAACCTCGGGATCCAGAGACGAGCCACAATCCCACGAGACTATACACGGATGATAAGTGATGTCAAGTGAAAGTGTATAAAAGACATGTTTTACTCGACCAATGCATCAAATCATTTCATAATGTTTCAAAGGATTTTGAAGACATATAAGAAAAGCGGTACTTACTACCGAAAAACTGATCATACCTCTCGTGATGATCTTCAGGAATGGGCAATGAAGCATAACATATCCCACCTCGCATTGAAGGATCTCTTAGCAATACATAAAAATCAATACAATGACATTCATCTACCATCAGATCCTAGAACATTGTTGGGAACTAGTACTCCGGTTGTCGATATTCCAGGTGGACAATATTGACACCAAGGCCTAGAAAGTTGCCTTTGAAACTGTCTTGCAGATCTAAGCAAAGGGTTTCAGTTGGTGGGGATTTTGTGCACCGTAAAACGGTTAAATTATATACGGATACAAATTTGTGTGTATAGGATTAAATAAAATCTTGTTGGATTTAAACGAAGAATTTCTGTTGAAGTTTATTGTGTTTCATTGTTTTGATAATATTATGTCACATAAATTCAAAATAAGATTCGTTTACTTCTTATACACAATTAGTGAAAAGATTGTTGAATATGTCTCGGTGGCTTAGTGGTTATTCTATCGGGCCACTGAGCAGTAGATCAGGTGTTCAATCCCCGGTCTTAGTGGCATTTTTTGTTAATCACAGGAAATTCTTGTACCTAATTTTAATAAGATTTTCTTTTTGATTGTACAATTTTTATTACTCTCAGAAGTAATATAGTATCTAAAAAATAATAATAACAAATGGTCCGAGAACGGCACAGATAACAACGAAATTGGATGGTGATCATGTTTAGATTATAATAATTTTGGTAACCCTGATTTTCAAAACAGTATCAACTATTTGATAAAGAGCTTTAGCAATCATTGTTGTTCAGCATTATTAGAACTAAAATCTGGTTTGAACACTTTGAACACGGGTACTGGAATTCCTTACAGCTGATATGGATCAGAGGATACAGTCACGGATCTTATGACGAAGGTGCAGAGTTCGAATCTGGTTAAGTACGCTAGTAAGTGATATATAAATGTATAGATAAAAATATTATAATATATAATGCATGTAGTTATATGTTAATTGCGCTCTACAACGGTAAAAAAGCAACGTTGTCATAATATCGTCCACGAGTATTGTAAACGTGTTTGACATAGCGTTTATATAAACGTGTTAAGACTAGCAATAAAACGCTGTTTGCCTCAGTTCTAAAAATAGAAATTGCTTTGAACGAATAAATATCTATAGAGTATCAGCTGTATACAAGTTGAGATAAAGTCGAGAGAATGATTATCAAGCATAGAAGCTGCAAATTGGTGATAATACTAACTTTTTAAAAGCAGTATACACGCTTCTTGCTATCTTTTCGCATTTTCATGAAGCTGGGTAGATTCGCCAGATTTGTCTGTGAAAATATTGGCTGGGCGCATGTGCAACCACTACTTAACCATTACTCAGTTTAACGCTGTAAACGTATTGCCAATGAAGCGTTTACCTAATGAAACATGTTAGTTGGGTGAGCCCTTGCGGCACGTCAAGCCGGCCAGTTCAGCGCAAGGGCTAAACATGGAATGAAACATAGTGAAACAAAACGAAGAAGACAATTTGAACCATTTGTTACCCGTTTTTGAGGACCCGGAGAGGGATAACCATATTTTCAACGTATGCAGATTCGTATGGGTGCAAAAGAAGGTATTTTTAAGTAAAAAAATGAAGTACTTATACAAATAGTACTTAATTGAAATTTCAATTCACAATATTTGTAAGTTTTTCTGATCAAATGGTGTACTAATAAAGTCATTCTGATCAGTCAAACGAGAGTAGTTAGCGTTCAAAAACCTTTCACTTTTGCGTAACGCTCTCATTTTTTAAAATTTTGAAATGACACCCGGTATAGAAAAGAGAAACGTAGTCCTACGTAAAAAAAAAGTGGAACGGGTTATAAAAACTCATTTAAATGAAGGCTAGCCCATGTTCTTTTATTTTTGTTTAGCCGAGCAGGAACGAATATCTCGATTACTGAACTTGGCATTGTTAAGCGCTGTACCAGAAGTAAAATACCTAATATCAATATCATGCCAGAACAAAATTGAAATATGAGTCGTTAGGTAGGGTCCAGGTGGTGGAGTCGTCTTCCTGGCGTCGGTGATTGTCACCATGTGAGGAAATAGGCCGACGTAAAATAAAGAAAAAAAAATTGAAATAAAACAATAACAAAATGGTACCTCTCATATGTTCCCATGTATCCCAAATAACAAGTTTGGTCATTCGAAAGATATTTTAGATGCAATATTAAGGTATTTTTCTTTGAAATTTTATCTCATCTATCTGCAGCACCTCTTGACATTCAGCTAGGAAAACCGACGCGTTTGTGGCTACGCTATGACGCCTCTTGATCAACCCGAGTATTGTTACTTTTAACAATACAAACGATTCATCAACGATACAAATTGTAATAAAGACTAAAGCATAGTCAACTTAGTAATGGAACAACATAATTTGGGTCTATTTTGGATTGGAATTAACAGATTTGAAAACGATTTTCACTAAAGTAGATATTCATTTAAGACAAACTTTCGAAACAGATTATGCATCGTAGTTTCAAAGGAATTCTACAACTTTTCCCTCAATACGACCCATCTAGCGGCGCAAAAGATTTGGAGATTTTAGCCTACCAATTTTTAATCGAAGCTGTCGTGTTAATGACTGCACCTTTATCTACCGTATTAGCTTCATTATTGCCCAGTAGTTTACAACGGGTCGGAATTGGGGACAATTAGGTGGATTGAGAATTTTCGGAACAACCCGCACTCCGTTTTCATTGTACCTTTGTTGTACAACGGTTTTGTGAATTTCCAAGTTCATCTTTTGATTTTGAGTGCAAATTTATCCGTAAAATAAATTTGAATCTGACATGGGGGACCTCCTCGAGACTTCGCCTTGTAAAAATTTGGTCCTGGAAGTTGTCCAAAGTTGGCGTTTACATAACTTTTATCATCCATAAGTGGATGCGTATCCCACCGGACTTGGTAAGCAGGTTGTCATACAAGTTTTGAGCATGGGTTATAGCTACAGTATTCTGCTTGAGTGATCGATTAGATATTCGCTACACTGTTCTACGGGTGACACCATACTTTTTACTCAAATCGGACATACCGGGATTGCTTCTGATGGACCTCACGACCTTTCTATGGAGCTGACGGTTGGCAGTTCTACTCCGGCGTTTAAGTCGTCGGCTTCCAATTCGTCGGCAAGGTTTCCCTATACGTTTTGAGTTTACGTCATACGGTGTTTCTAGGAAAATTCAACACTTTGGCCAGCTTGGACGTGGACCACGATGGATTTTCCAGGTGACTGTGCACGAGTTTTTCTACACTCCTTGTATGGTGACTGTTTCCAAAACAAGAGCGTTTTATGAACTGAAAAAAATACACTGTTATTGTTATTGTCAACAAAAAGACGTAAAGCTTCCGATAACGTCCACTAGGAGCGCTTTAATAAGCAACTGAGTTTGTTATATTACTAAGTGGGCCATGTTTTATGATAAGTTTCTTTGACTAAAAAAAAATTTCACCTTGTTTTGAAGTAATCCGGGCTAGAGTTCGATGGTAGATCTGAAACTCCGTAACGCATAGCGAGAAGATGATCTAGCAGCGTTACGGGGCAAAATTGTCTTAATCTATTTTGTATTTGATAGAAATGTCTTTTTTTTTTGGTATTAATGAAAAATAGGATGGAGTTATTTTCATGGAAATCAAAAATCTTATTGTGACAAATACGCACGGTAGTATTTATCAAGTCTACACACTTAGAAATTATGAATTTTACACGAGACGTTAGTCACGTTTGTAAAGAGTCGGGGAACGTAAACAAAGAATTCGTGTAAAATTATGTCTCCTGAAACTGACACATACGCAATTCGACGAGAGATGTGTTTGATTGAATTTATTTTCTCATCTCTTTCAACTCATTCTTATGTGCTAAAGGACGCTTGCATGTGTCGGTCTCAGGAAACAGAAATTTACATGACATTTTGGTAGTGTGTAGTACTAGTCAATCTTCTGGGGCTTTTGGGATGAGCTGTTTTTGAATTTCTAAGTGATTTGAGTTGACGCAAGATGGGTTTTGGTTTATGTTTGAAACTAAACATTTCCCTTGGGCTTCGAATGGTGAGTTGACAACATCGAAGGAGGGTGCGGCCGACCTCTGTCATCACAAGTTCCTATTTCACGCCTCCACGAGTCTTATTATCACAAAAGACTGCCAGCTGAAACATGGAGACGCTGGTTGGCGTAGCCTGGTAAATGTTGTCATTTTGACAATAGCGAAGTGAGGGGTGCGCCTGAAGATCGTCTACCTATAAATCAAGTTGGATATCCATACCTGTAATTCATATCATATTATTTTCCATTCTCATCTAATTAAAAATTTCAGCACGGTCTGGAATCATCTTTGCATTTCAAAACCATTTAAGAGTCTTGAGCAAAATGACAAGCATCAAAGGCTCGATTATTTTCAGGATTTTTAGCATAACATTTAATTTAATTTGCACTTCAGAATTTCAACTATTATATTCATAAAAGACTAGCATGTGTTTATAAGCAGTGCAGGATTATATTTAAATATTTTGTTTAGTTTTATTATGGTAAGATAAGCCATTTATTTCAGAACCATCAAACCGAGCTCGCCAATTGCTATCGTTGAAATGTAACTAGAACGGTATAAAGAAGAATTTTAACAACATGTCTTATAAAATAATATCTCTTATTGAAATTTTATCTTTGATATTTGCAATGATCTATTCGGTTTTCAGCTTTTCGAGGACTAGTAGGATATTAATACATGATTAATTTTAATCAATTTTTTTTTTCAGTAACAATCCAGAAGATGTCGTATATAATTTGTACATACACATATTATGTTCCCATATTGACTTACTGTAGCCGCTTTTTACATGGTCAAGTAATATAATTTGTGCAATGTGTAATTTGTTATTTCATGTACATCATTCAGGTTTAAAATTTAGCATTTTTGTTTTTTATGATATCTTCAGTTCTTGTGTACAAATTATACTAAATATTAAATAACATATAACGGGAAAAGAGAGAGACCACCAGGGCACCCAGCAGCAACAGCCATCGGAAGCACTGACAGATATTTTGTGGTTGTTTCATTATGATTTCTGTCCCAATCAGTGGTTATTCTAACCAACAATTTAAACATTTGTAGTTATTCAGTAGTACTCATCTTAATGTGCGACTGAAGTTTTTCTAATGTGAGTCAGCAATGTTCGGCTAATCATTCTCAAATAAATCAACTTATGTGTGAATGTGCAAGCAAATTTGTTTATTGAGATTATCATGCACTGACACGTGCTCATCTCCTTAATGACAAAAAAACAGTTTGCGTTAAAACTCATAATCTGAAAGTACACTGATTGACCGACCGTGAAATATTTGACACTTGTTGACAGATAAAATCTGGTTGTATGACATTTTTGTGAAGTTTAACATAATTATTTGGCAATTGAATTACACGTATTTGCTTTTTGTCAAATATATGTCGATACTGTTTGGTAAAATTAATGTTTAAATTAATTTAGTAGCTTTTTGCAAAGGTTTTTCTTTCTTTCTCTGCTGGGGGGACGGAGGGGATGCAAATACTGCACACAACATGTAGTGATGTCTCGATATTCAGCATGAAAATGTACTGCAGAACCAACTTCTCAAGAAAACAACTTTATTGCTGATTAGTTTTCATATGCTTATTCTGAAATGATAAGAAAGTAGAAGATTGTCATCATTATTATGGCTGGCACACAATACGTTGCGAATGCGTTCGCGTGAATTTGACTGTTTTTCCACAGGTTTTCTGTTAAATTTATTTATTTAATTAGTTCGTTTATTTGTTAGGCTCAGGCGTGTGTAACACTTTACGGAGCCGATATTCAATATTGTTATTTACAATGTATTAATTTTCAATTTTAGTAAAATGGGGTGCCAATTACTCGTGGCTAGCTCGAGGTTAATGGGTCACATTATTGTTTGGAAGGGGCTAGGCAGGTAACTTATTTCAGGTATTTGTTGCTGCTCATGGTTGCGACATCTTCCAAATCCTCGGTCTCTGTAGTCCCTTACAGGAACTAAGCTGCAGAAGGGTGACTACAGCTTGCTGGGCAGGTACAAGTAGCACGGAAACAAAAGAATAATATAACTGGGACACAATGGCAGGGAATTTACTAGACTGGAGGGGAGGGGGTGATGACATTACACTCTTAGATCAGACAAACAAAGGAATTCGCTTGCATGTAGGGGAGATCACGCATTCCCAAAACATCTCTTACCTTGCGGGAGGGTGGTCTACCTCGGGCCACTAGGGTATCCAATAGTCGTGCTCTGGGGGCATCATTACCCGGGAAATGCCAAACTGCGTGATCGATGTCATCATAACCGGTTCCGCACCTACATATGTTGCTATCGACGAGGTTAATTCTGTAGAGATATGCGTCTAACGAGAAGTGGTTGGCCATAAGTCTTGACATCACACGAATGAAACCGCGACTTACATCCAGACCTTTGAACCACGATCTCGACGAAACATTTGGAATAATGGAATGTAACCACCGCCCAAGAGAATTACTTGTCCAATCGTTTTGCCAACTTTGAAGAGAACTCTGACGTACTAATGGGAAAAATTCATCATCTGAAATTCTTCTTTCAAAAATCTCGCCGTCTTTTGCGCCCACTTTTAGTAGAGAGTCCGCCTTCTCATTGCCTGGAATAGAGCAATGTGAGGGGACCCATGCAAAGGTAATCCTTAATGATCTTTCGACCAACGCACACATCTGCTCCCTTATTTTTGAAAGAAAGTAAGATGAGTGCCTCACTATTTTCATCGGCCTCAATAGAACTGAGACAATCCGAGAAGATGAAATAATGGTCTATGGGAATGTCGGAAATTATCCCCAATGCGAAATTGATTGCTGCCAGCTCAGCAACATATACGGAACAATGTTCCTGAAGTTTCCAGAAGGCAGATGACTATACATTGTAAACATCGATACCAGTGGATCCATCAATGCGCGGCCCATCAGTGAAAATTCTTCTATTGCAATTGACATGTTGGCACTTTTTAATAAAAAGCTTGAGACGCAGTTGGGCAGGGAACCGCTTTCTAGTAAACCCTACCAATTCGGTTTTTTGCGGTGAAAACTCGATCCCCAAATTTCTGGCCCAAATGGACAGATTATCCAGGGAATTTTGCAATGGTCTTTGCAAGATTTCCGCACGTGGACCTCTAAAGGAGATCACAGTATCTTCTGCAAGTTGTCTTAGCGTGCATCTATTTTCCAAGCAGTTATCAATATCTTTAACATAAAAATTATAAAGTAAGGGACTTAGACATGAGCCTTGGAGTAAGCCCATGTAGCTAATTCTGGAAGTTGTCAGTTGGCCTAGATTGAAGGTCATTTGTTTTTCTGGCAGTAAATTATACAAAAAAAATAATTAAAAAATCATGGTAAACCACTACTGTGGAAACTATCTTCCAGTATATCTATAGAAACTGAATCAAATGCGCCCTTAATATCCAGAAATACTGAAGCTAATTGCTCCTTGTGTGCAAAGGCCAGTTGTATATCAGATGAAAGCAACGCTAAACAATCGTTTGTTCCTTTGCTCTTTCGGAAACCAAATTACGTATTTGATAGCACGTTGTTTGATTCAACCCAACGGTCAGGTCTTGATAGGATCATTTTTTCAAACAATTTCCTTAAACATGATAGCATAGAGATCGGACGGTAAGAATTGTAATCAGACGCTGTTTTCCCAGGCTTTTGAATAGCTATTACTTTAACCTGCCTCCAAGGTGTAACTATATTTAATTCAATGAGAGTGTTATACAGGTTAAGTAATCGTCTTTTAGCAATATTGGGGAGGTTTTTTAGAAAATTGAATTTAATAATATCGCTTCCCGGAGCAGAGTTATTCGAGGACAGAAGAGCCATTGAAAATTCCAACATTGTGAATGGTTCGTCCAGAGAACTCTTACTTCGGGTAGTTTCCCGTAAATTCGGTTGTGTTGGGACAGATTCTGGACAAACCTTTTTGGTGAAGTCGAATATACATTGCATGGAGTATTCTTCACTCTCATTGGAGGATGAGCGATTTCGCATGTAGAGAGCCTTTCTCCAGAGAGTTGTCATTGAGGTTTGTCTAGATAGTTCCTCTATCTACGAACGCCAGTAATTGCGTTTCTTTGCTTTGATTAAGTTTTTAAGCTTTTTTTTCAAGCCCTAGGTACTTATCAAAAAGCTCACATGTTTCATGTCTACGATAATATTTAAACGCATCGGATTCACAAGATACAACTTAGTGCATTCGTCATCCCATCCAGGGGTGGCGGGTCTTCTTTTGAGGAATGCACTTGGAACACGTCGTTTTTGAGCTTCTAATGCACTTTTGTACATCAATTCGGAAAGGAAACGATACTCATCCAATGGTGGAAGAGGATCGGTAGAATCAATACCAAGGGTTACCGCCGATGCAAAATGTTGAAAATCAATATTCCTCGTGAGGTTATAAGAAACATTGATTGACTGGTCTGTTTTTCGACAACCATTTTTGATTGAGATAATAATTGGTAGGTGATCACTACCATGGGGATCAGTGATTACTTTCCACAGACAATCTAATGATAGTGAACTAGAGCACAAAGATATGTCAAGTCAACTCTCCCTGGCAGGAGGTTTTGCTATTCGTGTCTCTTCCCTAGTGTTTAATATGGTTAAGTTGAAATCGTCGCATAAGTCATAGAAAATACCCGCTCTGATGTCATCGTATTGTTCGCTCCAAACAGTACCGGATCGCCCAGAATAAGAACTGGAGATGGAAGTACTGTAACTGAACTCCAAAGTTGACGACGGTTTATTGATGTCCTCGGTGGGACATAGACGGAAGCTTTGCAAAGATCTTTATTCTTTACATTTATTTGGCAAGCGACGATTTCAATGCCTAAGATTATTGGGAGTGAAATTTTATAGAAGGGGTAGCACTTTTTGATCCCCAAAAGTACGCCACCATATGAATCATCTCGGTTCAAGCGAATAATGTTAAAATCGTGGAAGTTTAATTCATCTTCAGAAGAAAGCCATGTTTCACAGAGAGCAAATATATCACAATTGTGAATCAAATACTTGAACAAGTCTAATTTAGGTATTAGACTACGACAGCTCCATTGTAATACGGTGATCATATCTTGATCCTCACCCGACGAATTATTCATCGAAAGATATGAATTCACCAATGAGGGGCCATGATACAGTTAATTGCATGAAGTAGTTTCCAACTATTGGAATAAGCAGGTCAATGAGTCCTCAGAGCGGTGAAGCATCCGAAACACCAAGAGCATTTAAAATGTTATCCACAATGTTCCTAAAATTAGTCTTACCTCGCTTGGACGGGATATTTTTCTTAGAAATGCGAGAAGACGTAGTACTTGTTTTTGGCAACCTCTTACGGTTACTGTTATAAGGTAGCGGCAGGGTGGTATAACTACAGCCAGGAACGGATGCATCAGCTATTACCGGTTTATTCGGTTTTTTAGATTGACCCCCGCTACCTCCAATTTTTTTCAAGCATTTGAGAGTAGGTTTTATTTGTTTCCAACGCACACCCTGAGAACTAGTGGGCTTTCTTTTACCGGGGGCGTGTACCTCCGGAAATCCAGTCTCATCGGCTACGTCAGAATCCAGTTCATCGGAAGACAAAATCAAAAAAGGATTTTCATTTTGAGCGGCTGATAGATACGATGCAGACGCTCCGTTTTGTGACTTTAACATTTCTACATAGGTCTGCTTGGAGCGTTCTTGTATGGAACGTCACACGGTACCAGTGCGCTTCTTGTACACGGGGCAGTTCTGCAAATCGTGGAAAGGCTCTTAACTACAGTAAGCACACTTTGTTGCTTCCTGTTGGCAAGCATCCTCTAGATGCCTTTGGCCGCATTTGCCACAACGGGGCTTGTTGTCGCAAAAAGTAGCCGTATGACCCAACTGTTTGCACTTGGTAACATGAAATACCCTTGGTACAAAAAGGCGCACTGGAAAAAAAACCTTATCAATTTCAACAAATTTTGGGAGAATTGTTCCGGCGAAGGTCACTTGTTGCGAGTCCGATGGTGAATACGTCTTTTTTTTCATCTACCATTGATCCTGCATGCAATTGTTTGCATTCCAAAATCTCAACAGTAGAGTTTGCATTCCAAAATCTCAATAGATCTTTGAGAGGCAAGTCGCCCCCTCCATGAAAAAAACAAATTCAGGGACAAAAAGAATTACATAAAACAAAATAAAAATCAGATGATTTGTTTTTTTGAACCGCTCTACGCAGAACGATATTTTTACAATATCGATACACAAAAAACACTAACAGATGAGGGAACAATAAAGGAAACTGTGCTACTTGCCCTTACGCTGTGCCTATGCCGGTGTGGCACTTTCTGCTGTTGTTCGCAAACAAAGCGCCGCTTGCTGACCGGCAGTGGATGGAGCGATGACCTCCCCTGCTGCGATGATGCTTATGGGGTTACATGCGGCCGATGGCTGGATAGATCATCCGTCGGACTCGGCCGGGAATGTCTGCTTCCCTAAAAGAACGCTCGGCTGGATATCGGCGGTTCAAACAGTGCACTAATTTTATTCACCGCGTGGTTGATAGCGGATTGAAGGAATAAAAAACAACAGAGGTAGTGCGGAGTGCGAAAAAAACTGAACCGAAGCTCTTCAGCGTTCGATGCGGAATGGTTTGTCAAATTTATTACATAGGAACGCAAACGTATTTATGTGTGGTGATAAATCTGACAGCTCCCATGTTAAAGCATAGGACAAAAATTTTAAAATGCTTCTAAAAAATTCTAATGAAATTTTAATTAAAAGCGGTTTGCTGTATGATGTAAGAAAAATCCAAAACTTCACAATAGGGGCATTATTTTAATTTTATTTTTATTTTTCTGAAAATGTCTTTATTGAGTAGTTTTGGATTTTTCTTACATCATACAACAAACCGCTCTTAATTAGAATTTCATTTGAATTTTCTAGAAGCATTTTAAATTTTTCGTCCTATACTTTAACATGGGAGCTGTCAGATTTATGACCACTCGGTGTCTTCTTCTTTTTTCAACCTGGATTCGTCCATAGAGAGCACGATACAATTTGATCGTTTTTATGTCAGATGGCACCAGCGAATATCAATATATGGTTACCTATCAGTTACGATACTCTGATGGGGCAGCCTTTGAGATCGAAAAATACCTTATAGTAAACCTTATATATGATCTACCATCTTACATACTACCAAAACATAAATTGAGTTAATTGTTCCGTCCGCTGTAAAAAGAAAAATTCTTTCTCTCTCATTCGGATGTTTTATTGTAGTTTGGTTCTCATGAACCATTTTCGAAATCGTTCTGTTATGGATCTTAGTAAGTTTTATTTTAAGGAAAGTGAAGTTGTGCAGAACAAAATGCAAAAAGACAATCAAAGATCAAATGGCAGATTGATAAGCCAAATTACACAAATCAGCAGTCCATCGAGTTTTAACTAAACTACTACATCCCAAGTAACACCACTTGTCATACTGTAACCGTCCTTCCTACCCTCTTACGAATTATCTCAAACACAGCGGCTAATGCGCCACTCTCCTAGGGAGAGACCACTGGTCCCGTTTTATTAATTTGCCCGGCGTACAATCTACAGGGTATTCTCGAACGGTTCCTCTATCTACCATGCGCACCCTGGCCACAATCGAGAGCGAATGAGGTGAGGTGAAAGTATAGATGCAGTAAAGTTAACGGACAATTGCTCAAACTAACAACCTCCGTACGTGAGACCTAAGTGGACTAAATAACCACAGGGCTTGGCAAAGATAAATAAGCAACGCGTAGGTAATTTTAGATTGGTTTCATTTATGTATGTATTGTCTTCTTAATTTAATTAATAATTTGTGTCGTGTGAAAGTGTGTGTGTTGTAGTGTATGTGACATGGCCATGGTTAACGACATACCTGATCAGGGTTTATGTAGCGACTGGTAGCTGGCGGGGTCGACCGAGGGGTCTGTCGACGTCGTGTGACGTTCAGCGGCTAGGCGATGACCGGGTTGTAGTCGGGAGGGACTCGCGTGCGTAATTGGCCGATCTAGAGTTGCGGGATTGGCATCGGCTGAAAATCCGAAACTATATCGTCTCCTCTCTTACGGAATGCCAACGTATCACCAACTGGTTTTCGCCTTTAGGACTACGCAACCACCGGGACGAAATGAAACACTCCGCAACAGATTCTCGACAGCTCGGAGGGCCTTAATTCCCGTTTGGCTACCAAAATGGCGGGCCTGCACGGTCCAGATGTAGGGAGGCCGACGCGAGCCGTAGAGCTTTAAGCCCGTACAAAAAACGTCTTTCGGACGCTGCGATCCGAGGTGAATCATTAAATTAGAATTTTACAATAAATAAATAAATGAATTCAATATTAAATTACCTTTGAGTACTAAAACTAAGGGTACAAGAGCAGAGCCTTTGTCTCGCGAGAATAAAAACCAAAATAGGACTAATCTAATTAAAAGGAAATAGAACACACGCAAAATAATTAGACAGCGTTCAAACTTTACTGCCCTATGCTGACCGCATTTGCATTCCCGCTCGTTACACACCTTAGAAACAAAATCAAAAGAAAATCACTGCACTCTGAAACTAGCTTCTACTCTTCAGCCTCGATAAATTCTAAATGGACGAGTAGCTTCTTTAGAATCTCCTTCATCTTCAAAAACGTTTCACTTTGTGTTCTCTAACGTATTCTTTGTACACATACCAATTCGAAAATCTTAGACCAGATTCCCTTTTCCCCATTTCCCTTCCTATAATATAATCTAAAAATAAAAGCTCCATTTTTATGGCAAGCCATTTTTGAAAGGCTGTAATGAAAGTGATTCCCAAAATCACTAATCGTACCAATATCATTTTCCATAAATATCCCTAATAAACATGTACCGTATAGGAACGATATTATAGATGGTATGACCATACCACTTACAGTTGGGATGATACCCCGAATTGGTGGTTAGACACTTCTTATGGTTGTTGTTTATGCGGGATGGTAACGACCAAAAACAAAACAAAACAAAAAGAACAGTATAAAAAGAAAGTAATAATAATAATGAAACTAAGAGTGGTGAACGGCGTTACATTACACCAACTATTTTTATGAAAATTTGATCAATGTACGATTGATCAAATTTTCATAACCCCTGTCTAAATTTAAAAATTCCAAAATTTTATCTAAATTCAAATTCTACTGAAATGCATGGTTCTTCTATTCTCGAATGTTACACCGAGTTGAACTCATGTGTCATGTTAAATGCTCGGTTCTCGACACCATCCCTCCATTGAACTATCTTCAACATGGTCGTAGATTTAACCTAAAATATCCAACTGCGTATGTTGAACTCCTAATAGCCGTATGTTTCTCTACTATATCGATTTGACTCGACTACTCATAAAACCATACATCTGCTCACAATGTTGCCTCCTCTCAGCAATATCAAACCAAAATTGACAACTTTGTTGATCGGCAGCATATAACGTAAAAAAAAGTATCGTAACATCTTCCAATATCAACTATATATATTGACTCATTCTTCAAAATGTTATAACATCCATTTACCCCCTGCGACATCTTTAAACATCGCTTCATTTATCGCATCGCTAACTGACAGCATTGTGTTCAATCCTGCGACATCTATAAAGGTTGCCGAGACCTAGGACAGGACCTGCCAGCTCAGAGAGAGATGACCTCTTATAAATTTATGATTGCTATGATACGGGGGTCGCTCCAGTGTTGCCAGATATGTTTACACAGTAATCCCATTGAAAATATTTAGTATTTAAAAACATTTCTTTTGTCGTTCGGGAAATGAACCTGCATCAAACTAAACGTTAATTGATAAGGTTTCATTGAATTTCATTGATGCTTATGCTGCAAATTCGGCTGTGGGGAGAAATCTTGAGCAAAAGAATGTCTTCCTCACGTGCGTTCCCAATGCAGGCCTTCACCCACTTTCGGCGAACGATTGAATCTCTCGGGAACCGATGAAAATGGAGACCCGGATGTGACACGTCACTGTGGCCACAATTTATCGCTTTGCACTTTATTTCGAACTGATTTAAAATAAACCACTGCAAAAGTGAACTTTTGTTCTAGTTGTCACAAACGAAAAAAGTGAAAAAGCAGTGACTACTAGCAACACCGCCAAACCAACAACAAACTGCCTGCTTGTAACATAACTCGACGGAGACGGTAGAGGGGGTTGTCAAAGCGACCAATAAAAAACGGTCTTTTTTGACAGGTCTTGTTTTTGCACTCACAGCTGGCAGGTCCTGTCCTAGGCCGAGACCATCGCTCTGCTAACTGACTGCATCCTGTTCAACCCCGCGTTAGTTTCCGATAGAAAGAAAAGAACCAAGATGACAAAAGGAGCATTGAAAATAGACTCATGTGTGAACTAGTGAATCCGGATGAAAATCTTCGAAATCAATCGATTTTGCTACGTTATTCCGGGGTGTATCATTTTAACTTATTATTTACATTTTTCTTAAATCGAATCCGTTTATTTACAGGCGTTTCATGCATATTGTACCATCAGGGCCTGATTTTGGGGGGGCCGGGGGGGCCATGGCCCCGGGCCCCCACATTGTGGGGGCCCCCACAAAAAATCATCACTTATGATTTATATTTTCTCTACGTCTAAACTATTTTTTTACCGTGTATGACTCGATGTGACTCTCTCTTCTCTCTCACTGACCGCTAAACCGAATATTCATGATAAACAATCAGTGTGTTCTCTCCCACCGCCGCGAACCGTTTGCTATTCTGCTAGTGCGTCTGTGAAACTGTTATCGTTTCGGCAACCATTTGTGAAAATTGGTGATTTGAAATCAAAAAAATGGGCGATCGTCACGTTGTGCATAGAAATTATAAAAGTGGATCGGAGAAAAGAAAAATTCAAGATGAGCGGAACAAAAAGGTCGAGGAAGTGCTTTCAAAAACCCCGAAAATCAGTTCATTTTTTGCGGCGGGTAGTACTAGTGCAGCAGCGGGTGAATCCGAAACTGAGTCAAATGTTTTTCGGGATCCGGAACCCTTGCCGGTGCCCTCAGAAGAGGCTTCGAGCTCCAAGTCTATTGGTTCAGATTCAATTGCCAGGAAAGTGGAAGAAAAAGTCAACCCAAATTTTGAGAAGGATGTGGGAAAGTGGTCAAAACTAAGTGCTAAGGAAATTGATTACTGGATTGCAAAAGGTCCTAGTGAACTGCATAATTGTGATGATGAGCAAATGTTCGAAAATTTCTCGGTAAGCCAAGATAGAGGGGATGTTACAGGCTTCCGAAAATGCACAAAATCCTGTTTTACCGAAAGCTCCAGAATGAAACAGTGTTCCGAAATTGGCTTTGTTTTTCGCCGGACAGCGGTAAGCTGTATTGCTTTTTTTGCAAGCTTATGAACGTTTCATTGTCGAATTTTTCTGGTGATGGGTTCTGCAATTGGAAGCGCGCCCAAGAGAAATTAAGCTCACATGAAACATCGAAGGATCATTTGGAATCTTCAGTCGCCATTTCGTTGCGAGCGGGAAAACTTGGTCTTGATCAAAGTTTAAAAAGAGAGGTAAGTTTTCGGCAGACAACTAATCGTCCCATAAAAAAATAGAAAGCTCCCATAAATTAATCAAAATTAACCAATAGTAAAAAAAGGGTAGTACCGAGTGCCACCGTATATTTGACCGTGTTTAATTTGAAAACATTTTAATTTGACCCCCGTTTATTTGCACTTTGTTCCAATTAAAAATGGTTCAAACGTCATTCAGCTCATGGAACAAAACAAAGCGAAATGGTAAATTGTGAAGCGGAACGCAGAATAAAAACAAAACAGCAAATAAGGTTGCCAGGATCATGGTTTTATTGTTACTGGAAGCTCAAATTGAAAATTTACTCTGGTAATTTTGATGAGATGTTATTCAAATCAGCGGGGGTCCACAGTAGCAATTAATAAATCAACATTTTCCATTAGTAAATCAATAAGATCATGAATCAATAAAAACTTCCATAAAAATAGATTTTCGTTCCATAAAAAAGTCAAAAAAGCAATAATTCTTTAAAAAAATCAAATTTCCATTAAAAAAAAACAAAACCTTTACAAAAAATAGAAAATACATAGAAAAGAAAATATGAAAAAACAATAAAAGTAATCAAAATTTACCATAAGTAAAACACCAAAAGTTCAAGGAAAGTATAAAAAGCAGAAAAACCAAGTAATTTTTCCTTAACATAAATGATTGTTTGCTTGAAATTGAATCGATGCAACGAAGGAGCTACGCTCCCTACTGCATCAAAATTTCAGGGGTGATTCAACTACACCACATAAGATCAGTGTTTTAGGTTATATATTTAAGGATTAAATATTATATATTTATATATTTAAAGAATTAAATGACGATTTATGATTCATTTCTTGTAATTTTAACTTAAATTATAGTTTTTTTGATAGTTTTTCATGAGAATAGTTTTTTTTTTATGGATTTTTTCTAATAACTTATGAAAACTTCGTATTTCTCTCGACTTGGAGGTTTTAATTTTATAATGAAATTTTTGAGTATTTTCTCGCTTTTTCGGAACTTTTATGGAACATAAATTGATTGTTTATGGAAACATTTGATTCACTAATTGTTTTATTGATTTGTTTATTGAAATTCTTGATTTTATTATTGCTATTATCCCTTTTTCTTTTGGTAATTTTTGATTTTCTTACGGATAGTTTTAATTTTTTAATGAGTCGTTTATATTTTAGCCGTAAGATTTTTATTATTATAACAAATGGAGCATAAGATACCCATTATCCAAATATTATAATTCTCACAGGAACAACAGATGGCAAGCTACTGGCGAGATGTCTTGAAGCGAGTGGTGAAAGCCATTACGTTTTTGTCGGAACGTGGTTTAGCGTTTCGTGGAGAAGACGAGCTGTTTGGTTCGTCCAAAAATGGAAATTTCATGGGAATTCTCGAGCTAGTTTCAGTATTTGACCCATTTTTAGCTCAGCATATCGAGAAGCACGGCAATAAGAGGAGTGGGCACGCCAATTATTTGTCTTCTACAATTTGCGACGAGATCATCGACCTTATGGCAGATAAGGTATTTGCGGTTATTACTAGCCGAATAAGAATAGCAAAATACTATTCAATTTCCGTCGATTCTTCTCCCGATGAATCTCATATTGACCAGCTGACAGTCACAGTGAAATATATGGAAGGAACTAGCCCCGTTGATCGATTTCTAACATTTATTCCGAATTGCGGTAATGCGGGTCAGCAGATGGTTGATGCACTTCTCGAGTTTTTGAAAAAACACGACATAGATTTCCAGGATTGCCGAGGACAGTCTTACGATAACGCGCCGAACATGTCGGGAAAATACAAGGGCATGCAAGCGTTGGTTTTGCAAAAAAACCCATATGCTTTTTTCGTTCCATGTTGCGCTCATTCGTTGAATTTAGTTGGAAAGGCCGCAGCCAATACCTGTTCATCTGCTGTGGATTACTTCAACTTTGTTCAAAACCTGTTCAACTTTTTCACGGGCTCAACAAGTCGATTCCAGCTATTGACTGAACATCTCTCCAAGACCGAACGGAAGTATACGGTGAAAAACCTAAGTGACACTCGATGGTCGTGTCGGGCTGATGCAACGAAAGCATTGCTTCACGGGTATTCTGAAATCAAATCCGCTCTTTTGACCATTGCTGAGAATGCAGAGGAGAAGGATCTAGTAAAAAATGAAGCACTGTGTCTCTTCAATAAGATGTCACAACTTGAAAATGCGATTTACACCCAGTTCTGGTGCGACATACTGGAAAGATTCGACGCCACTAGTCAGTTTCTCCAAAACCCGGCCACAGCTTTGAAACCAGCAGTCAACTCAATTATCAGTTTGATTGAATACGTTGAATCCAAACGAGCAAAATATGATGAATACGAGTCTAATGGCAAGAAGATGTCAGGCACGGAGAGCTACCGGAAGACGCGATTGCGAACAAAAAACGTTCGACTTAATGAGCTAGGCCGGGCCAAGCAAGCTGAAACTGTTTCAACACAATCTCCAAAGGAAAAATTCAAAGCTGATGCCTTTTCTCCTGTTATTGATCAGCTTAAAGTTTCATTGGCAGAGCGTGCTGAAGCATATAAACAGGTAAAGATAATTACTGGCTTATGTCTTTTATCAAATCTTTGACTTTTTTCTCTTGTCTCATTTATATTTTCCAAAGGTGACAAATTTACGTATGACCTTGGTCCGGAGTTAACCAACGAGCTCATCCAACTCGTTTCATTCGCAAAGCAAAGCCGCTACACTCATAACGAGCCAGTAGAGTCGTTCCTCTACAATTTCATTATGAAAAACGACTTGCGTGCCACTTTTCCTAACGCAGAAGTTGCATTGCGAATTTACCTAAGTATTATGGTATCAAACGCAAGTGGTGAGCGGTCATTTTCAAAAATGAAATACATCAAAAATAGGCTGAGGACATCGATGACTAACGAAAGGATCGTGAATTTGACTCTGTTAAGCATTGAAAACAAGATCTTGAAAGAAATAAGTGTTGACGATATAATTGACTCATTTCAGCTAGCAAAGTCTCGCAGGAAGGCCTTTTAAACTTAAAGTTGTATTTTAACCATACATTTTGATTATCAACCAATAAAAATCATCATCAAAAAATTTTTAGACACAGTATTCTTTTTTTAAAAATTTACATCAAGAAAAGGGCCCCCACACTTCTTTGGCCCCCGGGCCCCCTCAAATGTAAGTCCGGCCCTGTGTACCATGATCTAAGACCTATTGAGACGTACGCTGGCTTCCTAACTATTTCCAAGGCAAAATTCTCGACTTGTTTGTTTATGGATCTGTGTAATGTGGGTTACTGTTACTTTGTTCATCTTTATATACACTGTTCCTTTTTTTGCAGAACTCAACCGATTGAAAGGCAAAGTGGTCTAATTTAATCCAGCGAAAGTGTTTTCTCCATTGGTTAGCTCTATGTAGTGTTTCCTTTTTTTTTGTTTACAGAAGTACTTGATGTGATTTCGGTTTAATGTTATTGTGTTTGTTTTCTTGCCGTGTTAATACGTCTTTTTGTAGGCTTTCTCCTGTTGTAATTTTCTAACTGATAAATTCATAGCTTTTCTATCCTGTCTAATTATTCTCAAAATTTCTTCAGAAAAGTAGCATGGAAGATTCCTAAACGCCTTCCGGATGTATCAGTTAGTTCATAACTATCCCCTATAACCTTGGTCACAGTTGCTTCCGTATATTTGGGAGCCAACACACTTAGAAAATTTTACAGTATTCGGTAATTTTTTACCGAACTTTCAACAGCTGAACGTTCGGTAATCTGTTCGGTAATTAAATCAATTACCGAACTTTCGGTACTCAAATTTTTTGATGAACTGTCAAAAACTACCGTACAGTTCGGTAATGGAAGATATGATGATCTGTCAAAAATTACCGTACAGTTCGGTCATTTGTGTAGTCTGGTACCGAACCGTTTCGGTATTTTTTTTTTTTGTTTTTATCGTTAAACACCAAAATATTCGGATGTTATTGGTTAATTGAATATTTTAAACAAAACTATATTTGTTGTTATTCCGACCGGGACTGTGAGGTCTTTCCAGCATATGGCGCAGTCAACGAAATACTACGAACGATGAGTGTCGGCTGCATCGAATGCTGGTCAGTGAAGTTGTCTTCTACCTGTAGATGGATACAATGCAGCAAATATATTTTGCATGTGTATCATTTTGAATAAAAATCCCTTTTAACATCAAACCTATTGATTGTTTAGCGTGTAATCAGCACATTTGAAATATTTATAGCTAGCCGGATGAAAGCTCTAATAAACGCTGGTTTGTTTTCTACATACATACATGGAATAATTAAAATTAATCAATATCCAAACCACATTCTGGACAACCGATCACTGGAACCACGAGGCTTCATAGAAAATGGCTGAAAGTTTGACAGTTAATAATACTTTACCGGGCTTCGGTTATTCAGAGTTCGTTGTACGTTTTGTTCGGTAAAGTTCTTACCGTATTCAGTGATTGTTTGTTTTTACCGTATGGATTGTATTTTTTTCTACCGTATACGGTAAATAAAATTCAACATTACAGATCGTTCGGTAAAGTGTTACAAAATTACGGTAACATTTTTTATGTTTACCGAAAAATCGGTAAAATGTTATGTTTACCGAAATGTTTCGTCAATTTTTTTACCGAACAGAAAAATCGAATTTAAGTGTGAACATTGCACAAAAGTTGTTCCCTTTATCTGATAGGAATGTACTTTTTTTAAGAACTTGCTCACCAACACAATATTTCGGTGCCTTTGAACTAGACCTAAGGTTATAATATTTTGCTTGTTTGTTGTACGCTTCGTTCAGATTTTTGCGCACCTGCTCGTACAGTAGTTCCCGTTGTTCCGGGGAGACTGTATGTTCATTTCCATTGCTATGAAGGAACGTTCCATATTCTCGCCCATCGGAGATAATATTTCGTCCAAACGTTAAGAAGTATGGGGTATGTTTTGTGGATTCGTGAGTAGCATTCCTGAGAGCGTTGGCAATACCTTGAATGTTATCTGCCCATGTCTTGTGATTTGAACTTATAGTGGCTCTTATAGCTGCCGTTATCACTCTATTCACCCGTTCAGAGTTATTCACCTGTGGGTGATAGGATGGTGTTAACCAATGGGTTACTCCGTAGTGCTCTAACAGATCCTTAAACAATCTCGATGTAAATTGGCTACCATTGTCAGTAAGAATGGTCTCTGGTACGCCAAATAATAAGAAAATGTACTGCTCAAGAAATTTAATAAGTCGCTTGTTTGAATGCTTGTACCAGAACAAATTTCGTGAACACGTCGGTGACTACTAGAAGACAGGTACTCCGTTCTTTACCAGACGGGGGAAACGGTCCTAAGTAATCTAACGTCAAAAACTGCCAAGGATGGTCGCAACGCTGTTTTTGTGACCCCATTGGTGGAACGTTATTAATGTTGAGACTCTTAGACGTTTTACAAGGCAGACATGATTTACAAAACTTTCGGGTTTCTACGGCCATTCCGGGCCAGAAAAACCTTTTTTGAGTTTGGAAATGGTTTTTCCGTAGCCTAGGTGAGCTGGTTCGTGAGCACTTCTGATGATGGAGAGTCGTTCCTGTTTTGGGGGGTAGTACTTCCAAAGGAAACGTTTATCTTCAACATTATTCGCATTTTGGGCGAACTTGAAGATTTTCTTTGCTACAACTTTAAAGTCTTTATACTTTTCTGGGTTGTTTGCAATATGTCTCTGCAAATCCAAATAGTCGTCATCAATTACCTGAATAGTTTCAATTCTTGATAGACAGTCTGCAAGGACGTTATCTTTCCCCCTCCTGTATTGTATGCTGAAGTCGTATGACTGCAGTTTGAGGGCCCAACGCAGGAGCCGGGAGTTTCCGTTAGCTGCAGTAATAGTGAACAGCCATGTTATATTTTTGGCGCAGTAACGACTTTGAAGTTTGTACCCTCTATATACTGACGGAAGTTTTCAATTGCCAACAATACTGCAAGGCATTCCTTTTCCGTGGCTGCATATTTGCGTTGCGTACTAGACAGTTTTTTGCTAAAATAGGCAATTATACGCTTGCCTTCAGGGTGATCCTGTAGAGGCACCAACGGCTAGTTGAGACGCATCTGTCTCGATAACAAATGGGAGATCATACCGTGGGTTTGCCAAAACTGGCGAGGATGTTAAGACCGATTTGAGCTCTTCTAAAGCGTTTTCCGCTTCCTTAGTCCATTTAAATTTTTTTCCTCCTTTGAGTAAGTCTGTTATCGGGGTAGTAATATGACTGTAATTATTAATAAATTTGTTGTAAAAACCCATCAATCCCATGAGTCTTCGAACATCCCTTATAGATTTCGGTCGAGGGTAATTTAGTATGGGCTCCAATTTTGAGCTGTCTATGGCTAAGCCGTTTTCCGTTAATATGTATCCCAAATATTTGACCTGACGCCTGCAGAAGCGACTTTTTTGAACGGAGATGGTTAGGCCGGCCTTCGATAAACGTTTTGCTACCTCTTTGAGGAGTCGAAAATGTTCATCTAAGGACTCCGTAGCAATGACTATATCGTCTAAATAAATGAACACATATGGTTCAAGGTCAAAGCCTATGGCTTTATTCATAAGCCTGCTCATGGTAAATGGAGCATTTTTCAATCAAACGGAACAACTTTGAATCTAAAAAGACCTTTAGGGGTTCTAAATGCGGTAAAGTTCCTTGAGCTTTCTTTCAAAGGAACTTGAAAATATGCATCTTTCAAATCAATTATGCTGAAATATTTAGCTTTCTGTAACCTATGGAATATTTCGTTCATGTTACGCATTGGATATGCGTCTTTCTTTGTAATCGAATTAATTTTCCGTGAATCCAAGCAGACTCGAATTTTACCGTTCGCTTTTTTTACGGGTACTAGTGGGCTGGCAAATTCGCTTGTGCATTCTTCGATCACATCTAACTTCTCATAACGTTCCAATTTCTTTTTCTATGCTCTCCCACACGCAAGGTGAATATATGTACATAGGTAAATCACGCATTTTAGCACCCTCTACTGTTTCAATTTCGTGTTCGATCAGGTTTGTCCGTCCTAATTTATTCTCGCTAGTCAATTGGAAACATTTGAGCGTTTCCGTGAGTTGATTTCTCTCATGTGGAGTTAGTTCATGCTCTGTTTCAAGAGTGTCAACATCAAATTCTGAATCGTTTGGTAAATCTAGTGACGGTAAGTCAAGTGACTCATCTTGTTCTGGCTTTGCCTTGTGCGTGAGGATCGTTTCATTCTCTGTTAGCTGTAACGAGCATACCTTTAAACAAATTTTTTGGTCCTCGATCGTTACCTCTGAATGATGTGATGTGGCGTAATGATATCAGTCATGGGTTGGCCATTGATGTATAATAAATCTATATCCGATATTTGATTTTCACATCTAATCATGGGTCTTATTCCAAAGGCATTCCAGAAATCCATTCCTAAAATTAGGGACTTTGAAATTTGTGGAACTATGATTGTTGGAATTACCTTAGTACTACCAGCGAAAGAATAAGGAACATTTGCATAACCAATGCATTCATGTTCAGTATTGTCGGCAGTGCTGACTACTACTGTCGCTTTAAATAATTTTAACCCATGTTTTTCAATCAACTTCGTTGAATTTAGGACGCTGATACTAGCACCAGAGTCAAGCAACGCTATGATATCCGTGTCAAAAACCGAAACACGTATTTTAGGACATAAATTAGGATTCACAGTAATGTATAGAGTCTGTTCGTATCTCTGAAATGTCTCAGAGATATCGTCCCCTGGAACCACTTTAATCTGTTGCGAGATGGACGGGTTCCCCAAGGTACACCTCGCATTTAGTTTAACGATGGTTGTCTGCTAGGAAAGTATTGATTGTCACGAGTTAATTGTGGGTGGTTGCGTTCGCATGTTCTTGTAGTTCGACCAAGATTTCCGCATGCGTAGCAAAAAATGAGTTTTATTTCCTTCTCCAATTTCTCAATTTCTCCAATGGTGCCCGATCGCTTGGCAATTCCAGCATTTTAAAGCCAACGAATCAGCTGCTCCCGATTTTTGGATGTGTATAACTGGGTTCGATTTGTGAGTATCGTTGGTCATTTTAAGTTTCCGCTGTATTGCGTTGACGACATATTCTTCGGAAGAGTTTGCATCTTCCGAATAGCTCTGTGCATCGATATTATGTATTTCGTTGCGTATTTGACCCGATCGATACAAATTAGGATCAGTTGCATCGATGCGATGGTTAAGGTCTAACAAATGCTCTAAGTTATGCACCCGTACGGTGACTAACTTTGACCTATAATGAGGTCTCATATTCTCCCACACCATCTCAAAAAGTGTACGTGACGAGTGGGGCCGTTTCAGGCACTGATTCAATCTCTCAGCCTCCGTGACGAAGGCTACGAATGTTTCTCCCCTTTTTTGTCTTAGTTCTCGTATCTGAGCTCGTATTCCTCGATCTCGGTTGGGATTTCCAAACCGGAATCTAATCTCACTCTCAAATTTTTCCCATGAGGTACAGTGATCCTCTCTGGTAAACCACCAGTCACTTGCTTCTCCTTTTAATTTATAATGAATTCTATCCAACAGTTCTGCTCTCCCAACAATTTCGTGCTTTGCTAATTTTTTAACTTTATTCAAAAAATCTTCAACCTGTATTACCCTAGACCGTGTCGAACGGTAATATTCCTCCCTGTGTACTCTAGTACCTCGGCCCTTCCTATTTCTGTATTGATCTTCTTGTTCTGAGTCCGACTCGGTGCTTGAGGCGAATCTACTTCTTATTTTCCTTCGTGTCCCGCTTCTATGTGTTTTCCGTTCTTCCTCTATATTGTCAGTGTCACTTGATTTAAAATTATCTGTTCATGAATAACATGAACTACTCCTGTGATATCGATGTAAGGTTCTATTCTTTCTACTAACGTTTAAATCTATTTTGTATCTTTCCTTAAAATGTTTATCGTTTTGATGTTTGTGAGCGTTGTGTTTCGATCTCACGTCTAGTTCCTCATCATCTTCTTCTTTTTGCGAGTAAGAATTTCTATCTGATCTCTGTGAGTTTGAATGTCTATCTGATCTACTCCTCCGTTTTTCTTCCCTCTCTATAATATGTCTATCTGATCTACTCCTCCGTTTTCCTTCCCTCTCTTTTACTTTCGGTTTCGCGCCTGTATGCTTCCTCTCTTCTTTTCCCATTTGAACCGTCGCCTTAGGATCTGGGTTTCTCCATGATTCCCTCGCTTCTCCTCCCAAGTCTAAATCAGTTTCGTCATTGGACTGTTCTGGATCATACGTAACTCTTTGTCGGTATACTCTTAAGATCTCCTCAATCTCCTTGCAACAATCTTCTTTCGTACTTTTCTCATCTTCACTGTTTGCTTCTGATGATGCTAGCCTTATCAAGTAATGCCTAAATCGCGAAATAACCGCATAATCAAATCGTTCTCTTAGCTTCTGTCGCAAGCTTCTTACCATCGGTTCGACCTTCACTATCTCTTCTGCAATATTGCAACCCGACGTATATTGTTTTGGTTCTTTTCGGTCGGCTTTGAAAGCATACCTCAATGTTCTTTTAATATCCTCTAGTCTTGCATTCTCATCCATTTCAATCCCACGTAAGTCAACATCAAACTTCCGCTCGTTTTCGAGCAAATGATCTGCATTAGGCAAAATGTTAAATCGCACCATTTTGACAACTGATGAATTTATTCGAAATAGAAAAACTAAGTAAATTATCAGTAATTACCGGATATAAAAATCTGTGTTGGACTAATCCGGACTATGTGTCTATAAAAAAAATGAAAAATGAAGCTAGGAAACCAAAGAACAAACTACTACTAATTCAATTTAACTTACTTAAACACTCCTATTAAAAAAATAAAAACGAATAAATATTCCATAAACCACTTTAATAACTAATAAATTTACTAGCACTAATTCTTAACCGTTCCAGAAAAATATAGATAATTCAAAATTCAATTCATACATAATCCATACCCCAGTGTAAATTTAATTAATATGTGTATAAAGAAATAAACAAAGTAAACCATATATTAAAATGAGTATGCCTTAAATGTACTTATTCAATGAAACGATTTTTAAAGCTAAACATTTAAATTTAATATTCCAACCTAAATTCACTCAATGCAATGGGAAATATTCAACATTTGGTAATCAAGCTAAATACCAATTTCAGTTATTGGTTTTATTTCATTTTACGTTGGGCGCCATTTCCCTTCCTATAATATAATCTATAAATAAAAGCTCCATTTTTATGGCAAGCCATTTTTGAAAGGCTGTAATGAAAGTGATTCCCAAAATCACTAATCGTACCAATATCATTTCCCATAAATATGGTAACGACCAAAAACAAAACAAAACAAAAAGAGCAGTATAAAAAGAAAGTAATAATAATAATGAAACTAAGAGCGGTGAACGGCGTTACAATACTCATGTTAATAATACACGTTTTAGACCAACCTCGTGTTTTTTTTCTCTCCAATAACTTAATTTCATACACGCATATAACCGAAAAAGCGCAATAAATGTGGCATTTTTGAACATCTTGTAGGTCATACCAGATGTTTTGTAGAACATATATTATGTTCTATGGATGCTTCCAGCAGCATAATGAACAAAATGATATGTTTTGTCAAAGCAAGCACGGTATGAACAAAGTAAAAAAAATATAAACAAGATTCTTTAATGGCGAAACGATATCGTAGCTAATGGTATTTTACGCGTTAAAGACGATTGTTTATAACTGTTTCAAGCAGGAAATTAAAAGTGCTTTACCCTTGGAATTTGTATCAAAATTGTATATGCGGCTCAAGGTTAGCAGTGCAACTTTCCGTTTTACCTTCCCTAATTTCATACGCCATCGATTGGATTAAAAAACGTGGAAGGTATCCCGAATAAATTATTGAATCTTAGTGAGATTTCTTTATGGAATTTACAAAAACCAACATGGGGATTTTCCAAGTCTACAGTCCTACAGTACAAGTCTACAGTATGGGTAAAAACATAAGCAACACATTTGATTTTCAAATGTCCTTTTTTATTTTCTGCGTTTTTGCTGTTTTTTTAATTGAACCGAGTAATGTCAGTATGAATGAAAATACAAATACAATTTTTCTATTATGTTGTGCGTAGCTACATCTCAAAAGACTTCCCAACAAATTAAGCGTAACAATTTATAAAAAATACGAAACAATCTCCCAAACTTTATGTTACATTTGAATAAACCACTATGCCCAATTTGGATTCTATTTGAATCAGTGAGTGGCATCACAATCTTACATTTAGTTAGTGTTTTTTTTTTTCAGTATTTCAAATAAACATATTTTCAGCCGTCACTGTATTGGATTCACAATCTATTCTGAATAATTTCACTATTGCATGAGGATGAATGCAACCTATCAACATATTTACAAACATCTAGGATACACGCTATTTCCATACGGAAAAGGGTAAATGCACCCTTCTTTTTGGGGAAATGCTCCTTAAACTTTGGAAAAATGCTCCTTAGATGCGTTTGCCCGGTATAATGCAATCGGAGGTATTAACCTTCTGGTTAGCGCTTGCCGGGTGTTTTGACGGGTCTTCAGTTTCTTCAAGATTGTATAGTTTTGATGGGTTTTAAGTTTCTGAATTTAAGAGTCGTCAAAACAAAATTAAGACTCTTCAAAATGAAATTAAGACTCGTCAAAATGAAATTTAAACCCGTCAAAACTACCTCAAAGATTGTAGAGCGAAGCTCCGCTATACAATCTTGAGGAAACTTGAGACCCGTCAAAACAACCGGCCAGTGCTAACCAGAAGGTAAATACCTCCGATTGCATTATACCGGGAAAACGCATCTAAGGAGCATTTTTCCAAAGCTTAAGGAGCATTTCCCCAAAAAGAAGGGTGTATTTACCCTGCTGCCATTTCCATACAATCCAAAATGAAGTACGTTTGACTCAAATCAGTCAAAAGTGTGGATTCTCAAAAGTGAGTAAAGATAGTTCGTAGTGGTAAGATGACCAAAAGTTAAGTTGATCGAACAAAAATAGAACAAACATGTGTTCGCTGTTCTGGTACCACGTTTGAACCGCATGTGTGTGGAAAAACATCCTCAAAACTTTTTCAAGATTAGACATGTTTGGTATTTCATCCTCACGACTTTTTTACAACAAACTTCTTATATCCTTGTCAAAGAAGATGTTTCTGGTGTTACTTGGGATCTCCATTGGCCATCTGATACCACTGTGTGTAGCTCACGAAGACGATTCTCAGTCGTGAGTGTGATAACGAAAGTGAAATACAAAAAAACTTCGTGTTTTCGCCTCTAACCTGAAACAGACTAACAAGATTGCTGTTTCCCAAACTCGAATATAAAGATCGAAAGTGTAGTCACTGAAGCGAGTCTGAGCCTTGAGGAGCCCTGAGAAGCAGGTGGTTGGCCGCTTCTAGTAAACTCTGCTTCTCCCAGTTAAGACACTATATGTACAGAAATTGGGAATAGTATCACAAATTTACCCCTAGATTTGTGTCGAGTAACCTTCTCAGGTTTGGCCCTACCTTACTACGTCAAATTGAGAAAACTTCGACTACCCTTGGGTCATGATCATTCAAAACTGCAGGCTGATGGAAAATACGGCCTATCATTGCGGCAATGAGGCACGGTGCTCCACTTGCGGATTTGTTTGTTATTTTTCGTAAAATTATTTGTATTCTTTCATATATGACTGTATGCATGACTTATATTTTTCCAAATTGCATCAAATTCTTAGGGATTTCTATACTCTTTTGATGTTGGAAAATATCCTTCGGAAACATATGGGGGTACAAATCCCAAAAATGGTAAGCATTTCAACGTTAATAACTCATTCATTCCTCGTTCAATTTTAGATATTTCTACGCATTTCCAAAAATAGGCAATACATATTTTTATTGATTGTAATGACTTTTTGCATATTAAATTTACTTAATGCGCAGTATTTTTTTAACACAGACGCCGAAATTCGCTCCCTAAGTAGTTGAAGCCAAGCTCCATTAGCTCGTTACTCTCGGACCGGTGAGAACGATGGCTGGACAGTCGGTGCCTTGAACGATAGCTAAGCAGCCGACAGCTAAGCAGCCGATGGCTAAGCAGTCGATACCTAAGCAGTCGGTGACTAGCGAAGCCAGTGGTGAATTTGTAGCAAGCCGGTAAGGCGCAACGCGATTTGCAGCGAAATAAACGGCTATCCGATGTAAGGTAGTTAGCTGCCATCATGCAAGTTTGCAAGTTTTGGCCAGCCGGGACCGCAGCCAATTGGCAGTTAGAGCTAGCAATCAGATTTATCGATTAAAGATTGTCTGATTTAGCCTTATTACTCTGTTTTAAAAGATATTAATCAACCTTTGTTTAATCAGATAGCGTATGAGAAGAATCACATAGTGAATAATAGCTCACGATCCATTTTGTGGTAGGAAATATAGACCGTTTCAACGGTGTAGTTTCTGAATTTGGGAGTGAGTTTTTTTGCGTGTACTCTAAATATAAGGTCTGTATCCGCAATAATCCTCCTCAAAACCTCAAAACACGAATAAAACATAAATTTCGCATTATATTTCCGTCGTAGTTGTTTATTTCAGATTCATGGGATGTGTTTTAACAATTCGTGAAGACAAAACATAGTTATTCGGTATTTGCATAAAATTTTCGAACTTTGCGCTTAACTCCGTCCATTAGGGTTTGTACAGACTCTTCAGAAATCGTAGAAGCCGTCTTTGTCCAAATTTGCCGGAAGTGTTTGATGTCGTTGATTCCTTGCTTCTTTCCAGAAAGCTTCCGCTTCATCAGAGACCAATATCTCTCGATTGATCGTAGCTCTGGGCAATTTGGCGGGTTTGAGGTTTTTGGTACAATGTTCACTTGATTTGCTTGGTACCACTCCATCACAGTTTTAGCATAGTGGCATGATGCCAAATCAGGCCAGAACAAAGGTTTTTCTTTGTGACTTTTGATGATGGGTAGCAATCGCTTCTGCAGACACTCTTTCTGATAGATCTCCTTGTTTATCGTGCCTGTAGTGACGAAAGATTTACTCTTTTTGCCACACGTGCAAATTGCTTGCCACACAAGGTATTTTTTGGGAAATTTTGATGTCTTCTTCGTTCTGAAATGCTCAGCTGTAACTTTTCTGGCCATAGCAGAATAAAAAAAGCTGCTTGAAATCCTCCAGGACATAAGTTTCATCGTCCATAACAATGCATGAAAACTTCGTCAAATATTCGCAGTACAAACGTCGAGCCCGTGAATTTGCTGTCAAATTCTGTTTGTCGTTGCGATTTGGAACTGTTTTTACTTTATACGACTTAAGTCCCAAACGTTGTTTTGATTTTTGGACAAAACCAGGCGACATCCCTATATTACGAGCCACCGTTCGAATGGCGAGATTTGGGTTTTTCGTTAATATCCTTTTCATCTCTCGGTCTATGACAGGATCAGCGCGTCCAATGTTTTTGTCACTTCTCGGTTTCCTCTCCACCGTCAAACGTTCCGAAAATGATTTGAGCACATCGTGAACAGTGGATTTAGGCAAATCCAATGTTTTTGCAAGGTCCCGTATTGACAAGTCAGGATTGTCCGTACGCCCGTACAAAATTCGCTCGCGCACTTGTTTTTCTTTCGTCGCCATCTTGAATACTAAACATGAAATGTAAACATCAATCATAGTCTTTTTCATCATAGACTCTCAGCTATACCACAGTGAAATTTTCATTCCTACGTGGAAAGTTTCAAAAGAGACAATGAAGGTGTCCGGATTAATGTGGATACAGACCTTAATTTTCTTCTTCTTTTCAATCGATACATTAATGCAGTACGTAAAATCTTCTTGGTGTAGGTAACTTGTAATTTGTAGGAAACCTTATGCACTTAATGAAACATCTGTCGTTGTAGATGGAGATTCTCGACTAAATAATGCAAAAGAAGTTATGTTTCCAATAAAAAAAAACTGAAATTCCTCCCTTCGGATATGTGATCTGAACGCGAAGGGTGGGCCTATGCCATTAGCATCGAGATGGCAACCAAAGATATATCCTGTAGTGGTGGTATCACATGTTGACCATTTATGTTTAATGTTGTGTCACATATCTGACAATGATGCACTAATTTTACACACGTGATCCAACGGACATCCTGTCCTGGAGCCTTGAATGCTGACGCAGTCAGGTGGGGCTCTTTCCTCAGTGATATTGATGTGGGATTTCTTCCTGGCTGCAACACCTTTCTTATGCGTTCCCTGCGATGATGAGCCGTAGCCACGCTTGACTCTAAATCTAGCTAGACAGATATATATTGATAGACAATGTGTTCAAGATTATTGAAATTCGTAGGGAATCCACTGTTGGATTCATTAAGTAGAAGTTTTATTAAAACTAGGAACGTAGAGCCAGTCTGATTTTGTTATGTCGCACTTCAAAGAGCCATAATAAAAATACCACACATTAAAACAATGGTATACAAACAATCTTATAACGGCTTCATTCTCGATAATTTTATAATAACAGATAGAGGATAGGAGTGATCAAGCTTTACTTTGCCACCGAAAAGTGAATCTTATAGCTGACCAAGACTGAAATAATTATTGTTAGGCTGCACATTCATGTAAGACTTTGAAACGATTAATCAACTTAGAGATTACGATTAGACAAATAAAAAAGAGGCAATGAACGGACAAGTAAACGTAAATTTTTCCACAATAAAACTATAGAATTTAAATCAATATCGCAGAAGACAATAACTTACTAAGGCGGACAAAGTGATCGATGAATTAAACGTGGTAAGACGAGGTATGCATCGATGATTTTCAGAGCACATAAGAACTAAACATCTATAAACTAAATTATAAACGACTACTGAGACTGGTAACATCAGACATTACTAAATCTGGTAGAATTCAAATATCTCAACGACATAATGACAACTTATTATTGATTCGAGAAAACTGCTCAAAAAGACTTTCGCAGCACATAAATGACGAACTTAACTACAAAAGACTGACGAAAACACACTGAAAAACTAAATAATAAAAATATGAAACGACACCATATAAAACAGTGTACATAAACATGACTGAGAGAAAGGAGAAGCAAACTTCAAAATGTAACACCTTTTGAGGCAGTGTCAACAGCGTCTCGATGGACGACATGATCCTTGCACGGCTGGTGAAATGCTTCAATAGGAGTTAAGTTTTTTAATTCTAATGCACAAGGAACAATACAATAGCTTCTTAATTTTGGTACGAGAAAATTGCTTCGGAAGACTCTCAGAGCACATAAATGACACACTTCACGGGCTGAACTACAAAAGACTGAAAAAAATACAAAACGCCGTATTAAACTTGCAAACGTAACACTGACTAACAAAATAACAAAAAGACAATTGAAAAAATAGACGAAAGGACTCAAAATTCTCAAACGTGGTCCCTTTCGAGTCATTTGCTACAGCGTCTTCTTGGACGACATGTTCCGTATATGGATGGCAAAATGATTTGAAAGGATTTACGCAACGATATCATCAAAGGCCTGGCTTAGAGGTTTCTACTCTATTCAGAGTCCCGCCAGTAAACCTTCATAAAAAAATTAAAAAAACTGAAATCGATATTATTCGATGGATATGGATTCAACTTCAGCCATGCGATCGTACCTTCTGTATAACCCCTTTAATGTTTATTGTTTCTCAACTAATTGCAGAATGCACTGTATAAGTATATTCACTGTCTTTAATTTTGAATTATCAATTGCTATTAATTTATTTTACTTTATAAGGTCGTGAAAACCCACAATTTTTCATTTGTACATTGCCGATTTCCTGAATTGAAAGATAACAGTTTTCATTGTTGATTGGATTAATAAACTTCTCATGGTTGATGAGATACTTCAGCATAAAAATGTCAGATGCTTGATATTAAAAAGTAAAAAAAGTTATGCTTATTTTTATTGTTTTTATCTACAAGTTCAACTTATGGCTCTAGATGAAACCCAAAAAAAAAATAGCTACACTTGCACTTGAATCGATCTGATCTAGATATTTTTCATAAAGAAATAAAATCGACTCCCTTGGAATTAGGAATGATTGTACTTGCCACAAAATTATAAGAGGTAAAATGCATAAGAAGTAAAGGGCGGATCAATATGTGATTGAAAAGTGTTTTGTTTAAAAGATATATTATTTTTAACATAGTTTCCTTTGAGCTCCATACACATTGCCCAACATTTCTCCATTTTCTTTATCCCATCCGAAAAATAAAATTTGTCGAGGTCATCAAAATATGCATTTGTTTGTGAGATCTTTCCGGCGTACCATTTTTTAGGTTTGGGAAAAAGATACATTCACTCGGGGCTATATCCGGAGAACAGGGTGGATGAGGGAACAATTCGTTGCTCAATTAATTGAATGCTGCCATGGAAACTGCACATGTAAGCACCCGTGCAATGCCTTGGTTGAAAAGACCTTTTTTCTTTGCCAAATGCGGTCATTTTTTCAAATCCTCATTCAATCGACCCAATAAGTTAGCAAATTATTCGCCATAGATTATTCTCCCCTTTTGAAGGTAGTCAATGAGGATTAAACCAATGACTTTATTGGACTTTAAGTATGCAGCGGTGGATTCAATGTTAATTATAACTCATGAAGTAATTGAGCTGATAACGATATTCAACTAGTAAAACTTTGGCTTGCCTTAGATGAGCTTAATAAGACGTTCGCTGAGCTTAAACACGAAAAGTGAAACAGCTTACATTTTGAAGACGAAAACTTTCGATGGATATGGATGTAATGTTTGTCTATAAGCACCATATTAATGGATGCAATGTTGTCTCATCATTTGGGTTTATTGTTATTAGCAATCTTCGTAAAATTAATTTTTATTATTTCTTTAGGCACTCAATTTTGAGTTATATTCGCTATACTCAACACATAATTTCACAAGACAAATTAAACTTAAAATTAAGACGGCCCGAGAAACTATGGACGCATCCAGTTTTCAAATCAATAAATTCAGTTGAAAATTCAATTTTTATTAGATACACTGTTAACATTACAGTAGCACATCAGGTTAGTGTTCTCAATATTTGCAATCTAGCGATTGTATGCTAGTGAGCGCACCTTCTTGCGAACGTTCTTGATAAGATTCAGCACAGATTTTTTAGCGACATGCCTTCGTCAATGCCCAAAATTCTTCAATTGGTCGAATTTGCGGGCAATTAGGAGGGTTAATGTCCTTTGGAACAAGTGAAACATTTTTGGTGGTATACTATTCTACCGTTGATTTCGTGTAATGACAAGACGGACGCAAGATCTGGCCAGTAGACACGAGAATCTTTGAGGCTTCGAATCATGGGTAGAAGTCGTTTTTGTAAGCACTCTTTGATGTATACTTCACTGTCCATCGAAGCAGTTGTCATGAAAGGTTGCGAAATCATACCACAGCCAAAAATAGCTTGCCAGATCATAGATTTCTTATCAAACTTTGACTTGAATGGATGTGTTAGACTGGTTCAATACTTCTCCTTAACGCACCGTACAATATTCTGGATCCTGCAAGGGTTTAGTAGAATTTTACGTAGGTTTTGTCATCCATGATTATACAGTTCGAATTCCCAGCAAGCATCGTATCGTACAACTTTCGCACTCTGGGCTTGATCGATGCTTCTTGTTTCGGACTCCGTTTCGGCTGCTTCTGTTTCTTATATGTTCGAAAATTCAAACGTTCTTTGGCACGATGAACATTGGACTTCGAAGTGCCAACTTTTTTGCCTACATCCTGCTCTGGAACCTCATTCTTGTGCTCTAATGCCTTCATTATACGTTTATTCAAACGAGGATTATCACAACCTTTTTTCAGCCCGATTGCGGTTTATCCTCAAACGTGTTATCGTCACTGAACTTCCTGATCGCTGTTCGCACGGCTTTCTCACTTACTCTTTCCTTTTTTTTTCAACTTCCTCAGTGACATTCCGGGTTCTGTACACCATTTGTGCACAACATTCCGACGTTGTTCCGCTAAAAGTCAACGCATTTTGAAACAAACTGTTGGAAACGATTTAACCGCTACACAAGTCCTGAGAGATAAAGGGGAAAACATTATGCATGCAGCCATAAAAAAAGGACTAATTATTGCGAAATGACAACGGATTCTGACTGCGTCAATACTTTCTGGGACAGTTTTCAATGATTTTTACAAATGATTGATCTGTCATTGTATTTCAAAACATTAAAATTCCTACTAAATAGATATTGTATCACTGCGGTATGCCACTTGAAAAACATATAATCACATACTAATACATTTCAATTGAAATTTTTAGCAATACACACATTTTACTATGTAATGAATACATTAGGCCACAATTCGGAACATAGGAAAAATGTGTCCCTGAAATTAGGTCTACGGTTTTCTTGTGAAATCATTGTTGATGTTTCTATGTGAACAGTTAATGTATTACGCGTGACTATTTTCTGTATATCTAGGAAGCATTATAAAGCATATCGGGCCAATTTAACCAAATTTAGGTTATTTGAAGATCTTGCAGGTAATCTGTCAGCTTAACCAGTGAATTCATGACAGCTAAGCAAATTGGAAAACCAATATCCTCCTCGAGTGTGTATCTTAAAACTGATGAATAAGGTTTTAACTGCTTCAGAATAAATTAATCAATATGATGCCAATATGTATTTGTCGATTGTTACTGAATTTATAACATATTTGATATGTATCAAATGTAGTCCGAAAAAATGTGTTGGCATTCAACACTCGGCTATTCGTATCGTATCTTATTAGTTGAACTATTAATATTGAAAAAGTAGGAAAATTTAAACTAACACTTCACTCATTTACTTTTTAAAATGTTATTATAAACTTCTCTA
Source organism: Aedes koreicus (assembly GCA_024533555.2). NCBI lineage: Eukaryota > Metazoa > Arthropoda > Insecta > Diptera > Culicidae > Aedes > Aedes koreicus. The sequence continues at coordinate 738,818 of JAHHFK020003766.1, forward strand.
GAGAAAAACAAAGGAATACGCTCGCGTTTACTAGTGGTAGTTTAAACAACTCTTTTTAAATTTTAAAAAGAGAAACAAATGGAGTATTAGTTTAAATTTCCCTAGCTTAACAAATTCAAGGTGACAAAATGTGCCTACCATGCTGGAGACATTATTCACAGCATACCGGAGGCTTAGCAAATTCTTGGATAGTTTCATTGAACAACAATAATAAATAGACATAACATTCAGTCATTGATGTTTTTCAGCAATCTTATGTTTAACAAATATTGGATTATTTATACATGCAAAATCTGCACTGCTAAGCTGCAAAATTGATATTTTCTCTATGATGAGCAGTTTCACCTTAAAATTTGTTTTCTGCCTTCAAAAAATTATGAAATTTCTGAATTATGAAAACTTATAGTCAAAAAGTGAAGTTATGATGGTTCTTGAAGTAATAGTAATGTTTAAAAAAAAAAAACAAATGTGAACCATTGTCTTATGAAATCATTTTTAATTTGATATTACCTTTTTTAAATACTACACCACACTTATGAGGAGTTATTCCTGCATTCATTTGCAGGTAGCACGTTTAACTTGAAATTTTAGCCAAATCATTGGGAAGTTTAGTAGTTATTACTGTAACTGACTGCTATGGTTATCATAGTGAAAATTCCACTTTCAAATTGTAAATTTACCTTAGACGTATTCTGCACATTAATATTTTATGTTGTTGTTTATTTCAATATAGTATTTTTTGTTTTACCTTATATTAAACTTGCTTACAAGTTGCAGAACTGATTTTAAAACAACCATGTGTAAAGAATTCATTACAAAGTCTTCGACATAGTATTTTTTCATTAATTTATTTTCTATTCTAAAAGTTAACAGTTCCGCAGATTTTTTAATAACCGGTTCGTATCTTGCAGTGGATCTTCATATGAAGGACATTGGCAAAATGGAAAAAGACATGGCCTTGGAGTGGAAACCAGAGGCAGATGGATATACAGAGGTGAATGGACACAAGGATTTAAAGGCAGATATGGCGTGAGGCAAAGTGTATCGTCCACGGCTAGGTATGAAGGAACATGGGCTAACGGCCTTCAAGATGGATACGGATCCGAAACGTACGCCGATGGAGGTTAGTAAAAATTTTACCCAAAATATTATGTTTTAATAACTATTGTTGTATTATCAGGAAGTTTTCAGGGCCAATGGCTACGTGGAATGCGACATGGATACGGTGTACGAACATCAGCACCATTTGGCATGGCAGCACGATTTCGTACCAAATCCATACGGGCTTCGATGACATCGCTCCGAAGTAATGATGGTGGTAACAATCAAGTACCTACTCCTGATCCTGCGGAAAAGCGGAGTCATAGAATAGATGACGCACGGGGTGGGTTCGTTTTAAAAGCCAAATCCGATGAACCACCAGCAAGACGAAACAGTTTAGTAGAAAAAACGAAAAAAGGATTATTATCGGTTAGTATAAAAAGTTCTTGATGCGATAGAGGGATGGTTCGATTACAGGGTTAATTTAGTCATATAGCCTATTTGAATAATACACAAGTCTTCTCAGTTATATACTTAACACACAAGCCTAGGCAGGGGTGGCATCTGCTGTACACAGAAGTCGTCTCCAAATTATACGGTCCATGGCTGCACTTCGCCTGCTTCGCTGTCTATGGAGAGTCCTAAGGCCGAGTTGGTCCTCCATGATTATAGCCCATGTTTCGTGGCCGTAGCGGACTACCGGTAGAATCAATGTTATGTAGATGGTCAACTTTGTAGGACGGCTAATTTTTCTATCGTAGCGTCCTTCGGAATGCAAAGTATACACTGTTTCCAGATATAGTACCTCTTTGTATCTCTCTTGTGTCGTTGTCGGCAGTCTAATGCACCCATATACTCAAATTCGTCCACAATCTCGATTTCAACACTTTCGATCAGAACTCGGGATGGAAGGCTAACATTGTCTTCTCGGGAGCGTTTTTCTTTCGTGTGCTTTGTTTTCGACGCATTAATGACAAACCCAAAATTGCTAGGTTCGGCCTTTGGTATGATGTACGATGTACATTGTCTCAAAGTTTCCTGTGTTACGATATCAATGCTGAGACCAAGAAGTTGTACGGTCTCCTAAACATTGTTCCACTCTTGTCTATCTCCACTTTCCGAAATACACCTTCCAAAGCTATGTTTAATAGCAAACAAGAAAGCTTATCACCTTGCCGTAACCTTTTTTGTTTCCCTTTTCGTTTCCCAGAAACCCGAACGATGCGCATCACACTACCAATTTTAGCTTTGACAAATGCTTCAGTTTATCTGTAAATTCAAATTGTGCACAATCGATCGATTGTGACATATTCTGATTTGAAATCAATAGATAGATGATGTGTGGGCACGTTATATTTGAAGAATTTCTGTAATGTTTCCCGAATCGCAAAAATCTGCCCCCCTGAATTCCGTTTGGTATTGCCCAAGAAATCCTCTGCAATTGGTGATAGACGGTGACATAGAATTCAGTAGGGTAACTTAGATGAGGCGCTCAGTGTGATTGCGCGAGAATTTCAGCAAACCAGCTTGTCCCTCGTTTCGTATAGTGCACCACCGTATTTTAGAAGCACATATTATAGTTAACCATTTCCAGCGCTTTATTGTTTTTCAACAAACCAATTGCCTCCTCAATTTCCTGGAGGATGGGGAATAAAAAGGTTTTTTCCGTCATCGGGTCTCCGATTGAGTATAAAATGAACGTTAAAGTTGATAAATGAAGAAATGACCGTTGATCCTTAGCTTGCACAATCTCGCATTGATCGGAAACCAAGTTATTATGGTTTCAGTTGAAAACCGAATTTATCGACTAGCGACAATCCATTTTACTCTTGTTCGGTACGTTATACCTAATGTCGGAAGTAGTGCGCTGTATGGCACATCTGATGCGCTATACAGCGCGCTACTTCCGACATTAGGTTCAACGTATAGATCGACAGTAAAATCGATTGTCGCTAGTCGATAAATTCGGTTTTCATCTGAAACGATAATACTAGTCAAGGAGTTATTGTGATCCTTATCCACAGTAGTGTATGTTTTATACCTGCAAGTACGCGAAGTACTTATGGTACGTACACACTACCAAAATGTCATGTAAATTTCTGTCCCCTGAGACCGACACATGCAAGCGTCCTTTAGCACATAAGAATGAGTTGAAAGAGATGAGAAAATAAATTCAATCAAACACATCTTTCGTCGATTTGCGTATTTGTCAGTTTCAGGAGACATAATTTTACACGAAATCTTTCTTTACGTTCCCCGACTTTTTACAAACATGAATTACGTCTCGTGTAAAATTCATAATTTCTAAGTGTGTATTTACTAACCATATGTCTTCCCTACTTATATCAAAAGTAGCCTTCACAATATTGAATATATACATCAATCTGAGTGTTGCAACTCTACTTAGGATGCAGGAAATGCCTGCATGGTAGCTTACAAGAAGATGTAGATTAAATATAATTTTCAAAAATATAAAAAGCAATACATTCGATATGTTCTCATATGTTTGCTCCCCATAAAAAATCTGTGTCTGTAAACCAAGCTCTTTGTCAAAAAATCAGCTCATTTACTCATAACAGCATCTGGCCTAACTGACATTCATTTCAGCCAAACATCTCTGATTGAATTCAACTTTACCAATGATCACAACTTGCCCAAAAAATGATTGACTTACAATGCTTATGTTGTCAGTGCCTAAAATGTGAGAAAACTATAGGAATAAAATTTAACACTAAAACGCTAGTCTAATTCCCATACATGTCAGGGCCATCCGCTAACTGGTTTAAGTCACAGGACTGAAGCGGCTGTCATCCCCGAACAACAATCGTGAAGCCGAAAACTTGGTGCTGCGTGTGGTGCTAATTTGACAGCTTGGTTTTCTTGAAGGCTATATATTCGCGGCGGAAGTTATCGTGTTTTGTCGCTAATTTTATTCGAAAGAAGAATCTTTGTGTTGTACTTAGTGCTGTGGTTATCGCAACAATAGTATTTTTTCATTGTTTATCAGTCAGGTATTGTAATGTTTTATCTAAATTACTGATATTAGTAGTTTGGTAAAAGAAATATTGTTATTTTACCAATCCATTGTAAACTGAGCTTAAAATGTTAAAATCGTCACTAGCGCCACACCAAAAGTGGCAGGCTTCAAGAACTAACGCTTTCTTCAGTCCTCTGGTTTAAGTCAGTTCTGAAAAGGAAGAAAATTCTATTGTACACTCTTTAGAAAGCATTTGGTGGCTCTTAATTATGATACGGCCCCGGTTGTATTTTCTACGATGGTTGAGAGGGCCACTATGTTTAACGCGTAGAAGATATTTATGGATCTGTTGGTTCATTGGTTGTTCAACGCGCTTTGCCTTTTACTACGGGACCTGTTCAGCGGTAAATGAAATTAATTTCAAACAGCACAAGAGAAAATTTCAACCAAATAAACTGTTTAGTTGGCAAACTAATTTGGTCGTCCTGAAAAGGACGGATTTAGTTAACGGGGGATAAACAGTTCGCGATTGAACTTGGGCTTTCTTTCTTGGTTCATCTCCTCTTCATTACGGGTGGCCATCTGCAGGTGATGTGGGATGATTGATTCTTGTCTCGTTGTCACGGGTGGCTTTTTCCCGCAAACTCGTAGGCTTCAGCAGCCATGGTTCTCGCAGCGAGGTTGACGGGAGCATCGGCAACAACAGCCAACTGCACCAACGCCTCTCTGGGCAATGACTGCTCGCCAGTGCTGCCGCCAACTACGATCCAACTGCAGATCCTACTCTGCACAGCTCCACGACCACCGAAAAACTAAATCAAAATGCGAAGGTATACCCCTTATATAACATTCATGGCTGCCTAGGAGACGTTCGTTACTTAAATATGAAGTCTGTGCGCGGAAAGTACTGTGAATTTGATAAATTTACTCTGAAAAATCGACATTATAAGACATCACCTCATATTTGCGTTAATCTTATTAGTTGCATGATAAAAATCAATAGATTTAAATATTGGTATCAAAGCGAAGAAAATGTTTTAACGTAATGCTGCAAACATTTTGGAAATCAATCGTGAAATTACTTAATAATTTACGTTCCATACCTGACCGTTTTTCGTGACGCTCAAAATTTTTGCAATTTAAATGTGTACCCCAGTATCGAAATCACGGACGTAGTCCTACGTCAAAAACCATTAAATACCAAAGATGCCAAAATTTGATGTAATTTCCTTGTGTTCTGTGTTCCTATCCCGAGTAGAAACGAATATCTAGATCACTTGACATTTTAGGTAATTTTTTAAGTATTTTACCTCTTATGCAGCGCTCATCAATACCAACTTCAGTTATCATTATCAAAGTTAGGTATTCGTATGTTATGTATTATGTATCCTTTTTTTTTGCTCCTGCTTGGGTTGTCTTACTTTGAAGCCATAATCTTACTGAAGGGATTAAACAAAATCAGTTGGGCTGTTCAACCAATCTGAAATATTTTGAAAATGCCAGCATTTTTAAACTCAAAGTTTGTACTCGAAAAAAAAATGCAACAGTCAAAAATGGTTATCAAAAACTCATTTTAAGTCGGATATTTTTGAAACTCTCAGGGAATAAATAAACACATAAAAGTTATGTTTTTGCAAAGTTAGTTTATTAAACCTCCTCTCTTAGGCTAAATGCCCGCACCTTGGACTTAACGTTACTCATCAAATCCTGTGCAACACTTGCGCCATCTTTCTTACACACTTTCATTCACTCTTTCTTCAAATCCTTGTCATTTTTGGAGACCTTCCCTGTTTTCCGGAGCTTGCCCTTCATAATCGTCCAGAGTTTTTTCTATTGGGCGAAGTTCTGGCGAGTTTGTCGGATTTGCCTCCTCCGGCATAAAAACAACATCGTTGAATCGGTGCACTAACCACTCGCGGTACAGCTTATATAGTCATTTTTTTTATTTAATCGTCTCAGCTCATCGGATTTATTCTCTACATGACACAAAACTAAAAAAAAAACGACATTACAAATACGAGCCAGAAAGTGAGCAGAAGATTCGCCAAATTCAAACAATTCTTCGACAGTCGAAAACGGTCGCATCATAGTGGTTTGTTGTTAAAAAACGCTGTTCGATGGTATCGTGGTTGGAGAAGAGTACCATTCCGTAATGCTTGCGGTGGAACTCGGATGTTCAGTTGAGAGAGAAGCCTCGAGCAGTCGACATCTCCATTCAAAAGTTTGGCAACAATAACCGCTGGTTGATTTTTCCGTCGGCGTTCCAAAGTATGTACACTCTGTCCAACTTCTATAAGACCACCCCCAAATTGTTTAAAATCAACTATAATAATAACAATTTCGGGTCAATGTGCGTATTTTTGTAGAGTGCATAGCAAGTTATTGTTTGTCTTAGATTTATTTTGATTAAAAATTCTTTCTATTACTTCTGTAATAAGATTTTATATTTTTTATGTAGTCAGTTTCTATAAGACCATTTCAAATATTACGCATTTTTATTCAGTAGCACTTATAAAAATCAGCATATTGTAAGTTCAATAATCCGTAGCTTTGCCATTTCGATTAATGACCTGAAAAATTCGATTTGGCATACTGTTTACTAAATTCAGTAGAACAGATTTCTCAATTTTGTCCCATTCTGTCGTAATAGCGGACTTCAGCTCATCAACAGTGGCATACTGCTTTCCGTCAACATAAATCCTGCGAACCAAAATCTCCCAAAGGTTTTCGACTGGATTTAGGTCTGGAGAACGCGCCGGCCAGTCAAGCAAATCGAGGTTTGGTTCCTGAGCCATTGCTTCGTTTCCTTGCTGGTATGAATAGCGGCATTATTCTGTTGGAACGTAAACTTTTTCCGACGATATTTGCGCAAAAAAGGCAGAAGATGTCCTTCAAGAATAGTGATGTAGTCCTTACTATTCATTTTGAAGAACGTGAACGCTATCTTCAGCTTCCCGGTTGCGCAAAAGCCTGCCCAAGCCATGCATAAGCCACCCCCGAAGTTCCGAGTTGAAAAATATTGTTCCTCCTTTCTTAAATCGCGCCAGTATCCATTGAAGTCGTCCGGACCATCCAGGTTGAACTTCTTTTCGTCGCTGAAGATTGTCTAAACATGTAAAAAAAATCAAGAATAATTTTACCGGTTTTAGAGCCATAGTGGAATATTAAACGTGCCGAAAAATAACATATAACCAAAGCTCACCAAATCCCACTGTCGATTCATGTGAGCTTTTGCAAAACTCAGCCGTTTCTCAACATGAGAAGCTGTAAGGTTAGGAGCTTTAACCTCTTTAGCCCTTTTAATATGAGGGCTTTTCACCAAAACCTGACGAACTGTCTCCCGGCAAACCTTCAGATTCAAAGTTTGCTTGATTTGCATCAAGGATTTAGTCAAGTGCGAAGCTGTTTTAACTATCTCTCTCTTCTCGCGATCGGTTAGCTTTGATTTCTGTGGAGCTCTTTTGTTTTTTCCGTATCCTTCAGGATTAGCGAGATAATTGCGCAAAACTTGATGGGACCGGCAAATCCGCCGTCCGATTTCCCTTATTGACACTTTTTCTTGGTGAAATGCCTCGATTATTCCCTCCTCCTTCTCCGTGAGCACTTTTACCTTGGGCATTGTGATGCAGCAAAATGAAAACACGCGAATCTGCCAATGGTCTTATACAAAATGGACACGGTAAATCGCCAAAATAGTAGTTACTGCTTGGTGCGTTCACACACACACACACACACACACACACACACACACACACACACACACACACACACACACACACACACACACACACACACACACACACACACACACACACACACACACACACACACACACACACACACACACACACACACACACACACACACACACACAGACACGCATATTACCATGCATGGAATAGGTTTCACTCACACAAACCACAAACATGTCATGGTACAAATTGAAGTGATGTGTGTTCTTCCTGAGAGGTGGCAGTCAAAAATTATCTGGTCTTATAGAAAATGGACAGAGTGTAGTTGCAGCAGATTGCAGCGATCTGATTAGGGCGGGAGATTTTGTGGATCACGCCATGGTAGTTTACGCAATGCCATCCAGATAAACCTGCGCTGTATTTTTCGATCCTCAAGCTCCAAGTCAATTGATAAGGAAGCCAGACCAAGGCGGCATTTTCTAGGATCGGTCGTACCAGTGAACAATAAAGTCATAGTAGTATTTTTCCTCTTAGAATTTACATACCTCCAAAAACTCTTGGGGTTAATTAAGTTTGTGCCCGTAAAACGTACGATTTGTAGAGTAATAAGTTGAGTTTACGTTACTCATTACATGACAATTGAAAACTTCGCTTATTTTCCAGGAAACGGTATCGCCGGAGTTTACGCTGCGAAGCATTTCGTGTTCGTTTTACTGTTTGTAGCAAAGCAGAGCTCCATGAAGGAGAAACAGTAGGATGACGATTTGGAACATTCGTATCCATCCAATCATTCAGTACAACATTTCAGCCATTTCATCAGCACTCAGTCCATCAAAAAGAACGTCCCAGTCAAAGGCAGAAAGAAAATCCCAAAGAGCATCGAAGTAAATTTGGTTATAGTCTAACGCCAGCTCAACATTCTTATTCACACCATGCAATGGTACACTGTCATAAACAAGAGATGGTACACAGATAACCAGTGGCGGGTGATGAAGGTCAAATCGTAAGAGTGGTGACACAGAACTCGAGATTACAACAGGAAGATCCGTTGAGCTAAAGAACAAATCGAGAATGAATCCTAGGTGGTTGTGCTCGAGATTTTTAATGCATGTTGAAGAAATCCATACCATCAACCAATAACGAGCTAGCTCTTGATGAACATATAGAGCTCACAGGTTGATTCTGACCATCAGAATAATTCCAGGTCATTCCAGATTGATTATAGTCGCCACACTCCAGAAGACAATCGTTGTCAGATCCTCTGTTAACAGCTCATGAATCGACTCAATATGCCCGTTCAATATACTGTGATCCTTACTTTTGTTTGGAGGAACATAAATGGCACAAAGCAATAGTCGTTTGGAACCAATCTTCATCGATACACATACCTGATCTAACGTTTCTCCGTTGGACATATCGACACTGCTACTGATAAACCGATGATGCACAGCAATTAGAACCCCTCCAAAACGACATTTACTGCTGTTCATTTAGCTTTGGTCACATCGGTATAAATTGAAATTGTTCCCAAAAAGCTGCGTCGAATTGATTGCATCGTCGAGCCCCGTCTCGATTAAAATGATGACGCCAAAATTGCAATCCATGGTATTGCAGTAAAAACCGTCGATCTTGGCCCGTAGGTCACGGACGTTTTGGTAGTAAATCCATAAACAACTATGTTCGGTGTCCAGGTGTTCTTCCCACAAGCTGTGATTGTTGAGGTGCGTCAGGAATCAGTGGTAAATTGAACCAAGTCCAGGTATACCTCGATGTAAAGCAACTTTATTTTCTGCCTATTTACATCGATTTCTCGCAAACTACACCTCATTCAAGAAAAGTAGTAATACCATTGGATAGATGAGACAATTTCCAATCTATTGGTTGCAATGATTTGCATGAATGAACTCTCATTCGTAAGAAATGTACGTTAAAAGTACGTTGTTTAGTTATTACGTGATAGCGATGGTCGAGTGCACGCAATCTAACCCGATACGAAGACACCGATTCTGAATTCGTTGAAGTTTAACGATGTGCGACCGAACCGCCGACTGGAAACAAAAACTACCGTATTCTAAAACAAATCGACAAAATCGATTTCAACAGAACCCCAAGTTGAGGCTATCCTAGCTAAAACAACCAACTCAGTTTTCTCCGTAGAGATTTGGATACCTAACAGTAGAGTCCAATAAAACCAATTTTAAGGTTATCCTGTAAGGGTCCTTGCAGGTCGATCCGATTGGGCCCCGTGAAAGACACTACGGAATCATCTGTAAGTTGTCTCAACGTGCATTTGTCACTTGAAAAAACATAAATTTCTTTGATATGTAAATGATACAAATAAGGGGTTAAACATGATCCTTCGGGGAGAATCATGTAACTAAAACGGGAAGCTATTGAGTTTCTCTGACAGCAAATTATACAAAAAAAATCATTAATGGTGAAAAAGCACTAGTGTGGAGTTTATCTGAATGAATTTCAACAGATACTGAATCAAAACCCCCCTTGATATCTAAGAATAAAGAAAACATTTGCTCTTTTTTAAGCCAAAGTTAACTGAATATCTGTGAAAAGCAACGCGAGACAGTTGTTCGTTCTCTTCCCAAACAACCAAATTGTACGTATATTGAAAGTTGTTTTCCTGATATACAAACATATATGTAAGCAATCAAATCGTATAGAATGCAAAAATATGGCTTATACGTGCAAAAGTGCAGGCCATATATATGCAAATTTCATTGTTTTCTCAAACGAGTTAATTTGGCTTCGTATGCGATTTCATCTGTAATAAGAAATTCATTTAAAAAAGTCTAACGTTGTAAATCCGATTTAGTTTGTAACACTGTACGGTGGATAAATGACACACACATATATATATATATATATATATATATATATATATATATATATATATATATATATATATATATATATATATATATATATATATATATATATATATATATATTTATATATATATGGATAAATGACACATAGTCGGAAATTTGCACTCTATACGATTCAACTTATGCATAGTACGATAAAGGGCACTACTATATGCGATTTTGATCTAAAATGTAGGAATATACGATACTATCTGAACACTGTTATACGACTTCTGTTTGTCTGGGTTACTCCTTCGGAAACCAAATTGAGTATCTGAAAGTTGGTTGTTCATCTCAACCCATTTGGATAATTTTCTCCAGCCACTTTCGAATACAAGACAACATCGCGATGGGTCGATTGGAATTGTGCTAGGAAGCGGATTTACCAGGTTTAAAAATGGCAATAACTCTCACCCAACTCCAATCATCAGGAACATCTTTAAGCTCCAGGAACTGTTTAAACAATTTCAACATGCGCCTCTTAGCGACGTCTGGGAGGTTTCTAAGCAAGTTGAACTTGATTCTATCAACCCCTGGAGCCGTGTTGGCACACAAAAGGAGTGCGGGCGTGAGTTATACTATTGAAAAAGGTTGGCTGATATCATCTATCGAGTTCTTGGTTTCGCCAGGAATCATCCGTGCCGTCACAGAACCTGGACAAACTTTACGCGCGAACCTGCTCTCGTTGTTCGTAGTTCGGTAACGCAATCGTCGCGCTGTGTTCCAAAGAGTGTTCATCGATGTTTCACGCGGTAGCCCATCGACGACTCGTCACCAGTATCTGCATTTATTGGCCTTCGAGAGCCGTGTATTTTTCGAAGTGCTCAGGTGATCCACATCTATGGAAAACTTTAAACGCATCGGACTTTTTACGGTACACCCCGGTGCATTGCTGGTCCTACCGTGGATAATGAAGTTGCCCGCGAAATGACGTTCCTGAAACTGGTCGAGTTTGAGCTTGAAGTGCGCTGTCTAAGATCAAGTTGGAGAGAGAGTTATGTTCCTCCATCTGTGAAATCCTTTCTAACGTCGCTTCGGATTATTCTATAGCTGTCCTGATCGATATAATGGGTTACGGTGACGTTGATTGATTCCGAAGGATTGAACATGGTGGCAATCAAAATATTTATGGACAAGTGATCACTACCGCGGAGACTTTATATTCCATGTGCAATCGAACGATAAAGAATCTGAACAAAGTGTCACTACAAACTTAGAGGTTAAAGTTGTTACAGAGGTCATACATAAAAAAGAACGGTTGTCATTATACAGTTCTCCCCAGCCTGTACCGTGAAAGTGGAAATCTCCATTATCAACCGTGAAGCGGATAGGACCTTACAAATATCTGGAAGTTGTTTTCGATAAACGGAAGTTCGAGAAAAAATATGCACGGAAGCAATGGGAAGGCTTTTGTTTTTAATTACATCCTGACATGCGACAACTTCAACACCCGAAATTTGAGAAAATTCACTTCATAGAAGGAGAGCACTTTTTGATCCCCAAAAGTACTCCTTCTCCACGTGAATCCTCGTGATCGAAACGAATAATATTGATTTAATGAGAATGAACCTCGATTTCGGAAGAGAGTCATGTTTCACAAAGAGCAAATGCATCACAACCGGTATTGTGAGCTAAAAATTTGAAATATTCCAGTTTAGTAACTTCGACAATTCCACTGCAGAACAGTGAGCAAATCCCCGACCTCTATTAGAAAATTGTCCATCGAAGGAGATGATTGCTAAATCAACTAGTCGATTTAAACTGCATTTGTTTGATTATTTTTATTCAAAAATGACTGAATCGCTGGAAATATTGAGTTTTTTCGTTACATTGTCAAAATTTAAATTTTTGGTTGGCTTCTTGGTTCATTGGTAAGTGGTATCACCCGTCGTTCAAGCTGTTGCCATGAGCTAAGGGTTCGATTTCCGCTTCAGGCTGTGGAACTTTTTGCTAACCGCAAATGTCGGTGCTGGTACACTAGTTGTTAGGTTAAGTTGTCCGTTGTAATTTGCTTTGTGCTAAATGGTTCAGTCTGTACAACCTCAAGTGTAAAGGTCTGTTCTTTGTAACTTACTCAGCGAATACTTTCTCGTAAGTCGAAATAACATTCATTGTGCGCGTTACCGGGATTTCGTTTGCTATTCATATCATGTTCATTTGTCTTGATTCACGTTGAACTGAGAAGGAAGCAAAAAATAAAAGCAGAGCGTTCCATATTGTAGATTTATTTTTGAAATGTTCATTATTTCGTGTTATAATCATTATTCTATTTGCATTATCATTGCAGGGCCTTAAAATTAGAAAGCAAAGAAGTACTGGTGATTTGGAAAAACGTGGAACTGGATCTGGAAGCATTCGATCTACTGCATCGATTGCATCATGGCTTAGTACGGAGTCCTCGCAGTCAGGAATGACCAACAAGTGTGTGCTTACTTTAATAGGCATGTCATACAGATTTCATAATTTTCAAAAATTCTATTGTTCCAGGTCAATGCATACAGATTCCAATGCTAGCTTTATTGTGGAAGATGAACAGTTAGACGGTAGTGTGATCGAGACGTATATGGGTGAATGGAAGAATGATAAACGCTGTGGTTATGGTATCTCCGAACGTAGTGATGGGTTAAAGTAAGGCGAACATGATAAATTTCATATGAAATGTATTTTTTGAATATTTTAAAAATTCTCAGGTATGAAGGTGAATGGTTTGCAAATAAGAAATACGGATATGGTGTTACAACATTTAAGGACGGCACTAAAGAGGAAGGCAAATATAAAAATAATGTACTTATAACTAGTCAAAAAAAGAAACATCTGTTTCTGATCCGCTCTGCCAAATTCAGAGAACGAATAGACGCTGCAGTTGATTCTGCTCAACGTGCTTCTAAATACGCATTACAAAAGGCTGATATAGCCATCTCCAGGACGGCTACTGCTCGTGGAAAAGCTGAATTAGCAGATGTTGCCGCGGACACAGCACGTGTGGATTCTGATGTGGCTATACAGATGGCTAGGGAATTTGCTCCAGATTTCAAACCACAACTGTTGGAGCGGTTCGAACGATTAAGACGAGAACGGCTAATCAGAACACCGTTGGATTATTCCATCAAACAAATCCCAGATATACCACCCAAACCAACGATAGGTGATGGAGTAGTGAAACAAAATGCCTATAATCAAGAAACAGGTAGATCCCCAACACAGCCACAATCCGCAATATTTAATCATGATGTGACTAATGCTGCTTTTAACAAAGGGTTTCCCAATACCCATCAACCCGTTCCGAACTATAACATGATACAGCGGCCTAGTAATCGAAAGCTTTCCCAATCTTTTGAGCGAAATAGTCAGCAAACCTTCGGAACGATACCGAATATGCCGAATAATGTACAGCATGCGTATTCTAGCACATCGCCAAACATGCTTGGTGGTAACGCAATCAATAATGTAATGAACCAACCACAATTAGATTCAAGTTATGTGGATAGACAAGCTTATCAACAGTTAGAAGTAGAACATTTTCAGCAAGATAATTTTACTCATCGAAATTCCAGTCAAATTTCCGGTGCCCGCAACACGGCACCCCCTGTAGGACATACCTCTATAGACTACTTTGACCATTATAAACGACCTCCTAGTAGAGACGGCTCAGTGGATCGATATTCAAGAGCTGCTAGTAGACTAGGTGGAACACAATCCAGACAATCTTCAGTAGATAGAACCGGTACTAATATAGTTAATCAAGGTATAACGAACGAATCTGTGCCTGACCGATCTGTACGCGCCGGTTCGCAGTTAAGAGGGATAACTCCAATGAGGCATGTAACTAATGTAAACAATGCGATACCAACGGGTAATGGAACTGGTCCGCGTCTCCCGTCCAGAGCAACTACCCCACTTCGTCATCAGACAAACGATGCTCCAGTTTCCAATACGAATCAACCTTTTGAAGACGTTCTTCTGCGGGAGCGAACTCTTGGTCAAGACATTATTCCCTCACTATCCCAGCCAAAACGAACAGAAAGTCTATATCTATCGAAACCGTTAGGGAAAATTAATGGACCCAGTGATCCTGCGTCGTCGGCCGTAATTAGTAGAGGAGGTGGGCGAGGAGGAGCAGGTGGTGGTGGAGGCATCGGTGTCTCGAGGACACCAAAGGTAAGTTAAATGTACCGAATAAACGTTTTATTGTCTTGATTTCAGATACGCAAATAAGCGCTAAGCTCATGCGTGGTCTTGGGTTCAGTACCTTCTATTCTTTCTTGGCAAGCATATTGCTTTCACAATTCACTTATTGCATGCTCTCAACTTAGTGTTCTAAATGCACTTCCGCAGTTATTAATTGAGAGCTTTCGATGCTCGGTTCCATTTTTGCATTAGTATGATTGAGTCGCAAGTACAATTATACCGAGAAATTTCTCTTGACGAAACATTTCTAGACCAGACCGGGAATCGATCCCAAACACCTCCAGACTGGTGTTATTATGTAGCTACGCCTTTACTTACTGAGGTAAGGAAGGACCCGTTCAGTATGCAATTGGGTTCAGTATGCAATTCATTAATTTGCAGGCTTCTTGAAATTGGTTGATTTGTTGTTATATTGGTGCTATATTGACTATTTAAGAGGGAGTTGAATGAATCAATTTCACAAATGCACATAATTGTTTTCAAATCGAAGGAGAATATTAAACTTTCCCTCGACATCCCTTTTCAATGTTTATTTTGACTTAAATTGTACTCGAAAGAAATGCAACAGACAAAAATTATCACCAAAAATTTATTTATAATTGTATATTTTTGAAACTCTAAGCGAATAAATAAACACATATAAGCTATGTATCTGCAAAGTTTGTTGGAAAGTTGGCCCATTTTTGCGATGTGTGATTTTTTTTCAATTTTTCTCTGAAAACTCCTTAAGTCATACGAAGAATAATAACAGTTGTTCTAAGATGAAGCTTAAAATAACTTCGAATACATAAATTTTTACATTTTGAGTTTTTTCTACGAAGTATCTTGTCATAATTATATAACATTGATTCATCAGATCACTTCAAGTCCAAATACTATTGGTAGGCAACTTTCTAAATGTAGCCGTAATTTGAATGCAATGTTAAAACAATAGTTTTTTCATGAAAATGACACTTTTTCATAAGTTAGCCGTGATCGTCATGTTCAACGACAAGTTTTTCTAAAATAACATACAATTTTCTTCAACTTACCTTTGGCCCCTAAGATTAATGGACGTACTAGTTTGGAGCCGAAGTTGGAATTAAAAACCAGACTTTTTTTTCCGGAAAAGTGTTAGCTGTCTAGTGGAATACCTGTAACTAGAAAATGAGCAAAAAGATTAGTAATTTCCATTTAATTCCAATAACTTTATTACTTATCTTGACAGATACGCGTATTTCGTCTACAATGTGCAGACTTCTTCAGTGTCGTGTACTAATACTAGTCGAGTATTAGTACACGACACTGAAGAAGCCTGCACATTGTAGACGAAATACGCGTATCTGTCAAGATAAGCAATAGAGGTAGTTGGAATTAAATGGAAATTACTAATCTTTCTTCTCGTTTTCTAGTTAACTTTTTTTTTTGTTTTTTCATCTATCATTAATTGTCAGGCGTTTATCACAAGTTAATTGTCTGTTTGATTTACATGTTTAAAATTTCACCTGTTGTCCTAAAGCATATTTTTTAACAAATTTATAAATACTATAATATAAATACTCAATACTTTGTCAGTTTAAAATTGTTTCGCAGCAGTTTTGTTGACTGAAATTGGAATGAAATGATTCAACAAAACTCACCCATTCAACCGATCGTATTCAAACTTTCAGAGAATTAAACAAAACGAACTTTCCCCAAGTTCACTTTATTGAATTTCATTGCCATACCCAAATGCACGACCCTTCCTATTAGCACTATTCATGTATCAGATAAATAGAAAATGCATATTGTCATTACAATAGATCTACTATATACCCCATTTGCTTGGATTTCCAACAGTTGAGAAACAATACAACTAATAGTTATTGACTCAAATTTGTTCCATTTACATAATATTCTAGTGTAGAAATACTGTTTACTGTACATACTATAGATTCTATTGTACGGTTATAATAGATTGAATTGTAATTCTACTAGAATTTTTTGTTCGGGTATACTAGCCACACAATCATACTAATTCAAAAATGGTACTTGGCTTCGAAAGCTCTCAATTAATAACTGTGGAAATGCCTTTAGAACACTAAGTTGATAGCAAGCAATAAGCTTATTGTGAAAGCAATAAGCTTTAAATGCTAAAGAAGAAGTGTTTCTACCAAAGACAAGGAAGCCACCAGGTGATCCATCGGCATATAGACCTATATGTCTATTGGATACAGTGGGTAAGGTGTTCGAGAGGGTAATCCTCAACAAACTGACAAAGTACACGGAGGGTATAGGCAGTCTGTCTAACAACCAGTTATGCTTCCGTAAAGGCAAGTCGACGGTGGATGCCATTCTGTCCGTCACCAAGACGGCTGAAGTGTAAATCCAGCGTAAGAGGCGAGGAGTCCGCTGCTTGGCAGTGGTCACCCTTGACGTGAGAAATGCGTTCAATAGCGCCAGTTGGGTGGCTATCGCCAACTTGCTCCAATGCCTCCAGGATCCTGGGTACCTGTACAAGATTCTGGGAAGTTATTTCCAGAATCGGGTACTGGTGTACAACACTGAGGTAGGTCAAAAACGTGTCCAGATCACCACAGGCGTCCCGCAAGGTTCAATCCTGGGCCCGGTGCTATGGAACACGATGTACGATGAGGTACCACGACTTAAGTTCCCGAACGGGGTGAAAGTCATCGGGTTCGCAGACGACATCACCCTAAAGATAATGGTGAATCCACCGAGAAGGTGGAGCTAATGGCCTATGGAACAAATCCACTAAAGGTCGGTGGACCCACCGACTAATCCCAGAAGTATCCGGGTGAGTCGATAGGCAATATGGTGAAGTGAACTTCCATTTAACACAGATTCTGTCAGGCCACAGTATCTGCATAAATACGGGCATGCACAGTCCTTCGTATGTACCGAGTGTGCGGGAGTTGAGGAAACCGTGGAACATGTGTACTTCGCATGTCCTCGCTTCGACAGGGTGAGATCCGGCATGATAGCCGTAAGCGGTGGCGACACAACTCTGGACAATCTGGTCCAGAGGATGTGCCAAGACTGGGACATCTGGGACGCGGTATGCATAGCAGCCTCTCAGATTGTCCTCAATCTCAAAAAAAAAAAAAAAATGGCTCAACGCCCAACGGCCGGTCAATGGGACCACCTAACTATTGAAGCCCTAAGTAGTTAGACATAGTGGGTACTTAATATGCACAATAGACCCCTCCCCGAAGTAATACCGAAAGGTGGTTCCGGGGAGGGTCCTGAGCTCAAGGCACGGGTGCGTTTTTAGTGGGTCGAGGAGTTGGCACCCTGCTGCCAACACCATGAGTTCTTCAGGAGTCTGTTTGCAGATTTTCCATCCCGTATAAAAAAAACGTTCTGGATGTTCTCTTATGAGCGATGTCGACTTCCATTTATAAATAAAGAAAAAAAATCATAAAGTCGAAAGAAACAATGAGAAATTCTTTGCTTTCCAAATCTGTAGGGTGCTTTGCTTTCCAAATCTGTCAAAGGGTTTCTTGGTTCAAAAATCAATGCAACTATTATCGAATTCGTTTTTGAAGTGAGGTTGGAACTAGATCTTCGAGCTCCAAGAGTTTGGAAATTTGATGACTTTTTTGGTGTCCGCAGTTTCTTCCAACGCCCCTGGATGTAACTCACTCTTAGCTGGTGGAGGTTCGTTTGACGGTTCGAAACCTTCAAATGGTTCTTCATCGTCTGACTCGGTGTATCACCTCCTCTTTTCACGTCTAAAGGTTGTATGGAATCAAATTGCACCAATTTTAAATGGCTGTAACTTTTTACCCGTTGGGTATTTTCTATTGAAATATTGGGTAGAATTAGTTCTATGTGTATTTTTTTACGCTGTGTATGTTTCACTAGCAGATGTGCAATCGTTGCGAAGATAGAGTCCGAAGAACAACAGCGGTGCAAAGAAATTTTGCGCACGTACCTCGAAAATCTGGATCCTTCTCATCGTGCCATCAGCAGGAAGCTGGGAATGGTACATTCTACGGTGTTTCGTGTTTTAAATCGGTACCACAAACGTTTGACCATCGATGGGAATGAAAAAAGTGGCAAAAATGGATCTTCGTATAGTGTTAAGGATCACAAGCGGGTAGTTCAAGCTTTCAAGAGGAATCCCAACAGTTCAGTTCGAGATGTGGCGAAGAAACTGAATCTAACCAAAACATTCGTGCAAGATGCGAAAAAGCATGAAGGCGCTTAATCGCTATGAACGGCAGAATACACCCTACACCCAGATGTTGACGAAACCACATTGCCTCGTTATGGATGATGAGACGTATGTAAAAGCAGACTTCCGGCAGCTTCCGGGGCTCCAGTTTTTCACTGCTCATCATAAATTCGATGTCCCTGAGGACGTTAGAAAGCAGAAGATGTCAAAGTTTGCCAAAAAATATATGATTTGGCAAGCAATTTGCTCGTGTGGAAAGCGGAGCACCCCATTCGTGACAACTGGAACGGTCAATGGGCAGGTGTACCTAAAGGAATGCCTCCAAAAGCGTCCACTTCCTCTTCTGGGGTCACACGGTTGTCCTACAATTTTCTGGCCGGATTTAGCCTCGTGCCAGTACTCGAAAGAGGTTTTGGAGTGGTACAAGGCTAAGGAGGTCAATTTCGTGCCCAAGTATCTGAACCCCCCGAACGCACCGGAACTGCGGCCAATTGAAAAGTACTGGGCCATCATGAAGCAAGCACTTCGGAAGCATCCTAAGGAAGTGAAATGGGAGGAAGATATGAAGAAAAAATGGATTGCCACGTAAAAAATAGTTGGTCCAAATGTTGTACAGGACCTTATGATTAGTGTAAAGAAGAATGTTCGTGCATTTGGATATGGAATTGAAATTGAATAAAACAAACATGGGAAAATATTCATAACATGTTTTATTTTACTCCCTGAAAGTTTGAAGATGATTGGTTGAACGGGCGAATTTTGCCGAATATTTGTGCGTGTCACAATTTGATTCCGTACACTCTTTACTCGTGACTCTATCCTCAACTTGGAACGAAACATTTCGTTTCCTCCCATTCTTCCTGGCGAGCTTTATCTGCCCCTGTGGGCCGTGAGGAGACGTGCTCCAAAGACAATCTGCAAAACATTCGTAGAGAGTTTTTTAGTTAGTAAACGTGGCTTCTACCCATCTCTGAGTTTGCGATATATTTAGATTTCTATAGTAAACCTTACCCCTGGTGCCAGCTCTTCAAAAAGGTCGCCCCTAATGTGGTTGAACTGGTTCCAAACCATGTTTTTGACAGGTTGATACGCTAAATTGTATTCGAACGATTTATTTGGGTTAAATAGATCTAATAGATTTTTGGTTTTATATCCCAACACTTTTTCGGAGGGTGAATCACCAGTATCGAGACAAGAGTTCCCATAGCTAAAAAGAAAATAATTGACCTTATCCTGAAGATCTAAGGAAGACATTTGTGGATCCAAAATAAATTTCTTCAAAACTTCCTTTGTTACCCTAACTATCGTTTCCGCCTGGCTGTTACTTTGAGGATGGTAAGGCGAACTTTTGATTACTTGTATTCCTTGCTTTTCTAGAAATGTAAAAAAAGAAGTCGAATTAAAAGGTGGGCCATTATCCGTAACCACCACATCTGAAAGTCCAAACCTTGCAAATAACCCAGCAAATTTTCTTAGTACTTTCTCAGCACTAGTACCTGTATCCATCAGCTCAATTTTGAGCCACTTAGTACAACTATCTACAATCAAAAACAAAACATGCCCCTTAAAATAAAAAAAAATCAGCATGAATCCTACTGAAAGATTTCACTGTCGGTATCCATTTGTTTATTACCTTACTTTTAGGAGCAGTTGTCTTCTTCAAACAAATTTCACAGCTAGCTATAAAATCCTCGACGTCTCTATTTATACCAAACCAGTAAACACTTTTTCTGGCAAGTTGTTTCATCTTAACGATACCATTGTGATTAGCGTGAGCTGCTTCAATATTTTACCTTGCATAGTAGCTTAATATTTTACCTTGCATAGTAGCAGGTATCACTACCCTATCCAGAAACAATAAACATCCTTGTATCTCTACCAAGTCTTGATTTTGAGCGTAAACATTTTTAAAGCATCGCTGAACCCTCTTTGGCCATCCATTTTTTATGTATGAGAGTATTTGTTGCAAAAAGGCATCATTTTTGGTTTCTTGGGCCACCAATAAGTAATCCAAAAGGAAGTTATCAGATAAATTCAAAGGCTTCACATAACCACATGCTGTGTTTAAAAGTAATTCGTTCTTCAACGGGAAACGAGAACAAAAATCCGCATTCCCTTGTCTTTCAGCGGGTCTGTATAGAATCACATAATCATATATAGCCAAGTCCATTATGTACCTCTGTAATCTAGTTACAAATATTGAATTGCGACCTAGTTTGCCCAGAATCCCTAATAATGGTTTATGATCTGTGTAGATAATAAATTGTTTGCCATACAAAAATTTATGAAACTTTTTTACTGTAGACACAACTGCTAACGCTTCTAAGTGCAGTATAGGATAATTTTTATATGCATTATTCAAAGAAAAAGAAGTGAATCAAATGGGTTTCTCGGCTCCGTCCACTATATGCGAAATTACTCCACTCAAACCGTATGATGAAGCATCAGTACTGACAACAATAGGCTTCCTCGGATCGTAGAACATTAGAATATTAGCCGATAACAATTTTGTTTTTGATTCTATAAAAGATTTGTCACGAGCAGAATCCCTCTCATATATGACATTTTTCTTTAACAACCCATACAAGGGTTTTAGCGTCCTGGATAAATTTGGAAGAAACTTATTGTAAGAATTTAGAAGTCCTAAATATGCTTTTATTTCATTCACATTTTCTGGCCTTTTTGTTGACTGTATCGTAGAAACTTTGTCCGGGTTTGGAAGGAGACCCTTGTCTGAAATAATGTGTCCTAAATAAAGCAACTTTATTGACAAAAAATATACACTTATTAAAGTTAATCTTTGTTTGCTATACACTTATTAAAGTTAATCTTTGTTTGCTTATGACTAACGCTTTAACACTATTTCTAATTTCCTCAAACAATCTTCTGGACTCGTTCCTGCAATTAGCACATCGTCAAGGTAACAGTATACAAATTCAATTCCTTTTAAAACATCGTCCATTATTTGTTGAAATATCGCCGCACTCGACGAAGCACCTTGAGATAGTCTATTGTATGTAAACAAACCTTTAATTGTGTTGATAACAATAGTATCCACACATAAATCGCGACTGGGCATTTAACACTAGCAAGCATGTTGAACATTCAACATAAGAAATATTATCAACAGTTCATTCGAACCGAAATGCAACAGGACAGACCGACCATGTGTACATATATCTAGTGTAGGGGGTAAGTTAGGATCGTTTTAGTTCCTTGTTGTACATAGTGGATTAGTTGCAGATGATAGATTCGGTTAGTTGCTGGCGGTGGCAAGCAAATTGCAGCCATTGGTTATGCAGTCGGTTGACCCAGCCATGGAAGAATGCTTAATCAGCCAGTTTTGTTTCATTTTTGAAATTTTTCTATCGACATTAGCTTGGTCTGCACTTCATATTTTTCTTTAGTTCGAATTTCACCTATTTCGTGAGTAATGATGACTTTTGTGAATGAGTTGCTTATCTTATGTGAGCACTATTTTTTCTGACCAATATTAACTAACTATAAGTGTTTTGAAGTTTCTAGATGCAACGTTCAGAAGTAAGTATGTCCATATCTCAACTTTCTCTGGACGGGGTTTGAGGTCCGGACAAGGGCCATTTTTCTGTTGCCTGAGTTGAGAAGATGTTAATTTAACCCCCGAAACCATACAGCGTGCACCTCTGTCGCGCTAATGAAAAGTAATGATTCCATTTCCACGCTGGTGTCTGATGCAACAACTGAGGCCCGTCCGCTTTTGGATTTGTTGCGCATTGTCTCCGTTGATACCCCCTTCTGTTCATGCAATGGTATCCGACGCCATTATATAAAACGGGCCCGGCATGGTGACCAGCTATCAGTGATACTTATCAGCTCTAAGCTGCGCATCGTCAAATCGTCCAGTACACTCTACTACCTAGCAACATGTCTGGCCGTGTCAAAGGACGAAAGGTTAAGGGAAAGGCAAAGTTTCATTCGAATGGCGTCGGATAGCAGTTCTCAGTCGGTCGCATTCACCGTCTGCTCCGGAAGGGCAACTACGCCGAGCGGCATTTAGAAGACCAGAATCATCCCACGTCACCTGCAGCTGGCCATCCGCAACGACAAGGAGCTGAACAAACTTCTGTTCCTCCAGTCAACAACTACAACCCGTCTTTTTCTGGACGACCAAATCAATTTGCCCATCTGAAGAGTTTGTTTGATTGAATTTTTTTCATGCAATGGTACCCAACGTCGCAGGCAGCGGTGGCTAGAATAGTTTCAGCTTTCCCTTCGTCGCATACCTTGAGTACAATTTTAAACACGGCGTCTGACTCTTACTAGGGTGGAAAGAAGTGGAAGAATTGAGAATGTTGACAAAGCCTGTTTTGACTATTGCTGATATATAGTATACTATATAGCAGAAATTTATTAAATCCATGACATTTCTTCACAATTTCTTCACATCAACAAGGAGTCTTACGTCAACTTTGCAGTTTTGTCACTGACATAACTCACCCTTTAGTTTTTATCTCGTTACTTTCTTCAAAATATTCTTTGTTAAGCTCTTATGCAACTCAACTGAGTTCTTTAATGTATTAATTATTCGAAACACGGAGCGTCGTTAGGTATACGTTTTGTCTAGGAATGGAACGAAATAATGTTTTTGGCCATGAATAAAATCAACAGCGAAGGAGTTATGAAGTTTTAGGTTTTAGTAAAACAAATACAGTAAAAAACTTATGTTCACAACGTTACCATTGATGATGAAACCATAATTAATCATGTATGCATCTATACACGTCAACAACAAAAACAAAAACATACAGGTAGCAAACGCCAATTTGTTAATTTGTGCTTAAATTGTTCAGTATACTACAAGTGCTATATGTATAGTATATGTGGGACAACTATACGTCGGGTACACTTGTGGGTAAAGTAAAAGAGCGCGTTCGATTTCAACTGTAAAAAATTAGGTTTATTTCATCGACTAGGTCTGCTTTTATAGTTTGTCAAACAATTCAAGTCATCTAATTCAATAGGAAGCATGGTCAATAATATTCAAATACAAAAAGGCGGAACTTTTCTGTTAGGAATGAAAAGGAGCTTTGGCGCACTTTTCGTGTGTATCATGCAATACAGAAAATGTTGCGTGGTGGATGTTGCAGAGATGATAGTGATGATACAGTACCCCCCTTCTAGAGAAGCCGACGATTATTGGAATCGGTTAGGAATCCTCACACGTCGCCCATAACGAGTAACCTTCGTTGCTTGATCAGTCGACGTCGTTGAAGCTGGACAATTACACTTGGGATGTGACTGCTGTTGATCTTCTGTTGTGTATGCGGGCTTAAGACGATCAATTGAAATATTCACATTACGGCCGCCGTCGTTGATTTTGTAGTGCTTATTGGTTCGCTCAAGCACTGGGAAGGGTCCATCGTAAGGTGGTGATAGCGACGGTCTGATCGAATCATTTCTGATGAACACATTTTTACACGTGCTGAGATCGGGGTGCACAAACACATTACCACTCTCATGCCAAGCCGTATCGGGTGGTCGGAGTTTTTGCATAGCGTTTCGTAGATCATTCGCAAAATCAGATGTAGTTGTGATACGAGAATTTTTCCCAAAAAACTCGCAGGGAATCCGAAGAGTCGTCCCATAAACCATTTCTGCCGGTGATGCACTGATGTCCCCTTTATAAATGGTTCTCAGCCCGAGTAGTATCATCGGAAGATGGTCGGTCCATCGATCGGGGTTGTGACAAAGAATCGCAGCTTTCAATGTTCGGTGCCATCGCTCGATAATACCATTTGACTGAGGGTGATACGGTGTAGTTCGGAAATGAGTAATCCCAAACGTTCGACACAACTCGTTGAAGAGGGTCGATTCGAATTGTCGTCCTTGATCAGATGTAATCTGTTTCGGTACGCCATAACGAGAAATCCATCCAGTGACAAGAGCGTGAGCAATGGTGGATGCCGTCATATCAGGAATTGGTATTGCCTCCGGCCAACGAGTGAACCTATCAATGATGGTAAGACAATATCGGTGGCCGTTGCTCGGTGGAAAAGGTCCGACGATATCGATGTTTATGTTGCTGAATCTATCGTCAGGTAAAGCGAAACGTCCTAGAGGTGACTTGGTGTGGCGCGACACTTTAGACCGTTGGCACGGTTCACATTGTGTGGCATAAGCGATACTGTTCTTTCGTATACTTGGCCATACAAATCGCTGAGCCATCAATCGGGCTGTTGCTCTCGTTCCTGGATGTGAAAGATTGTGGGTTGCTTGAAGAAATTGCTGACGAAATTTTTTGGTAATGAATGGTCTGATGCGATTCCCAGAGCAGTCGCAATACAAGTGTTTATTTGATCCTGGAACAATAAACTGTTTTAGGTTTAATGAGGTTTGTATTTTATCTCCAAGAATCGCAGTTAATTCGTCGTCGATTTCTTGATCGGTGGCGAGGGCATTAAAGTCAACCTTTGGGACAGCATGAACAGCGGCAATTCGAGAGAGTAGATCTGCTACACAATTCTCCTTACCAGATACATGACGAATGTCTGTGGTGATTTGGCCGATGTTATCTAATTGTCGTGCTTGTCGATCAGATGCTTTTTCTAGGTTCTGTTGAAATGCGAACACGATCGGCTTGTGATCGGTGTATATGTGACAGTTTCGACCTTCTAACATGTATTTGAAGTGTCGCATTTGTATTTGTATTTGTATTTGCCAGGTATATCGCCGTTAGCTCTCGATCGAAGGTACTATACCTTAGTTGTGTCTTATCGAACCTTTTGGAAAAGAAACCTAGGGGCTGAACGTGGCCGTTAACAACTTGATGCAGTACGGCACCGGCTGCTGTATTCGATGCATCAACCCACAAAGATAGCTCAGCATCTCGTGCTGGATGAGCTAGTAATGCTGCATCTGCAAGTTGTTGCTTGCATTTTTCGAATGCTGACAAGGTTTCATCTGTCCAGATTAGTGCCGAGCGATCGTTTTTCTTATTTCCTGTAGTCATATCGAGTAGCGGCATTTGTGCTATCATAGCGTTTGGGAGGAATCTTCTGTAGAAATTAATTACAGCAAGGAAGCTTTTGAGCTCTTGCACTGTGGTTGGCCGTTTATAATTGCGCACAGCTTCTACTCGCTCGGGTAATGGACTTGTTCCTTCGGGTGAAACTGAGTGACCAATGAATGTTAGTTCACTTTTACCGAACTCACATTTGGCTACGTTGATGGCCAGATGATACTGTTCAATTCGCCTGAACACTTGACGAAGATGATCGCGATGTTCCTCTTGGGATGATGAAGCGATGAAAATATCATCAATGTATGGGTATACAAAATCCAACCCTCGTAGAACTTCGTGGATGAGTCGTTGGAAGGTTTGAGCAGCGTTGCGCAGTCCGAACGTCATGTGGGTGAATTCAAACAAACCAAACGGGGTCGTGATCGAAGTTTTTGGTATGTCGTCGGGGTGGATGGGTACTTGGTGAAACGCCTTCTTCGGGAAAATATTCTTTCCATGCAAAATAGAGGTGAAATCTTGCAGATAAGAGAGAGGATATCTATCGGGCACTGTTTGAGCGTTGAGTGCACGGTAATCTCCGCAAGGCCGCAAGGTTCCATCCGCTTTCTTCACCATGTGTAGTGGCCCAATTGCTGGACGATGGCCGGCAAATTCCCAGTTTCATCAAATTTTCGAACTCCGTGCGAGCAGCAACAAATTTTTCTGGAGCAAGCCGTCGCGGGCGAGCAAACGTTGGTTGACCAGTTGTTTCGATCCGGTGTGATATTGAGCATTTACTCACGGTGCCAGGAGGGGACATCTGCGTGATTCATGGGAATTCTGATAGCAGCTCGGAACATGGTGATGTTCGACTAAACGTTTTAATGAAGTTTTCGTTGGTTTTTTCAAGCATCGCCATTGTCTCAAGCTTCGTGGTATTGTCTATTAAACGATGGCGTTTCAGATCGATCAATAGGTGCGCCGATGATCCCTGTTGTTACGTCTGCTATGAGGAAAGTCCATAAAAATTCACGTCGAAGACCGAGGCTGACTTTTAGTAATGCTTCTCCGTAAACCTTTATTGGAGATTCGTTGGCGGCGAACAGTCTTACAGTGCTTGGTTTGATGCGGGATGATTTTGAATCTCTCGGGATGACCGATACATCAGCACCAGTATCAATGAGGAAACACCGGTTGGTAATTTTATCAGCTATTTTGAGGCGAAAAATCGTGGCTGTGTCGGACGGTTCGCTTTGTTCCATCACATGATCTTGCGGTTGGCGTCATTGTTGACTTGCTTTTGATGGTTGCCCGAATGAACACGGCTTTCTGCACCGGCGTGCATCTCCTCCGAATGTTCGATGGTACCAACACATGTCGTATGATGATTGGACGTCAGTGCGTTGATCTTTTCTGGTTCTGCTGCGAGAACGGGATTGATCTTGCCAGCTTCTTTGTGGCTGGAACATTTGTTCAAATTTCCGGTTTAATTGCAAGATTTCACGATGAAGAGTTTCCATACTACATTCGCTAGATGTTTCGAGCACGGTGGCTGGCGTTGTTGAAGTAGTACCGATGGTGTTGATGTTACGAAAACCCATTGCATCGATGATCGCGTCGGCAATGGTAGCCTTTTCTAATGCATCGCCTTTAGATGCAATTACAGCCGCTTGAGCGTGAGGTGGAAGTCTGGAGGCCCACAAGTCTAAGAGCACTGGTTCGCTTAACGAACTACCTGCGACGCGTACCATTTCATTGTAGAGCTGGCTGGGTTTCATGTCTCCTAGTGGCATATCGGAAAGCACTCGTTGTAAACGTTTCTGTTGGCTGTCGGCGAAATGATCAATTAACTTTTTCTTGATGTACGGATATAGGTCCGAAGCCGGGGTGGCGTCTATGATAGATCGCAGCTCTGTTATTTTCTCTGGTGGGACCTGTGCCATGACAATGTTGTACTTTTTCGCGTCGTGTTGATTGCCCAGGCCAGAAGCAGCAAACCAGAATTCTAGCGATAAGAAGTACGACTCGATGTTCGATGCAGACATGCAGACATTGCAAAATCTTGCTCATGTAGACCGCTGGGTCCGGACAATTGCTTATCCTCCGTCATTGCGCGAATCATCAATTGTGGGACAACTATACGTAGGTACACTTGTGGGTAAAGTAAAAGAGCGCGTTCGATTTCAACTGTAAAAAACTAGGTTTATTTCATCGCCTAGGTCTGCTTTTATAGTTTGTCAAACAATTCAAGTCATCTAATTCAATAGGAAGCATGGTCAATAATATTGAAATACAAAAAGGCGGAACTGTTAGGAATGAAAAGGAGCTTTGGCGCACTTTTCGTGTGTATCATGCAATACAGAAAATGTTGCGTGGTGGATGTTGCAGAGATGATAGTGATGCTACATATACATACAAGTGCTAAATTTTTATTTGTCTCGTAGAAATAATGTGAGCATCCTCAACATACATATCTGTTAGAATTATTCTCACAAGAAACGGTAAAGTTTTCTTAACATTTAAAGGGTGATACGGTCAAAATTTGGTCAAGGGAAAACGCGTGTAAATCGGTGAAATCGTTTATTTAAAAAATCAAATTAAATTTCTTTTTCAAGTTCAATTAGTATAAAATTCAGGAAAAATATTCAGTTAGGCTTCCGCTTTTCCAAATCCGAATTGCCGGGCCTTACGCTTGACCCCTGCCATCAGATTTTGTACAGCCACCTTGTCCACCTTCTTCGCCGCAGAAAGCCAGTTTGCCTTGAACTGCTGCTCGTCCTTAGCAGTTTTTTTGGTCTTCTTTAGGTTCCGCTTGACAATAGCCCAGTATTTCTCAATTGGGCGGAGCTCTGGCGTGTTGGGAGGGTTCTTGTCCTTGGGAACCACCTGCACGTTGTTGGCGGCGTACCACTCCATGGCCTTTTTACCATAATGGCAAGATGCCAAATCCGGCCAAAACAGTACGGAACAACCGTGTTTCTTCAGGAAAGGCAGCAGACGTTTATTCAAACACTCTTTCACGTAAATTTCTTGGTTGACAGTCCCGGAAGCTATGAAAATGCTGCTTTTCAAGCCACAGGTACAGATGGCTTGCCAAACCAGATATTTCTTTGCGAACTTTGACAGTTTCGTGTGCTTGAAAATATCTGCTACCTTTCCCCTTCCTTTTGCCGTATAAAACTCCTGTCCCGGAAGCTGCTTGTAGTCGGCTTTGACGTAGGTTTCGTCGTCCATTACCACGCAGTCAAACTTCGTCAGCATCGTCGTGTACAGCCTCCGGGATCGCGCTTTGGCCGTCGTATTTTGTTTATCATCGCGATTTGGAGTCACTACCTTCTTGTAAGTCGATAGTCCGGCTCGTTTTTTGGCTCGATGCACGTTTGTAGACGATACACCCAGCTTATTTGCGGCATCTCGGAGAGATAGGTTAGGGTTTCGCTTGAAACTACCGGCAACTCTCTTTTTCGTCTCAGCGGCTTCCGGTTTTCGATTTCCCCCCGATCCAGACTTCCTGGCTGTCGACAAACGTTCCCCAAACACTTTAATTACATTTGTAACGGTTGATTTGGCAACTTTTAGCGATTTTGCCGTGCGAGTAGCTCGGATTTTCGCGATGCGCGAGCAAAATTTTGATACGCTGCTCTTCTTGCTTGGACGGCATTTTGACAACTGAAGAGTGAATTCCAAAATCAAAATAAGAGCAACATTCTACACACACACACCTTCAAAATGAGGGGTGTTCAGGTTTTTTAAATGCAAAATTGAAAGAAATACGTCATGTTGATATTGACCAAATTTTGACCGTATCGCCCTTTACATTAAAAAAACCTTAAAAAACTTAAAGCTCCACTTTGTATAATATGTATAGATGAAGGCGCTAAATTTACAAATGAAGAACAACGTCGATAAGGAATAAACATTCAGATCTACCAATATTTTCTACATATTGTGATCTTTTCATTGATGAGTGAAGTCCTGACGGGTCATACTTGGCAAATTAATAGAATAAACAAGAAAAAAAACCTTGCTGTGTTGTGCAATTTTAAACAATTTTCTGCATCGTATTGATAGATAAAATAATTATCTATCGTTTGGTATTATACTTGAAAACAGATCAATGGACCTTTTTTTTGATGACCGATTATGAGTGAAACAAACTTGTTAGAATAAATATGAAGACTAAACATTGTTTTTTAATTAAATTATCCTTTTTTTAAGATTTTCAAGTTGTTGAACCTTAATTACAATATTTGTTTATATTTTAAAATCTTTTTTTTTTACATGTTTACATATTATATAAAAAAAAACAGTGTAAATTAAAAAAGTGGTAAAAATTGTCTTAAATATTGAGTTTTAATTTTATTTTTTGCTCATAACGCATGGAATTGTCATAAGTTGTCTAATTATTGTGAAAATCTGTAAATTTCAATGTATCACATGATTTTTCCAAGTTTAGTTTAAACACCAACCCGATATTGTAGTCGCAAACATTGGTGACGTACTTCCTATTGCAAATTTCGAGTGCGTGGATAGCTCATCGCCAATCACCGGTTAACCGACCTATGTCAGCTAACTTTAATGGGGAAACAAAAACGATCCCTTTAAAAAAGCTTTTAAAGAGAACACACTAAATTTTTTTAGCGACATACATATCGAATACAAGCGGATGCCGTTTTGACTGGTGGAACAGAGACTCGAATTTTACATTCAAAATTCCTGAAATACGCGTTTCTGTCGAAGAATAAGCAATCATAGCTGAATTTAAAGGAAAAAACTCAACCTACTCGTAAGCTTTTCACAGACGAGTCCGTTAAACGGTTCACACAAAATTAAAGGAATTCATTTGGATAAAAATGTCGCGTGCAAACCATTGCAACTTTTCAGCAAATATCGTATATTTATTCAACTCAACAATCCCCGTAGAATATATGCTCGAGTGGTGTTGGTCAATTATACCACTAGTTTTCTTTGTTTCTTAAAGATTTGCTTAAAACAATTCTGTATCATTTTTGTATCATTTTAATGGAATCAACGAGCTCAATAGAGCAGTTCACATTAATTGTTTATCGATCGAATCGATAGTTTACTTTGATTTGATTCTAGAACAAGGAGATTATCAGCCTTGCATAAACCAAAGTTGATAATAGAAGAGCAACATGCAACACGAATTTGGATTGTTCTCATCTTGCGTGTGTGCACATTTCAGATGGGCTGCTCGATAGGTAGATTTAGCTTGACTCTATGCGTGACTCTATATAGGGACCACAATCCGCTTAAACAAAATGGTAAACAAAACTGTTTCATGATGTGACCAGTCTGACTCAGACGCTCTGAGATATCACTGGGCCTGTTCATAAACCACGTAGACTCATTTTTGAAAATCTCATATCCCCCTCCCCCCTCGTAAACTTTTCTCCATTCAATCTTTTGAAATTTTGTATGGAGCGTAGATTTTGGTCAAACATCCCCCCCTCCCCCCAGAAAAGTCTGCGTGGTTTATGAATAGCCCCACTGATAAAAAATCACGCCAAAACTGCTTGCAGAAGTGGTTATGGGTTAATCATTTTACCTCTTTCGATTATATGCGCAGATAGTCAGGCATAAATAATCCAACGCCTACTTTTCATGTATTCTAATGGTTAAAAACAAATAATGAAAAATAAATTATGTCTTTTAGTTTTGAGCGATTTTATCCGTACAATGGATTGTTTGCGTTTAAAGATTGAATAATTGCGCATGCGCTTAATATCTGAAAATAGCCCGGTTTCCATGCTCTCGCATTTTTCTGCGGCAAGTCAAAATGTTGTTATTTTACGTTTAAACTGATTGCTTTTCATTTCACTACTAAATAAAATATATTACGCTGACAAGGCATTGTGAAGGTGAAAAAAATAATTAATGTTGTTCTATAATCAATCATTATGTCTATATTGTGTTGTTATCGTTTTGCCAGCAGTGGCAGTAAAAATTTATTTCTGATATTAGAAACAGCAGAAAATTGTTAAATTTCTTACATCAACCACTCTTCCACTCAATAATTTCAGGAACCTTGTTTATTCTTCCTTAATTTTAAAAATCCCATACATTTTCCAACAGTTTACAACCAGTTACAAAAAAACTGAGGGCTCTCGTAGTAGTGGTAGTGAGTATTGGCAGAAGCTCAACGAAATGGTTGATTCATAGTTGTAATTTTACCAAAAATCTAAGCTGTAAACGAAACTACAGAATTTCGCTAATTTTACTGTTCTAATTATTGGGTTGAAACAATGCTTGTTCAAAGTGTCAGCAAACTCCTGAAAGCAAAAACAGATCCCATACAGGGTGCGGCAGAAATTAATGCGAAAATGTTCAAACTTGAGTATTGGATTAATTCGTGTAGCTAGTGACTAATTTCTGTCGAAAGTGTATTTGTTTATGTTTACTTTCAAGTGCTGCATCCAAACATTCTTTTTGTTTTATTGCAAATTCGTCAAAATGTTCACGAAAGAAATGATCACCAGTTTGTTGCTCGCCCAGACGAAGCCGAAAGAGATTGCCAAGGTGGTAGGGTGCCATTTGGCAACAGTTTACCGCATAAAAAAGTCCCTGCAGGATGGTCCTAAGCAGCGGAAGCCGGGAAGCGGTCATCTGCGCTTTGCACGCACGCCGAACGAGATCAAATCGGTCCGTGCGAAAATTGCTCGCAACCCGGTGCGTTCCATAAGAAAACTTGCAAAGGAAGCCAATATTTCGGAGAAATCCATGCGGAGAATCATCAAAAAAGACCTGCATGCATCTTCCAGAGCCAGAGTGAAACGACACTTGATTACGGACCGGGTCAAGGAACTACAAGTGACTCGTTCCAAGAGACTGCTTTCCTCGTTGAAGATGAATGATAATCCTGTTCTCCGACGAAAAGCTTTTCAGCATCGATGCTGTGGCCAACAGCCGCACGGACCGGTTCATTTAACCGCAGAAAATGGAGAACGTTCCGGAAAAAGTAAAATTCAAATTTCAAACCAAACATCCGGCTGGTGTCATGATGTTTGGCTTGGTGGCGTCCAACGGTTTGAAAATGCCGCCTTTATTCATTGATGCTGGAGTTAAAATCAATACCGAAGTGTATATCGGTATTCTAAAGGACCAAGTGCTTCCCTGGGTGAAAGCCAACTTCTCCGAGGATCAAAACGTTGTCCTACAGCAGGATGGAGCGCCGTGTCACGCGTCCAATCGAACCCAACAATGGTTGAACGATAACATGAAGTTTTGGCCGAAGGATTTGTGGCCTCCTAGCAGTCCAGATCTTAATCCGTTGGATTATTCGATTTGGGCATATGTTGAAGCACGAGCCTGCAAAACATCACACCCTAGTGTGAAATCCCTGAAGTCAACCATAACAAGCACATGGCAGTCAATGTCGGAGGACTACGTCCGAAGGGCATGCCCTGGCTTCCGGCGTCGGCTCGAGGATGTTATTAATAAAAATGGAGGACACATTGAATAAATTTGTTTAAAAGGACTTTATAAAGATAACGGCCTTCGAAAATGTGGATATTATTGCTTGAATTAGTTGAAAATGGGATTTGAAAGAAATAGAACAAATTTTCACATTATTTTCTGCCGCACCCTGTATTTTGTTGGACAGTAAAGGTGGTAAAGGTTAGTATTTTTTTTTGGTTTTTTTGCAAAAAAATTTTTTTTTTTTTTTTTTTTTTATGCCCAAGTTAAAGTACTTTGCTCCAAACGGCTTTCAGATCAAAATGCATACTGATTGCAAAAAACAAAAACAAAAATACTAATGATATGAGAATGTCCACTCATTGCAGCCGCACGGAAAAATATCCGTGAACTGCAGTCATTAATTCGAGAAAAAGCAAAAAAAAAAACTGTGAACTGAATTACATATTCAGGAACTAAATCACGTTTTAAGGTAAACATCCTGAAGACGTGAACTAGTTCACGGACCGTTTTCAGTTTAGGATTTTTCTTTCTGAGCGACAAACCCGACAGCAACGGGCGCTCCTCTCTGTTTATTTAGATTAGACTAGATCACTGACCGATAGGATTTATAGGCAACAACACCTATACGTATCCACGGAATTATAAAGAATCTCCTTCCAACATCAAGATTAAACAATTGGTTAAAAGTGCGAGCTATCTTACCAGAGGATTCCAGAATGAACGGGATTAAGATAACACACAATATACTAGTATGAAAAATATCTGGCATCCACTTGTTACTCATTATGTTCTAAAAGATGCTTGCATGTGTCGGTCTCATGGCACCGAAATTTACGTGACATTTTTGTAGTGTGTAATTGTTAAGTATTTTTAAGCAGGTTTCGAGGCTAACCAAGAAGAAAATATTTGAATTATTAAAACTCAATCACACTTTCTTCTTCCTTCTTGGTATTTCAAGCTTATCGCTAATTACAATATGCGTTTTATCTGCTCTCAACAATATGCACCTCTACAGTTATTAGTTGATTTGTTTTTGTAATGGATCAATATTCGATGCCCGTTTCATTTATGCAAAAGTATGACTGATTGTGCTCAGGATATGGAGAAATTTTCCTCAATGAAAAGACGGAGACCAGACTGAGAATGTTATCCAGGCATCAACTCCTTTACTGACTGAGAAGCTAAGGGAGAAACTATTCATACATAATTTTAACATTTTAAAGTAGTAATTTAATACTTCCGCTAATCCTCATCCTTTAGCCTTAAGTTTGTTTCAAACAAACATAGTCATCAACGACTGTATTATAATATTAGCCATAGACCATCCTGTGAATTTGAAACCCGATCCTAAGATCACAATTCACCCAAAAAGTTGCTGAAAGTAGTTATCGGGAAAAGCACGCAGTACTTGCTTTTCATTCGGCACGTTGTCCGTTTCGACCTATTGAACCACCACCGCCTCGGACTGTTGTTATTGTATCTAAAGTTCAAGTACTTCACCCAATCGAAGAACATTGGGCCATCATGAAAGCAAAACTTCGAAAACAAAAAAAGAACTTCCAGCCCCTAAGGTGTTAGGGAATCAACTTTTTGATCCGTCCCATGTTTGACAATCTACTATTCAATAGTCAATACATATTTTGGCTTCGCAGGATATTCATTATCATCATGAATATGCTTCCTTAATAAATCAAACAACTTCCTATTAAGAGCCATTTTGCAAACTTTTCACTTTAATCAAAAACCATTTTTATGGCGAATGCGATGAACATCGGTGTGACATCCGACATTTTTAAGTGCATAACGCCTATGAAATATGTATGATATTCGAAGTTTTTCTTTAAAATGTTTTTCTGGTTTGAAATTCTATGTCCATGTTAGCAAACCACTGCCAGGTGTCAAAGATATGAGGTTAAGCTCGACGTAACAATTTCCTACATCGAAGCTGATACTAGTTTATGTAATATGACAACGAATAACCTCGAATCGGTTTGCCAAGCAGCCTGAAAATAATGTTTGCTCGGTTCAGGGCGAATACTAATACGAACGTAAGGGCCTGTTCATTAACCACGTAGACTGATTTTTGAAAATCTCAGACCCCCTCCCCCCTCGGAGACTTTTTTTTCTATACCCCCTTCCCCCAGAAAAGTCTACGTGGTTTATGAATAACCCCTAAGGAAAATATGCTCGTGATTTTTCATCAAAAATCTTCGAATCAATGCACCGTTGAGATAGAAGCTCTTCTCTCTATTATTCTCTGATATTCTCTTTGCACTCTGCTCAGGATGGAAATAACTTTTTCAGCCACAAATTGTGTGTTGCTTAATATAATTTTTACAAAGACCGATAGCTCGTGTTTTTTCTCGCTTCCACATTTTAGTTCACAAATTATTAAAATCGACAATAACTTATTAAATTAAACATGTAATAAACGTTTAAAAATTGATAAGAAACGGTAATCGATTTTTGTTTGCATTTTGTAGCATTGAAACATAAAATGAGAAAATATAATTTCATTATGTCTAAATAAACGCAATAAATGGAAAAATTGGCAGTTAGTACCGACTTTAAAAATTAAGTGTATCGTAGTGTCTTATTCAGTGCACCTGTAATTCAAATACGTTTCAAGTGATACGGTAATCGATGTAGCGGCGGGGAACATCACGTTTTCACTAGACCTTCAAGATGTTGTTATCCGCATAGCTAATTTAAACGCAACTAAACAAGACACACAAAAACTCAAATTGTATGCGTGGTGGAAACAAGCATGCCTTTCATTGACACATGCTGTGTTAATAATAAATAATGCGCCGTGAAGTGAAGTTCGGTGACTTAGAGATATACTTAATCAGATATAAAAAGGGTTTGTGAATAAAAAAAAGCAGAGACGGAAATCGAAAAATAATTATGCATGTTTCAATAAAACGTCGATCGAGCCAATACTTAAAACTGTTATAGTTGCAATTTCATTGACACTTACATCATCAAGGTAAAATTTCAATATGGGTTATTTTTATAAGGACCGTATCGAATTTGTAGTAAGTTTTCCTTCATAATCCAGAAAAAAATATTATAAGGCAGCCTCTCTCATGCTTCATTACCGACAATCTTTGTGGTACTGATGGGTCCCATAGATTGAGAATGGCTGTTATCAGGTGTAGAAAGAAGCCACTATTTAAAAACAGCAAACTATCAACCATCAGAATTGTAATTTTCTCGTCGTTTAAAATTAAATTACTTACATTACATTAAATTTACACTTGCAGGAAGCACTCCGATTTTGTTTTGAGTAGTGACTTCATATCGGAGTTTGTCAGAGAAAATAGTTAGAATGAGAGATAATGTAGCAAACAATACTCCGTGCCCAGATTCACTTTTAGCAGCAGATATTTAGCCATATTATTTTCTTAGAAGACAATTTTACAACAGTAAACAAATCATTTTGAAATATGATTAGTTAGCTTGCTTTTTGTTCGAATCATTTACTGAAACCAGTTCCTAATAATCATTTACTTACAGCTGAATCAAATGATGTTTTGAGCACAGTCAAACTAAAAGATTTATATTGTCTTACATTATCTTCTATTTATTGTTATTCATTTATTTTCAACGCCTCTTGCGTAAGGCGACTTAGTTATTACAATTGTACTTGATATTGGTATTACAGTATATGTATTACTGATAACTGTACATGCAATAATTTAGGGAGATTTGGTTGCATAGGTTCTATTCTTATCTTGTCTTTGTATTGAGTGAACGCCTCGTCGAATATGCTAGATCATTTCTTGATAGAATATACTTATGATCTAATTTGTAACTTTCTAGATTAGCCAGAAGATACATATAATTTTCATTAGATCTGGATGTTTTTGGGTTAACTAAGCATTTTATTTAGGCTGGAAACAATCTCATTAAACCTTTTTAAATTAAAACCTAATGAATGCTGAGTCCTGATGGAAAATAAGACTCCTTGAACGTTGAAAAAGTAAAATATGTAATATAAGGATGTATACAAAAGGCTCTGACCGGAGAATTTCAGATTCCGGTTCAGTAACGAAATTCATGAAGTAATCATTGTTTGTTTGTTTGTTTGTTTGTTTGTTATTCGTGGCATTTTTGCAATCACACGATTTAAATAAAAGATGACAAACAATAACAATCTTTTTCTAAGATTTGGAAGGCAAATTGTGGTTACAACTTAATTCAAATATATTCCCTTACAAATAATACATATGTGTAACCTTAGTTTTTTTACACGCTCAAATCTTATGCTTTGAACTGTAAGATATGCGAAACCATTGTAAATGTGAAAAATCTACAATAAAAATATGTAGATCAATTAAACATGACGTCGGTTAGGTATCAGTTCGGTATCAACACAATTTTCCAGTTTTGATATGAAATAGACTTATGAAGTTTCTCGAAAATATTTATTGACCCAAAAACCTTTGTTCCAAAAATTAAGTGACTGTTAGATATTGATAATCATTGATGGTTAAAACGACAATCAGGCATAATGTCGTGGTATCAAGAAGAAGAAGATGAGGATTACCTGTTATATTCACCTGCCCTGCTGGCGCGACGGGCCTCTGAGAGCTGGATAGATACTCCCCCAGTCGAGGTAAATAGTATTGTGTTAAATTGTACCATGTATGTGTGTGGGTCCTTTTTATTTCATTATCATCGATATTATCAGCCTGGCGCTTGTCATCTCTCATTAACACCTTTATTAGTTTGTCTTTACTTTTCCAAGAATGAAATTTCATATCGTAACTTTGTTTTTATGGATCTGGATGTTAATCACTAAAACATTGTAGCCCCATTTTTGTTTTCCTAGTAAGGGCAAAAAACTCCAAAAGACTGGTATGTGGTTTTTCTGACACAGCGAGCGCTCATATGCTTATTAGTATCTAATCATAAAAACAATTCTATTCCGATCTTCTATCTTCTTACTGTTGTTAAAGATGAGCTTGTAAATTAGAGTGTCCCGAAAAAAACACGGTACACAACCCTTAAGCAAAAGATAAACACATTGGAAGCATTTTCATAGAACAAACCCATCATTTAAAAATTCAAGGATCGAGGATCCAAAACGTTGTTTTTCAAATTATAATAATTTTTGAGCAAAAATCAGCAAAATTTTAATTTTTTTTAGTGATTTATATTAATTTTTTGTATATTTTTTTCTATTTTTTAACTAATCTCTACAACTATTCACATTATTATAATTTTGAAGATTGCTAGAATGCAAAAATGGCTGCCATCATTACTGAACTGCATCTCAAACTTTTCAGTTTTGAAGACCTAAATCGAAGAATCTACCAAGAATGTGCATGCCACTTAAGTAGGATTTGTATGCTGCAATGCAGGAAAATCCCATTAAAGTTGGAAATGTGAATTCACTGTAGTTTCTAAGATGTGTGCCTTCTAAAATTAAATCAGATGCAAATCAATTTTTGCCGGCATTTTTTTGTGTTCCAGCGATTTAACCTTAATATCATAAAATTGTGACCATATTTGTAATTTAATAGAAAATCCCTATTAACAATAAACTAACGATTTTATGATAATCCTGTCATTTTTACCGGAACATACATTTTATGAGGAACATTTAGGTGCAAGAAAAATCCTGAAACTATTGACTATTTTGTTGAGATATTTCAGATTTAGTGTATGGTAAACTATGGCTGAGATAAGATCTGAAGTCAATTTTTGAAATGAAAAAAATCTAAGGTTTTTTTTGGTTAAATTTCAAATTGATCATTTCAAACAAATTAATCTTACTCAATTGGGGTGCATGAGAAATGTGACGAACTTTTACCCTATATTTACAGTTAACCTTAGTTTAGCCGGCTAAGCCGCTTTTGTCCAAGATTGTCGAAATTATTCTATGGTTGTTGCTTGCTGTTAGGGGAAGGGCTCTCTGCAAAAGAACCTGATACCACTCGATGGAACTTAACTTACTTACTTCTTCGGTACAACATAGACTCCATTCGTTTTATACCATTCCAAAATATTCTTGGCGTAATGACAGGACAGCGAAGGTGCATTATGTCTGCGTAGGAATGGCAACAATCATTTCTGATGGCATTTTTCACGGTAGATTTCCTTATTTACCGAACCGGTTGTTATGAAACTTTTGCTTGCTCTACCAGAGCTGCATATGGCCTACCAGACTAAATATTTTATGGAAAATTTGAACAGAACAAAACGAATTTTCATTGATTCCTGTATTAATTCAGGATATTACAAAAAATGACCTTACGGCAGTTGATCGAAACTTTGGCCAAAAACCGTCTAAAAGAAAGATGTTGGCGGGAAGGGGCTGTACACCTCCCCTTTAACCGTAAGTCCCGAAGAAAAGAAGAGCGGCTTTGACATCACCTTCTCACTGATTGAGAACCTGACAAGAGGACCTTTTTCGGATATTTCGTGTGGGAGATGAAATAGACAGTCACTGCAGTCGAGCGTTAAGTACATTTCGTCGTCCATGATCACAACCACGTTGCATTTCGCAGGGAAGACATCCTTGAAAAGTACGTTCAGTCCTTGCCTTTGGATGGCCGCTTGCGCTTCCGACATGCCCGGCCTCGACTTCCGCTTCTGCAAATACTTTTTTTACCGTCTAGCTGGAAGGATTTCGCCAACTTGCCTTGTGTCTTCCGATAAAGTGCTTGCTGCACGTTCCGGTAACTCAAAACTGTCTGACGGCTGGAACCCGGCTTGCGCCCGATATTCTCACCTTTTTCCAGGAGCGCCAGGATCTTGTATGTGGCCGTTTGACTTTATCTGGCCGACAGAAAGTACGGCACCATGAAGGACTCCTTCGCTCCGGGGTGGAGTCGGCGGTAATTACAAACCAACGAACGTAGTTGCTTCACGTTTTTCACCATGGTTGCCGTAAACGGATTGATAGAGCTGTTATTTTTTTTACTTAAATTTATTGAGGATTCACCGGTGGATAATTGCATGAAAAATCGGTCAACTTTTTCTTTTTTTTTTTTAATTCAAGCATTACAACATAGCACGATTGTTTTGTTTAGGAATAAAATGTGTTTCTCAGATCCATCAAGGCGCAAAAAGCACGATTAGGAGAATATCAAAATTTGGTAACACATGTGACAGTCACACAGGGCTACAATCTAATTCAAGATTTTCTTTCTTCAAATTACTGCCAAAAAAGCTGCACCAATGGCTGAAACCTTGAAGTCTAAAAGAAAATTCTGCAAATAGGCATAGTAACTAGACAATTAGTTAAAGTTACTAAAACTGCCATATCTAAGTCAAATGACAATATTTTCATGTTATTTTTTGCACTAAGTTTTCTTCATAGAAAAAAAGTTCTCGATAAAAATGTCAGGTTTATCATGAAAGTTGCAAGCATTTTGTTTATAGAGATTGACCATTGATAAAAAAAAAAGAAAAAAAAAGTTACAAAATCAAAAGTTATTATTTTCACAAACTAAACCATTTTGAATTCTCGTAGAGATAATCTAATCTAATCTAATACAAACGCAGCCAGTGCTAGAAAGCATCCTGGAAATAATTGGGTTAGATGACGCCCAATTATTATTTTTTGTCAATATTGATGCTTGCAGCATATCAGAGACATGATCTAGCCTCAAAGCGGCCAGGCCTACTGCGTTACATTTAAAGCAAAAGATGATTCTGTAAAATGAGTGGGATCCAAATGAATAGATTTGAACCACAACACATTTTGTGAATCTACAGGGGAGAAAGGATGCGTGGTCATACCGTACCGTACGCTCCGAGGTAAAAATAATAAAATAATATTAAAATAAATCATGAAAATCCGAGTAATGATACAAGTCATAATGATAATGATAAAAACGTAAAATCAATATGCAATGTCATATAGAATAGTATATAAAATATAGTGAAGGGATATTATGATGTTAAATGATAAAAACAATTGAATTTTGAACAATATACAGCATATAATGATAGGATCTCATTTATTATGTACAGTAAAACTATAATGACTAGAAAGATACTGATTCGTTAATTACACTCATATTAGACATCGGTCATTCCACGCTGATGTCGTTGTTTTCCCATGTGTGCAAATGTGACGTTACATCAAACAGGAATAATAATATATTATAATATATTGAGAGGAGCAATGGTAGAACATACAATAGAAATAAAATGGAATATTAAGAGACAAAATCGTTTACAATGTTGAATTCTCGTAGAGATAAGTAGAAAAACATAGAAATATTATTCTAATACCAAGGCACAATAAAGTTGAGAAAAACTCAATTTTTTTCGCTCAAAACCTACAATTCTTTTTTTTTTGATTGCTGCTTTTCGGAAACAACAGATGATTTTTTGTTAAGTCGGTTCGTTGCTTCGAATATCATTAATTTTCAATTTTTCCATCATGATTTTTTTTGGGACAACTGACTGAGCATATTTCAGTTCTTTCTAGTTTTTTACGATAACTGTCTAGCCTAGATAAGCCTTATTTTATTTGTGAAACTGAGCAGAACAGCTAATAATAAAAGTTAAAAAGACAAATGAATTAAAAGAGCGTGTACAGGCTCATAGACCCTCACTTCTATGAAATATTGGATAGGTGCAGGAATTATGCAAAAATTAAGCCCTCGTTATCGTTGCTATGAACGTATCTGCAATCGTCAATCAATATTAAAGTAGCATTGTATATGGTTCTCTTTTGATTCATCATTTCAAAGACATTCTTCACATTAGAAATAGGAAACTCCCATTACACGGCCTCAAATCTTTGCAATAGAGAACCACTCGCTTTGGTGTCTATTTAACTCCACAATCCGAACAATCGAGTGCCGCTTCGTGACCGAACATTTTTATACTATATTTATAAATGTACGGCAGCCCTAACTTTGCAACTTCAAAATTGAAGAAATTATCCATACAAATTGATAGTCGTTCCATAGAAAACGCATAACGGTACATATCTGGCGAATGATCGATATAACTGTTCGGATAACCTATAAACTTATTGCAAATGATCCATGAGAGGTTTAATAATTTTCCTCAATCTTGCAAACCCGCAAACCATAAATTATGCAGCATTTTTTTTTTTAAATTGTTACCATAGAGATATGAAATCGATCCTTAATTGCGCTTTACTCAGGCTTAACTTTAGTAGAACGCCCATTTCGTTAGCTATACTGTTCAATTATTGCTGACAAAGAATGTTTGCGTTGGTCTAGGAAGAGTATTCAGAAAACTTTCTTACATTTGCTGATCTCACGTTTCTTTTGGATCCCAACTGCGACACATGTGTGCCAAGAAATTTGTTAAATAGCTCTATAGAATCAGGCACACATTTTTAACGCTGCAGAAAATCAGGGCACACATTTTTAACGCTGCCATTTGAACATACATTTTAATTCGGGTAGACCGTGCGCTTCATCTCATTGTTTATACCCAAACGTCAAACCGATCATAACTCACAGCAAAGTTTAACGCGCATTTCGAGAGATGGGAAACATTTCCGTTGAAAAACGCTTCAGTTTTCACCGACGAATTTGGCAAAAAGGCGTTGGTCTGTCAGGCAACTTGCTCTTCCGATTACTTTACGAAGCCGTACAACGTAAATGAGCAATAAATGCAGATATTCATGGCAATCAATGCTTGCAAAATACCCGTTGCCGCTGTTTCATCAACATGACAATCCTGTAATATTCTGGTCCGACGTTGCTTCGTGTGATTACGCAAAGTTAACCATGGACTGGTACACATAGGAAAACGTGATAATTTTACCTAAGCACATGTATCCCTCAAATCGCCTTAAAATTCGTCCCATCGAACGATTTTGGCCTCTGGTCAAGAGGTATCTTCGTAAACAAGTCAAGAGGTAATCTTCGTCTTAAATCGGTGC
Organism: Aedes koreicus; assembly: GCA_024533555.2. Classification (NCBI taxonomy): domain Eukaryota; kingdom Metazoa; phylum Arthropoda; class Insecta; order Diptera; family Culicidae; genus Aedes; species Aedes koreicus. The sequence goes on from JAHHFK020003766.1 coordinate 782,065, forward strand.
TAATCAATCTGAACCTTACAAAGAACGTTAGAGAAAAAGTTCGAGAACTTGCTTATACTTGAAAAAATCATCAAGAATCTTTCATGAACTGTTGATAAACAATGTTTAGAGACCATAAATTAAAAATAAACACGTTTTTAAATTAACTGAGGGTGTGCCCTTTCTTTCTGGGACAGTCTATAATGCACGCAAGGATCTACAAGTCAAATTTCAGATTTGATCAAAATGTCAAAATAAACTTAAACAAGAGTAAGGGTTAATAGGAATAACCATTTAACGGATGGGGAGATAGGTGGAAATTTAAAGTATGGTTTACATAACTAATTTATTTTAAATTTTAAATTGTCTAAGGGGCTATTCATAAACCACGTAAACTTTTCTGGGGGAGGGGGGTGTTTGACCAAAGCCTACGCTCCATACAAAATTTCAAAAAAATGTATGGAGAAAAGTCTACGAGGGGGAGAGGGGGGTTTGAGATTTTCAAAAATGAGTCTACGTGGTTTATGAACAGGCCCTAATCACAGTTCATAGCTTTTGGTTTACTTTTGACTTGAACTTGAGAGAGAAAACACAAAAACAGATATATAAAAGAGAAAAAAACTAAAACATAACATACAGAATAAACAAATTACAATCTAAGGCTAATGTTAGTCAAAAACACATAAATGAGTTTCATGAGCTCCAGATCACGAAGAGTCAAAATATCTCAATCCGGTACATTAGGTTGTGTACCTCGCGCCTGAAGGGAATCATTGAGCTCAGATGTAACTCCATGAAGCTCAGCACATGACCAAATTACGTTATCTGCGTCCTGGTAACGTTTTCCATATTCCCAGAGATTGCTGTCGCCCAGCCCAACCCGGTATAAATGAGCGTTCAAAGAATGACGATTGGACATGAGGCGAGACATCACATGAATGAAGTCTCGACCTACATCCATCCTCCCAAATCAAGATTTCTTTGACACCTTAGGGATCAGTGTTGGAAATATCATTTTCAAAAAACGTTCACTCTTTCCTCAGTGCAAAGATATATCCTCGAGGAACTTCGCACTCAAAGTTCGCGAATGAAATACAATCCCAAGTTCATAAAAGCACAGAGTGAGGAAACGTTTCATTTCTCATCGCGAAAAATCTTTCGTTTCTCCATCTCACAACGTTTCACTCGTATTCGAGATCCGATCCAATCAAATATCTCCTCGGCTTTGTTCTTTTTCTCTAGCGAGTATGTGTAGGCGAAGTTCGCGCGAGTTTTGATGTTTATTTTCAAGTATTGTGCCATCGCAAAGTTCGAGTGGTAGGAAACGTCTGTTGGAATGGCATGATGCATTGAGGACAAATTCAACCCAACCTCACCGGCCATACAGTCAGAATTGACCATTCATAAGGCTAAAGAGAGTGTATAGATTTATACGATATCTTTCTGTCTAAATTCCATTTCTATGAAATGCGCAGTGTGCTTTTCAAGAACGAATGTGATAGCCGGCGTCGGTGGTGTAGTGGTAAACGTGACTGCTACTTGGCACCCCAGTGGGTCTGGGTTCAATCCCAGTCGACGTCGGTGGTTTTTCTGAGGCGAAAAAATCTGGTCACGTCTTCCTTCGGAAGCGAAGTAAAGCCGTTGGTCCCGGCTCATATTCATGAGTCGTTAGGTAGGGTCCAGGTGGTGGAGTCGTCTTCCTGGCGTCGGTTATTGTCATCATGTGAGGAAATAGGCCGACGTAAAAAAAAAAAGAAGAACGAATGTGGTGTAGAGATATAGAGAGGGAAAAATGATCTGATTTTTTTCGTATCCTCACTTCGATGACTCGAATAGAAAAAGTTCACGATATTTCATTCTCTCATTCCAGAGGGTTCACTCAAGAAACGTTGGCGTGTGAAACTAGCAACGGGAAGTTCCCAGGTGAAAACGTAGTGCACGATGAATTGATATTTTGGTGAGAATTCCATCACTGTTAGGGATGATAGAATATTGCCATCGCCCCAAATTTACTTTACTCCATTTATGCTGCCAACTGACGAGATACTGTTGACGAACACTAGAAAAAAAATTTGGAGGCGATTTTTAGATCATCACCTTTGCAAACGAGTCCGCTTTTTCATCGCCCAGAATCGAACAATGAGAAGGGACTCACACACCGGCCTCGTGGAGTGAATAGCCTCTATAGAACTGAGACTATCCGTAAAAATGAGGCAATAATTTCTAGCGTAAAGTGTAGGGCCGCTAAATCAGCGACATAAAGGGCGATACGGTCAAAATTTGGTCAATATCAACTTGACGTATTTCTTTCAATTTTGCATTTAAAAAACCTGAACACCCCTCATTTTGAAGGTGTGTGCGTGTAGAATGTAGCTCCTATTTTGATTTTGGAATTCACTCTTCAGTTGTCAAAATGCCGTCCAAGCAAGAAGAGCAGCGTATCAAAATTTTGCTCGCGCATCGCGAAAATCCGAGCTACTCGCACGCAAAGTTGGCAAAATCGCTAAAAGTTGCCAAATCAACCGTTACAAATGTAATTAAAGTGTTTGGGGAACGTTTGTCGACAGCCAGGAAGTCTGGATCGGGGGGAAATCGAAAACCGGAAGCCGCTGAGACGACAAAGAGAGTTGCCGGTAGTTTCAAGCGAAACCCTAACCTATCTCTCCGAGATGCCGCAAATAAGCTGGGTGTATCGTCTACAACCGTGCATCGAGCCAAAAAACGAGCCGGACTCTCGACTTACAAGAAGGTAGTGACTCCAAATCGCGATGATAAACAAAATACGACGGCCAAAGCGCGATCCCGGAGGCTGTACACGACGATGCTGACGAAGTTTGACTGCGTGGTAATGGACGACGAAACCTACGTCAAAGCCGACTACAAGCAGCTTCCGGGACAGGAGTTTCATACGGCAAAAGGAATTGGAAAGGTAGCAGATATTTTCAAGCACACGAAACTGTCAAAGTTCGCAAAGAAATATCTGGTTTGGCAAGCCATCTGTACCTGTGGCTTGAAAAGCAGCATTTTCATAGCTTCCGGGACTGTCAACCAAGAAATTTACGTGAAAGAGTGTTTGAATAAACGTCTGCTGCCTTTCCTGAAGAAACACGGTTGTTCCGTACTGTTTTGGCCGGATTTGGCATCTTGCCATTACGGTAAAAAGGCCATGGAGTGGTACGCCGCCAACAACGTGCAGGTGGTTCCCAAGGACAAGAACCCTCCCAACACGCCAGAGCTCCGCCCAATTGAGAAATACTGGGCTATTGTCAAGCGGAACCTAAAGAAGACCAAAAAAACTGCTAAGGACGAGCAGCAGTTCAAGGCAAACTGGCTTTCTGCGGCGAAGAAGGTGGACAAGGTGGCTGTACAAAATCTGATGGCAGGGGTCAAGCGTAAGGCCCGGCAATTCGGATTTGGAAAAGCGGAAGCCTAACTGAATATTTTTCCTGAATTTTATACTAATTGAACTTGAAAAAGAAATTTAATTTGATTTTTTAAATAAACGATTTCACCGATTTACACGCGTTTTCCCTTGACCAAATTTTGACCGTATCACCCTTTATACGGAACAAAGAATTTTAGGTTTACGATTGGCGTTATGAATTTCATTGTACATATCAAAGCCTGAGGACTGCACTATCAATGATCCGTCAGTGAAGAACGATTTAGTGGAATCAACTTGATCAAACTTTGAAACAAATATTACCAGAGCAATCATAGAACTATGATGCTTCGGGTTCCGTAAATCTAGACAAACCGAATTGTCGAAGTCGGAGAAGCAAACACGATTGGGAATATTCGGCGAAGAGCTGACATCCTATGTTATGTATAAGTGGTACTTTTAACTCAAGAAGCTTCTCAAAGTTTTCGGTCACATGGGGGTTCATAACTTCACACCTGGGCAGGAGCCGAAGAGATAATTCTGAAAAGCGATCCGAGAGTGGCAACATGCCAACCAGCACTTCAAGACTCATTGTATGAGTCGAGTGCATGCAATCTAAAGCGATACGAAAACACCGATACTGAATACGTTTCAGTTTAATGATGTGCGACCGAGCTCCCAATGAGCTACCGTATTCTATAACCGACAAAACAGTTGTCAGATACAACAACGTTAAAAGCTCTTGTGGATGTGCTCCACACCAGGTCCCAGTAATTGTGCAGAGAAAGTTGATCCTTTGTTGGCACTTTTGTTGCACTAAGAGTCGAACCAGATCCCAAGATATTTAAAGGACATAGAATGAGTTATTTTTGTCCTCAAATATGAAGTTTCGGTTGTGCTGGGTTATGCTTCCTAAAAAAAAACCCAACTTAGTTTTTTCCGTAGAGAATTCAATACCTAGCTCTAGAGCCCAAGTCGACAAATTGTCTAAGGTATCATGTAAGTGTCCCTTGCAGGTCGACCCCATTGGGCCCCGTGACAGACACTACGCCGTCATCTGCAAGTTGTCTCAACGTACAGTTGTCACTTAGACAACCGTTAATTTCTTTGACATAAAAATTGTACGGAAGGGGGCTTAAACATGATCCCTGGAGGAGACTCATATAGCTAAATCGAGAAGCTGTAGAGTTTCCAATAGAAAAACTCATATGTTTCTCTGTCAGTAAATTGTACAAAATGATCAAACTTTTATATCAGAAAATTTTAATTAAATTATGCCGGGCAGATGCTTGCAGTTCAGCTCATTATCGCTCGTCAGACCTAACTACAAATAACATCCTCAGATTGCATAATACCGGACAAACGCTTGAATCAGTCGTTTGCTTGGAATCAATTCGACGCTATGCTAATAGCGGATATAGAAACTTCGGAATCAGTTTGCCGTTTTATTTATTCAATCCTTAATACAGTTCCGTAAAACTTGTTCATACAAACGCGATCCATCTCAGCAATCTTTTACTCGGGTACCTAAAGGAACGTAAATCTGAGTAGTTAGGGATAAATTCCCCAATCTTTATGGATCAAAATTTTACAAAATAGTATTCAAATGTTGTACCTATATGTTGAAGTGCACAAAATGGATTTGCTATCGATCAGTTTTTTAAGTTCATGGTTACATTTTATGGATCATTCACAATTTATTTAGAAAACATTTTCAATTATTTATGGATCATGTTGTCATGTTGATCATGTGTCAAGGGAAATTATTGAACCTTTTGTGGATCATTTATGCGTATTCCAAATAATTTTATCGACCGTTCCCTAGATATATAACGGGATATTTTTGACATTTTATTTCTAATCATATATTAAGTGTGGATCAAATTGATGAATTTCTCCATTTCTTATAGATGGGTTAAGAATGCGTTTTTTGTGGAACAAATTTTAATTTTCTATGGATCGTTGATTATTTTCATATGCAAAAGTAAGTTTGCCTAAATGTACATTCTTAAGCAATCGGACCCTCCCTTAGCTAAGTCGGTTAAAGCAAAACAATGTTGGGGTGACAAAGTTAGCTTCTGGATAAGGATTTTATTGAACTGGATTTATGGAATTTGGTCGAATAATATCCGATCGAATGACATATAGTCAAATATAACTATCATCAAAAGAACAATTCGTCGAAATCTCCGAAAAGCTTAGATTTATTGATCAGCGTTGGACCGATTCGTCGAAGGCAACTTCAGATTTGAAATTCGGGATTATCAGCACAAAAAAATTCAACAATTGATTTTTTGATCGTCACTAGAGATGAAGCACCCAGAGGACCCGAACTGTACGAGGGAGAACTGTACGATGACAACCGGTCTTCCTTGATATATGACCTCTGTGAAAACTTCAATATGACAGTTCTTAACAATGGAGAAGTAACACGTTTGGCTGGTTCATCCTCAGTTGGCAGTAGATTAGACCTCACACTTTGTTCGAATCCATTATCGCTGGATTGCACATGGAATGTGATTCAAGATCCCCACGGTAGTGATCATTTGCCAATAAAAATTTCGATTGCCACCGGGTTCAATCCGTCAGAATCCACCAACGTCGCGTATGATCTTACCCGTCACATCGATTGGACAAGGTTTAGGGCAGCAATAGATGAAGCCGTAACGACGGTAGAAGGGCTTTCACCGCTGGAAGAATATAACTTCCTCTCCAACCTGATCTTAGAAAGCGCGCTTCAAGCTCAAACTTGACCTGTTCCAGGAACGTCATTTCACAGGAAACCTCCTTCTCCATGGTGGGATCGGCAATGCACCGTTTACCGTAAAAAGTCCGACGCGTTTATAGTTTTTCGTAGACGTAGAACACCTGAGCACTTCGAAGTATACACGGCTCTCGAACGCGAACTTAAGAGCCTAATCAAGGCCAAGAAGCGCGGTTACTGGCGAAGATTCGTGGACGGGATATCGCGCGAAACGTCGATGAGTACTCTCTGGAACACGGCACGAAGATTGCGTAACCGAACTACGAACAACGAGAGCGAAGAATACTCGGACCATTGGATCCTCAATTTCGCGCGAAACGTTTGTACAGATTCTGTGCCGGCACGAATCATTCCTTGCGAAACCGAATATCCGATACATGAGATCAGCCAACCCTTTTAAATGGTAGAACTATCTCTCGCACTCCTTTCGTGTGGCAATACGGCTCCAGGGGTTGATAGGATCAAGTTCAACTTGCTTAACAACCTCCCAGACGTCGCTAAGAGGCGCATGTTGAACTTGTATAATTAGTTTCTTGAACTAAACATTGTACCGGGTGATTGGAGACGGGTGAGAGTTATTGCCATTCTAAAACCTGGTAAGCCCGCGTCCGACCACAACTCCTATCGACCCATCGCGATGTTATCTTGTATTCGAAAGTTGTTGGAGGAAATGATCCTCTTCCGTCTGGACAAATGGGTTGAGACGAACAACCTGCTTTCAAATACTCAATATGGTTTCCGCAGAGGTAAGGGAACGAACGACTGTCTCGCGTTGCTTTCCACAGATATTCAATTAGCTTTTGCAGCCAAAATAGCAAATGGCTTCTGTATTCTTGGATATCAAGGGGGCTTTTGATTCAGTATCTGTTGAAGTTCTTTCAGATAAACTCCCCGCTTGTGGCTTTTCACCATTAATGAACAATTTTGTGTACAATTTGCTGTCAGGGAAACATATGAGCTTCTCTCATGGAACCTCTACAGCTTCACGGTTTAGCTACATGGGTCTCCCCCAGGGATCATGTTTAAGCCCCCTTTTGTATAATTTTTATGTCAAAGACATTGACGGTTGTCTAAGTGACAACTGTATGTTGAGGCAACTTGCAGATGACGGCGTAGTGTCTGTCACGGGACCCAATTGGGTCGATCTGCAAGGACCCTTACAGGATACCTTAGACAATTTGTCTACTTGGGCTCTAGAGCTAGGTATCGAATTCTCTACGGAGAAAACTGAGTTGGTAGTTTTTTCTAGGAAGCATATCCCTGCATAACCGAAGCTTCCAATTTGGGGTAAACCGATATCTCATTCTATGTCCTTTAAATATCTTGGGGTCTGGTTCGATTCTAAGTGCACCTGGAGATCCCATATTGAGTATCTGAAGCGAAAGTGCCAGCAACGGGTCAACTTTATCTGCACAATTACTGGGACCTGGTGGGGAGCTCATCCACAAGATCTTCTAACGTTGTATCGGACAACGGTTTTGTCGGTTATAGAATACGGTAGTTTTTGTTTTCAGTCAGCGGCTCTGTCGCACTTCATTAAACTGGAACGTATTCAGTATCGGTGTCTTCGTATCGCGTTAGGTTGCATGCACTCGACTCACACCATGAGTCTTGAAGTGCTGGCTGGCATGTTGCCACTCTCGGATCGGTTTACAGAATTATCTCTCCGGCTCCTCACCAGGTGTGAAGTCATGAACCCTCAGGTAATCGAAAACTTTGAGAAGCTCCATGAGTTGAATCCTCAAACTCGCTTCATGACCTTGTACCATTTGTACACAACACAGGATGTCAGCCTTTCGCCGAATATTCCCAATCGTGTTTGCTCCTCCGACTTCGGCAGTTTGGTTCATTTTGATTTATCCATGAAGAAGGAGCTTCGTGGAATTCCAGAGCATCATCGTCCTATTGCCCCTGTGATTTTTGCTGCAAAGTTTGGCCAAGTTGATTCCACTAAATCGTTCTTCACTGACGGATCATTGATAGAGGAGTCAGCAGGCTTTGGTATGTTTAATAAAATTTATAGCGCCAATCGTAAACTTCAAGCTCCTTGTTCCGCATATGTCGCTGAATTAGCGGCAATACACTAGCAGCAATACACTACGCTAGAAATGGTTGCCTCACTTACACCGGATCAGTATTTCATTTTCACGGATAGTCTCAGTTCTTTAGAGGCTATTCGCTCCTTGAGGCCGGTAAAGCACTCCTCGTATTTTCTCATGAAAATACAGGAGCTTCTAAGTGCTTTATCTTCGCGTTATTTTACTATCACCTTTGTATGGGTCCCTTCTCATTGTTCAATTCTGGGTAATGAGAAAGCGGACTCGCTTGCAAAGGTATCCAAAGGCGCTATGGAAGGCGATATTTATGATCGAAAAATCGCCTTCAACGAATTTTTTGCTATTTTTCGTCAACAGTCACTCGTTAGCTGGCAGTATAAATGGAGTAAGGGAGATTTGGGGCGATGGCAACATTCTATCATCCCAAAGATGTCGAAGAAATCATGGTTTTGGGGTATGGACGTGGGTCGAGACTTCATTCGTGTGATGTCTCGCCTCATGTCCAATCATTATTCTTTGAACGCTCATTTATACCGTGTTGGGCTGAGTGACAGCAATCTCTGTGAGTGTGGACAAGGCTATCAGGACGCAGATCACATTATTTGGTCATGTGCTGAGCATCGTGCAGTCAGATCTGAGCTTTATGATTCCCTTCGGGCTCGAGGTAGACAACCTAATGTACCAGTTCGAGATATTTTGGCTCTGCGTGACCTGGAGTTTATGAAACTCATTTATGTGTTTTTGACTTATATTAGCCTTAGATTGTAGTTAGTTTAACCTGTATGTTTACTTTAAGTTTTTTTTTCTTCTTTTTTATCTGTGTTTGTGTGCTTTTTTCTTTCTCAAAAATGTTCAAGTCAAAAGAAGCCAAAAGTAGTATAGTTTTAAGCTTTTTAGACAATTTAGAATTTAAAAAAAATGTGTTATATAAACCACACTTCAAATTCCAGCTCACCTTCCCATCCTTTCAGTTGTTATTCCTATTAACCTCGAGACGGCCGCGAGTAATCGGTCCTATCCCCTTAACGTTAGGTTTAAGATAATTGATGTATAATATATAAATATGAAAACTTGGCTCTGTAAAGTTAAATCGATTGAGCCTGTACAAATAAATGAACTGAAAAAAAAAACTTAACTTAAGCATCAGTTTTGCATTAGTATGATTGGAAAGTACATGCCTAGACCAGAGCAGAAATGGAATCCAGCCACCGTCAGCATGGTGTTGCGTTGTAGCGGCGCCTTTATCTATTGAGCTAAGGGAGAACTCCCACAGGAGTCATTAGGACAAATTTTGAAAAATTACATTGAACGTAGTAGTTCATTCTTCTTTTAACCTTAGCCATTTATTCTTAATTGAGAAAGTTATTTTTTAATTTTTGTGTAGAGTGCATGTCTAAACAAAAAGATGGAAATAGTTGCATTATTGTACACAAACTATCAAAAGAAACAAAGCTATCTTTCTCTAAGAAATTGAACACAAGGTAAAATCAATGCTTAAAACAAAATTTGGTATCAAATTTAACGATTGTACAGTAACATAAAGTTTTGATTTCAATCTGATGTTAAGACTCTTCATATAATTTTGTAATACGTAAACGTGTAAATTACGTCGAATTTCGTAATGCTTTCGTGAGTGCTTTGATGAAGCTCTTCATCGGAATTGTTTCAAGGCATAGAATATGTTTACATATTTAAATTTAACTATTCCGAAAATAAAAGTTATAATAGAAGAAAAGTGATCAATTTAACCAGAAATCACGGTACTCAACATCAGTCGACGTGTTAAGAACTCAAAATATTCTCTCATGTCTCGCATATTCTGCATCTGACGAAAGTCTACGCTCCATACGAAATTTCCAAAAAATGTACAGAGAAAACGGGGGGGGGGGATGTCTGAGGTTTTGAAAAATGAGTCTACGTGGTTTATGATCAGGCCCTTACCTGTTACTTGTATTGTGTAACTTTCCACTTCCAGTAATTCCTTGAGAAATTTTTGGATATTATGTTCATAATTATATCGCAAGCGATTGGTATCAAAGCTCAGTACAAGAAACACGTCAAACAGTTTATAATGTAATTTGCTTTGGTTTTAAAAAATGTGAATACAGAAAACTTTAAATAGTATTCATATGCCTTGCTATCGTGTCTTGTACACAATTTTCCTAACCATTTTTTTTCATTTCTCTATATATTTCTTTAAAGTCTGTTCCCGTGAATACAACGCTGCAACGAAAAAAGTCACTACCTGATGTTCAGCAGCTTCCATACGCAACAAGTGTTATGAGCAGGGAGGAAGTTTCGATGCTAGGATCTGCAAGAAGAGAAGAAGTTCGACGGCAGATAGATGAATCAGATCGATTAAAAGCTAATCCATTGTTATATCTTGTCAGTCCAAAAGTGAAGGTAGGTATTTCTTAATTTATGACATCGTATTTTAATAAGGGTCACATTACACAGTGAAGATTTTACAAGCCAGAAGGATTGAAATTTAGTCCCGTTAACTACCACTACTAACACCAGCTGAAATATATGTATTCTGTAATAAACGTGCTAGGAAACGATTGTGTGTTTTCCCTCATTTAACCCTATTTCCCCTTCCTACAATCGATCAGCAGAAATATTTATGCTTTCTATAGTAGAAAGTGCGAGGAATCGATTCCAGCTAGTTTCATTTCTGGCAGATCATGTTTAAGCTGCAATCTATTTGCTGCACATTTTTATCTTAGAAAACATATTTTTCTGTGGGGGTAATGAACGGCAGTCCAATGTGGTCCTGACTACTCAATATAATCAACATTTCACTTGTTTATTCAATTTTGATGTGATTTGAGGGGTTTGGTTTTAGTAAAACAAAAGCCACTTCTCTTGAGGTACGCGGAATTTTCAATGGATGTAGATAATTTGGTCTTAAGCCCTCAATATAGTTATCATTTATTACGATGTTCATACTCTTCTCTACGAGAACGGTAAAATCATCCTGGACTAATTTGGTTGAAGACCTTGTGGCGTTTTTGTAACGGCTAGTTTACAGATGGCATAATTAAATTTGATATTTCCGACTTTGATTGGTTTTATTTTAGTATCATATGCCTCAAATCTGACAACTGATTCTATAGTATTCAGGCAAAGTTGTATTCAAAAGTCATCAATTTGTAATTATTGATGAATTTACCCAATTTTACTATTCCAAGCTCTCTCTTCTAAGTAAACTACTACTTCACTACTTCAAACTACTGCAACTAGTTGTAGCAAACCACAGGATGTCAACTGTGCGTGAGCGCAGCATCGTAGATCGTATGAATATAATAACAGTTAACGGAAATAATACTTACATAATAGGGAAAACATCGATTCGATTTTCATCTAGTTTCTGTATATTGGCTGCTCGAACAACAAACTTGTCTTTCTAAGACACTGAACATTAGTATTATCGACGTGATTGATGTGCATCTACTCTGATGCAATGATATTGTTAGCTTTGCGAGCCATAACAGCATTTATACAATGACGATCGATTTCAAAGAATTCAATATGTAATGATTTTCCACCATGTTAATAACCATTGGACGATGTTCCGTTATAAACATAACGTCCAAACGATTAATAGTAATTTTTATTATAAATATCAGATATTATTTAGTTCTTGTAATTGATAAACGTTACCTACACACAAGACCTGCACACAGTTTAAAAAAATTGTAAAAGTTCAATGATCTACAATTGTTTGAATGAAGACGAAACGTAAATTTGTTTGTAAATATGTATATCTATGTAGTCTTTTAACATTATCTGTTGTTGAAAAATGAAAATGAGAGTAGCATAAAGTTTGACGAGAAATTTCAGGTTCCTGACTTTTTCATCCGTTTGAAACCTCGTTAGAACCCTTAGAACAGTTAGAAAGTATAAACATAACGACTCCAGCTGAATAATATAAGTATTCAATCGATACAGTGTGACTTGGACAATTTTCTTAAACCAAGCCTAAAATCAAGCTGGGGCATTTTCATATAGAGAACTCCTCGACAATCCGAAAAAGCTGGATCTCTATCCATACAATTTATCTTAGTGAACATGTACATAACACCATAATCATTTGACATTTTTTTTCTTGTATGTTTAGGTAAATGTAAATGCAATGTATTGAGATTTGAGATCATACATATTATCACGGCGTCAAACAAGATGGAAAAAATAAATATATAAACAAATACATGATTAAATAAACACCTAACCACATAGTAACAATCTCACTATTTCTTATGTAACCACAGTATCACAAAATGTTATCCATAGACCAAACCCTCCTGCTTATATTTTATTTCTAGCTATGCCAATGCCTATACTATTTCATCCCTTGCATCCTGATTTCTGCTAGAACATGACAAATCAACACATAACATGGCTTGTGTCATGTTACAACTTCGTAAAAAAAAATCATCTCATGCTTCCTAAAACAGGTTTATACAAATGCTCAATTGTTGTAATGAAGGCTACTACTACAATACTTTCGAAACATTAATGAGATACACCAGATATTCAGGGGCAGGAGTTAGTGTTTCAAATTTATATCCTACCATCTTCATTAAAACATAACAATATCTAAATCGATCATTGCTCATGATATGCAACAGTCCAACTTCCAGAGAAATTTTATAAAATAAACATGATTTATAATTTTAAACTGTTTTTGTTTGTGTTATAATTTAAACAAATTAATTTTTTCTTCCATTTTCAGGATTGGTTCTCTCGACAGCAACTCGTCATGCTGGTTTTAATTATAAATATAGCATTGGCAATTGTGTTCTTCAAAATGCTAACATAGCATCAACGGGACCCATTTTTACATTTCAACTATATTCTGAATAAGAAAATAAGAAAAAAAAGAATGATATTCAAGCGAACATTATGGGATAACTCTGATAACTGCTGTGCGTGCTAAGGAAGTTTAAACAGCACAAAGACACTTTTATACTTTCAATCGACTATTCAGCCAGCTGCCATCGTTTGCCACTAGACTGAACGAGTAAGTCAAGTGTAAAATCATCGAGATTGGTGTTGTTATCAAAATTTAGCTATATATTTTGTTCATTGAATGTTTATTTTATTTATCTAATAATTTATCTAATTTTCGATTGGTATCTTTGTTGAATGCTCCACCCACCTTTCTATTGCTACTTATCAGTTCATACCAATTTGAAAGTGTAATACTCAGTTAACTTGACAAAAAAAAATCCTTTTACAAAGTTTACCATACAATAAGTGAAGGTCCTCTGCTTCTAGGCGAACAAAGCAGTACATAACGAAAATAAATTATCGATGTCGAAATAAACTATCCTTATTTGTTATGAAACAATGTTGTTGTACTATCTGGATGACCAAAATCATTTTTCTCTAATTATTTACCTTAAATCCACGAATTTTGTTTGTAAGCAGCCCAGCACTAACACGTCAAGCCCAATTAACGAATTGATCAGTTTCTGCCTTGCCAGTTTACATACAATAAAGTTTCCTGACTCACGTTATTGGCGTTGACGGCATTTGTCTGGCAATGACTATCTGATACTTAAGATGTTCTAAACTTGTGCGTCGGAGAATGAAAAGCAAAAAATCTTTCTTTCTTCACTTACTCACGATAAACCTTATGCAAACCCCTCACCTCCGTCAATGCTTATGCCGTCAATGCACAGTGGTCCAGTAAGCTACTTTAGGCGGACATGAGGTTTTCAATGGAAAATTGTGGTTTTAGAGCTTTGGTTACTTCTAAGAACTTGTTGCAAACTTGTTGTGCTACAATTTGTATGAAAGTAATTTTTTCTTGCATTAAACGCAAGAGTGGCGTATACGCTAACTTTTTTATGAGCATATTTTTGCAATTTCCTTGGTTCCGATCCGAGCCATTCGACGGCGGATTGGAGACGAAAACGAAGAAGTGATTTGGAATAATGAGCTATCATCTTCAGTATCACTTTGTCGTCCAATCAAACTGATATTCTGTAAAGAAAATACGCAGCTGACCAGAAAGGAGGTTAGCGAAATGGAGGAAAATATTAAAAAATTGAAGCCAACGAAAGCGAATATCAGAGGTGTAAACGTGGAGATTTCAGCGAAGCTTGTTTTGTCAATGGTTGATACGAAGGTGGTGAATGACGTGGCAGGAACTCATTCACAACAATGTTACATCTGTTTGCGGTTGGGAAAGCGATTGAATGACTCTTTTGAAGATCAAACATGTAGTGCCCCAGCTATATTGAAGCATGTGTTTTCTCCTCTTCACGCTCAAATACGAACCATGGAGCTATTGTGGAATATCAGCTATCAGTTGACGTTGCCTAAGCCTTCGTGGCGTGTCAGTAAAGACAATGCGATCTTGAAGAGCCGCCAGATGTCAATCCGGCAGGCTCTCAAAGAAAGGTTGGGATTGAGACTCAATGAGCCACTTCCAGGAGGAGGCAATTCGAACGATGGAAACACAGCTCGCCGATTTTTCAGCGAAGTAAATGCAGTTGCTGAAATCACAGGGCTCGATAAAAACCTTTTATCGAAATTCGCAACCCTTCTAAAAGTCGTCAACCTGAACCGAGAAATTGAAGCAGAAGCTTTTGGTCAATTTGCTCAAGATACATTTAAGATGTATCGAGAATTGTACGATTGGTATGTGCTTTCTCCTACAGTACATAAGCTACTATTACACGGTAGTGATATTATCAGGACTGCTGCACTGCCTTTAGGGATGCTGAGTGAGGAAGCCCAGGAAACGAGGAATAAGTGCATAGGAAATTTCGGGAACGGCGTGCAAGGAAGTTCAACCGCATTGTCAACTGGGGAGACGTTTTCCGGCGGCTTCTCCCCCCCTCCCCCCCTTTTTTTTTTTTTTTCAAAAGCGGTCCACGTGGGGGGGGGAAAAGTTTTTTTTTCCGAGAGAAAAAAAAAAATAAAAAAAAAATAATTAATTTTTTTTTTTTCTTTTTTTTTTGAAAAAAGGTGGTGGTTGTTATTCAATGAAGGAGAATAATTATTTTTTTTTTTGTTTTTTTTTTTTTTTTTACTTCTTTTTTTTTTTTTTTTTAAAAATATGCTTAGCTTAGCTTAGCTTGACTGACTGCACGTATCAATGGTAGCTACTCCGTGATTGATCAGAATCAGTGAAATTGCACAATGAATCAACTGAATGGGGCTGGGAGTAACCGGCCATTCACACTGTACACGTTTCAGTGACTCAATTTCTTTGATAATCAATAACGGCGCCGGCCACGTCCTTGCAATCAGGTGGGAATAGGGAAGGAAAGTTAGTGTAACCTTTGCTGTTTAGGGACCGTGTTTACCTCTGCATCCCCACAAAGGTCACAGGAAGGAGGTTTTTATATGTTAGTAGGTAGGGCCCGATGGATCAGGATTCACCTTGATAAGTGATGTGATCATATATATTATGCATGATAAGGTTTAAATTATATACATATATACACACATACATACATACTTACACATACACACACACATATATATTCATATATATATACATACACATTCACATACACATTCACATACACACATATATACACATATTCATACATGCACATACACATATATACATACACATACACACAGACACAGTTACCTCCCAGTGCCGGTTAAGCCATTTTCCATGTTCGCTCTTTTCCTGGTTTCCACACCACCGCATATTAAACACTTTTGAAACACGCACTCTTTCATGCCTTATTATTATCAAAAACATGAGCTTCTTCATATAAAAAAAAAAGGCAATATCGAGCTACCCCGAATATTTTCGCTGGCCAACTAATCTAACTAATTACCGCGACATCACACCTTCCAGCCGTTTAATTTGTTTTTCATGTGCACACTCGATCACACACACGCAAGAAAACAATAGGTAACCGAAACAATAGATACCGCGCTATGCCCGATAGTAACAGTCGTTCGCAACAATACATTGAAAATGGACTCTCGCCGGTGAACAATAAATAACCGAAAAAATAGACAACGCGCTACGCCCGATAACAAAACCGACACCAAGGTGATGCGACGTATATGATAAATTAATTATGATTATGATTAAATTACAAAAAATCATGACCCACACCACAGGTCCACCATACCCGCGACACCATGATATCTCATTCTTTTCATTGAGAACTACATATGTTGCTATGGCGAGCATGGTTAACAAATAGTACGGGTCAAAACCAACTACTAAATTAATCACGATCTACACCCGCAGCACCATGATAAATCACCAGGAAGCAGTTTTATTTTTTATTCGTTCACTGGATCACTCGCGCCACCGAACAATAGATAACTTGAAGAATAGATAATGCGCTCGAAACAACCGTTCTCCGCCGATGCTTGAAGCAGCCTCTGTTTTTATTGAAAACTGTATGTTACAGAAAGTAGCTTTGAAAAAGATAGAAAAATATCATCTCTCCCAAATTCTTCTTAAACGTTTTTTTAGGGGTGGTGGATTAAGTGGTGGTTTTCCTTTTTTTTTTTGGGGGGTCAATTTTTAGGTGTGTGGGGTATAGTGTGTATTATATATAATTAAATATTTTTTATAATAAAAAAAAAAAAAAAAAATTATCTATGTTGTAGCTGTAACAGTATTGTTGGTAGTAAAAATAAAAACAAAAAAATTTGTGAAAAAAAGAAAGGTAGAAAAATAAAAAATGAAGGACTTTTAGTCGAAAAGCGATTTTTAACTAAAATTAGAAATTATTTAATTCAAGAAAAAATTACTTTCATAAAAATTGTAGTACAACAAGTTTGCAACAAGTTCTTAGAAGTAACCAAAGCTCTAAAACCACAAATTTCCATTGAAAACCTCATGTCCGCCTAAAGTAGCTTACTGGACCACTGTGCAATGATAATAAAGCGGGAGCCACAACACCGCATCGACTTCGGCGTCTGCGTCAACTTTTAAATTATTCAAACTCTGACGGACTGACGCAGCGTCGATGCGAAGTCACCTAGTAGAGATGTCCGTGGAAAAGGAACTTTAATTGGCGGAACCCCTTCGTCAGAACTGGTGGTGACGTACTATTGTGGCTCCACTCAATTCTGTTTTTACACGGTTTTGAATTATGCATTCATACAGGATAGATACAATATTATACCAGCTGATTTTTCTTTGATTTTCTTGAAACATGTTGCACTGAATTATGTTGAAAATTGCGATCACGCGATCAAGAGAAGAGGCAAAAAAAAATCGCGCAAAAACAGAATTGAGTGTGATTACCTTCCTCTATAGAACTGAACCAATAAATCATGTAAAATTCATCTATAGTTATTTTCCATGTAGCTTTTCACATAACTTCTATGGGAATCTGCCCCACTGATGACAAGCATCTCGCTTCGCAATGGGCCAAATCGTGGGCAGTCAAAGACTACGTGCTCCGGTGTCTCTTGGACATCTGCACATTCCGGCCAAAGGGTGACGCTGCATGTCCGAATCGATGCAAATATTGCCTGAAGCAACCATGGCCAGACAGAAACTGCGTAAGGTAGAAGTTTACCTCTCCGTGCTTCCTTTTCATCCAGATCGACAAATCCGGTATGAGCAGGTGCGTCCCCCGTGTCCCATTCTCGTTGCAATTAAGTCATCGACTCCGCTCTCACCAGCTTTCGAACTCCTCTGATATTTCTCCGCTGGTAACATTCACTGTCCTCCGCGAGAGTAATGCCAATCGGGATTATTCCGGCAATGCCGCAAACTGCCTCCGACGAAATAGTTCGGTACGCACTCACGACTCGCATGACCATGAGCCTGAACGTACTGTTAAACTTCGCCCGGTTTTGCTTGGTTTCCAGCGCTGCGACCCAGGCTGGACCACCGTATCTAAGTATCGATGATGATACACTAGCCAGTGACGCCGATTACTACTTCTAGGTCCGTAGCTATTTGGCATGATTCTGGCTACCACATTGATGGCCTTCGCCGCCTTCCCACAGGCATAATCTACGTGGCTGTTTAAAGTTAGCCGGTCGTCGATCATCACACCCAAATATTTCAGCACGCGCTTCGAGGCTATGGCAAGCCCTCCGATGACGATTTATGCTCGCTGTACCGCTTTGCAGTTGCTGGCCATCAGCACCTCCGTTTTGTGGTGAGCTATCTGCAGCTTCGATCCCTGCATCCCGTTTTCAATTACGCCGATTGCTTTGGTCGCCAGCATTTACACTTCTTCCAGTGTTTCGCCTTTCACTGATAATACGATATCATCTGCAAAGCCACTGATATCACTGATAATACGACATCATCACGCCTTTGGAAAGCTTCAGCGTCAGCACCCGTTCCAAAGTGTTGGGCCAAGGATGGAACCTTGCGAAACTCCCGCCGTGATGTTCACCGATTTTCACCCAACGGAGGTCTCGTAGATCAGCACCCGGTTCTGAAAGTAACTCTTCAGAATTCTGCACAGGTAGTCAGGGACCCTCATTCTGTGAAGCGACTCGGCAATAGCCTCCCAGCTGGCACTATTGAAGGCGTTCTTAACGTCGATCGTTACAACAGCGCAAAATCGATCGCCTTTCCGCTTCTGCTTGGACGCCTTAACGGCTGTCTCGACCACTGTCCGAATGGCATCCACCGTAGACTTCCCTTTCCGGAAACCGAATTGCATCCTCGATAGCCCGTGCTCGCTCTCAGTAAATTTCCTCAGCCTGTTGAGGATGATTTTCTCCAGGAGTTTCCCAAGCGTATCCAATAGGCATATTAGGCAATAGGCATGCTGGATCCTCCGGAGGCTTTCCTGGCTTCAGCAACAACACTATTTTCTGTATTTTCCACCTGTCCGGGAAATGGCCTTCCTCTAGATATTTCTGTAACACATCCCTGAACATTTCCGGGAATGCCTGAATCACCACTTTCAGAGCCACGTTAGGGATTCCATCCGTTCCGGGAGCCATCCTCACCTTAAGCCCTTTCACCACTGCCACGAGCTCCTCGTTCGAGACTTGCATGTCCTCAACATTACTTCTCTCTTCTTCGCCGTACGGTGTACGTGGTCACATCGTTGGATCGTGCGTCGGGAAAATTCCATCTACGATAACCTTCAGTTTTGCTGGACATAGCTCTGCAGCCATTGATGGGCCTTTGATCATCGCCATGACAATACGGTAAACGTCGCCCCAGGGGTCAACATCAGTGGCTCGGCACAGCTTCTTGTAGCAGTTCGTCTTGCTCAGCCTAATCTCTCGTTTTAATTCGGTCCTGGCCGCTCGGAACACCTCACTATGCACCTCTCTGTCTGTTGCGGTTTTAGCTCTCTGAACACGTCTTCTGGCTCTGAGACAACTAGCGTGAAGGATGCTGAGTTGCTCATTCCACCAGTAAGCTGGGCACCACTGGTTCTTCGGCTCCAGTTTCCTCGGCATGGATGCGTCGCATGCCTTAACTTACGTATTCGTCAGCTCGTCCGCGTTTCGGTTCGAGAGTTCGTTGTCGAACCGAAGTGCCTCAACAAAGAGTTCCTTGTCGAAGACCTTCGTCTTCCACTTCCGGTCGCAACTATTTGTCCTTCGTTTTGGGACAGAATTTCGCTGGCCGATGCTATACCGGATCGCCAGATGATCTTTATGGGTATACTCCTCACACACTCTCCAGTTCATATTTGTCATCAGCGACGGACTACAGAAGGTAACATCGATGACGGATTCACGACCGTCCCTGCGAAAAGTGCTGGTGAAACCTACGTTTGATAGAGTAACTTCCAGCTTTGCCAGAGCTTCTAGCAAGCTGCACCCTTTAGTGTTGGTACATCTGCTGCCTCACTCCACAGACCAAGCATTGAAGTCTCCTCCGATGACGACCGGTCTTCTTCCGATGAGCTTTTCAGCCAGTGCATCCAGCATCTGGTGGAACTGCTCTATGATCCACCTTGGGGGTGCATAGCAGCTGCATACAAAGATCCCGTTGATTTTGGCGATCACGAACCCTTCACATGAACTGGACACTACTTCCTGTATGGGGAATCTGCCCACCACTTGTATCGCACTTGTATCCATCACCACTCTATCTGCTACCCAGTTTCCGTTATCGGGAGGAACACGATACGGTTCCGCAATGATTGCGACGTCACACTTTGTTTCTGTTGTTGACTGCTACAACAGTTGCTGTGCTATGTCGCAATGATTGAGGTTTATTTGGATTACCTCTATTACTGCCGACCTGCTGTCGCCTTTTTATTTACAGCGCACCTGTAGCCCCTCGTAATATGGTCGTTGCAGTCCTCCTTTTTTGCAAAGCATGAATCTCGCTAGCTTTGTACAGTCTCTTGCAAAGTGATCCTTCTCCCCGCATTTCCTGCACAGATCAGATCTGTCAGGACCTTTGCAGTTACTCGCCTGGTGACCACATCCCATGCACTTAAAGCATCTCTCCAATTCCTTTGGAACTCGAGGGACGACTCTCAGTGAGCAAACCGACCTCCCAACTTTTACTCGACCCGACTCCAACAGCTTGTTGGCTGCAGCCGTTGGCAGACGTATTGCCGCCGTCTGTGTGCCACCGTACGCCTTCCTCAACCGGATGGCCATTGGTGAATCTCCAAGATCGCAGTGCCCCTTCAGCGCCCTCCTCAGCTCGTCTTCTGTTGTGATCTCGTCAAGATCCTTGCACTCGATCACAGTTTACTGTGAGCGAGCTCTAACTATCGCCTGCTCACCAAGAGACTTTTCGACGAGCGTCTTGAAGGCTGTGCTCTTGATGGCAGGATTCTTCTTCAGCTCGAAGAGCATCTCACCTTTCTGGGTGCGCCTGGTTTTTACCACCTTCTCCTCTAGTTCTTTCAACTCCGGATCAGCTCTCACTTTTCAGAGGAGTTCAGCGTAAGTCGTTTCACGTTTTACTTCAACTATTAGAGCGTCACCCTTACTTCGCTCCCGACGAGGCCTAGGCATCTGCTTCTTTTTCTCTCCTGACGTTTTCACTTGCACTTGCTGCTGCGCCATTCAATGCCTTCACCTTTCTCCTCGACGTTTTGAGCTTTTTCAGTTCCTTTTCATCTCCGGGTGTGTCCCTTTTCCTTTTCTCCGAGCGTGGATTCTGGAGTTCCTTTGGCGTCTTCAGTGCATCAACCTTTGCTTTTTCCGTTGCCTTTTGGCTGTCCTCAAGAACCTTTCCAGCAGTCTCTGCTCTAGTCGTCAGTGCGTCCTGTTCGCGTTCGGCTGCAATCACTGCCGATTTAACACGCGTCACATCTCTTTGATTTCCTCGTGGACGTTGTGCCTGTCCTTAACATAATCATAGAGTTCGTCGATCCGGTTTCTGACTACTTCCATTGCGTCTTTCTTCCCAACACTGTCCCCTCGAGTTGTGCTACTGCTGCGTTGCGGGGTAAATAGCTGGGTCCGGAACCCTTGTCACCTGCTACTGCTGGTGCTTGCAGTGGCCTCCGAATTCGTCACTGGTGACCTCTGTAGCTTTCCGCTTCTTGCGAACACTATCGTCTCCGTTGTCTGCCGTTTTGCCATCGTCGTTTAATTTTTTTTGTTCTTCTTTTTCATCTTTTTGGTTTTTTCCTCCGTTGTCCTCCATTTTGTTGGGTCCCCCCTCCGAACCGCTATCTCCACACGTTGTAGATAGTTGCCTATCGTGATCCTATGGTAATTTTTGAATCAGTGAGGCCATGCTAGGGTTGACAAGGTCCTTCATGGGGACCGTGTTCAGAGCCGGATCGGCGTAAGTCAAGAATGTAACATCTGAGCCTACTACCCACCACTTAAGGTGACAAGCTTCGAACGCATCCGGAGGCCTGCCAAGGTTTTACCGGGACAGGGGCAGCCGCACTATTAGTCCACTTGCCATTTCTGGAAGGTGTCACTCTTATGATGGACTTCGAAGTAAGTATGGCCACTCTCTTCTGTGGTTGGAATCCAAGTTGTCGTTTTATTCAAAAATCTATTTTACGTTACATGTTTGTACCTACTGGAGATTCTTGGACAGTTATTTACTCGACCGCCAATGTGCGATCGTGGCGAAGAGAATATATAGATGGAATGGTGAGAGAACTGGAAGGAACTCGGAGAAGGCTAAATGTGGGAAAATGCTTGGGTGGCGTCGTCGCGTCAACAGCAACGTTGAACCTATTTGCTGACACATGACACTTAAAACCAAGCTGTACGGGTTCAATGATTTATGAAGGGTATGGACACTTGCACCTTAAGTTGTTGCTAGCACAATAAATCATTGCCAAAGGTAATTCGACTCTTTCAAGCTGACTCAAGTGTGGTCGCTTGAATTGTCATGAGAATGTTAAAAGTTATGACATGAGGGATGTGCATGTCACACCATCCTCTTACATGGAAATGAATGAGTTAGAATGGTAAATCTGAATATTTTGAACAATCCAAGAACCTCTCACAAAAGTTATTTTTAAATTTTTATTTTTTTTATGTGTTGAATTGGTTTATTGATATGCTGTGCCTTTCCTTCATTCCTCCTCCTTTGGAAGATAAAAAAAAATGTTTTCAATTACTAGTTTTACTATGGAAATTTGTTATTCGGTGTATTTAACTGTTTTATTTTTATGGACTGTTTGGGTTTCTCCGGTCAGACAGTTTTTATTGTTATATTCGGGTGTTGTATATTAATTACCTCATGTGGTCCTGAAAATACATTGTCCAATTTTCTTCTATTTTGTTTCTTCAACCAGATTTTTTCATTTATTTTTATATCTATAGGATTTGAAAATTCTGTTTGATTGGTAATTCTTGTCATTTTTGCTTTTTCCAATAACTGTTTTGCTTTTATAGCGGAAACTTGTATTTTGTATTTCAAGTCGGTAAGATATGTGTCATAATTGTTTGTTGGAGTTACTGAAATAATATTTTCAATAGAACTTGGTATGTTAGCTACTCTTCCGAAAACTAATTCAAACGGTGTATAGTTATGGTCTGTTGTGCGAACTGTCTTATTGTAACAAAAAGCATAATATTGCGACCATGCGTCCCAGGCATCATGTTGTTCATTAATAAGTGTCTTAAATACTCATTAAGAACGCGATGATTCCTTTCAAGACTGCCTCTGGAAATTCACATATGTTTTTAAACAATTCATTTTTGTATTCTGTTCCAAGGTCGGTAATCGGGCATCCATGAATAAGAATTAAATTTTCGACTAAAGCTTTCGCTAATGTCTGTGCGTTTTTATCTGGCATCGGTACTAAAATCACGTATTTTGACAGGTCACACTGAACAGTCAGTGCGTATCTGTTATCTAATTTTGATTTGGTTAATGGACCTATTGTGTCTATAGATCATTGCACGATGGCGCCATCAATGCATTTCTGACAGTTTAGGGAGCTTGTTTACGCGGACTCAGAAAAAATTTGGTCAGACCGGTTTGATTTTTTGTGCTCTAATTTTTTAACCATTGAATTTAAATAACCGAAAAACATTCACCAGTGCAAATGTTTGCACCATGTTCTGAAACGAATCGCATACAATCCGGAAAATGACAATGTAAAATATTGTTTCTTTGCTTTAGATTCTAACACCTTGTAAACAAGCTCGCTGAACTGTCAAAAAAGTGAGGTTAATACATCTCGTGCAATGATCTATTGACACAAGATCAAAGCATTTATTTGGTGTTGTTGGCTTTGTAAATATTTCATTTGTGTTAGTAGTATGCTTATTTTGATGACATTTTCTGCAGTTTCTTATATATTGTGTTACACTAGCTTTCATATTGGGCCAGTAATATTTCGTACGTAACTTTTTCAAAAGTCTTGATACACCAACATGACCTCCCGTGGGAGTGCCGTGGTTTTCAGAAATTAATCGCATTACTTCATTTGTATTTGTAATACGCAGCGCTGGTTGATATATAATTATTTGGAGCTCCTTTAATGTTATATTACTCTTTCTTTTAAAATCTTCCATATTCAAGGCTTGGAAAATTACATCATTATTCGCAATTGCTAATTTCTTGAGTCTAAGTTTCTTGGC
Organism: Aedes koreicus; assembly: GCA_024533555.2. Classification (NCBI taxonomy): domain Eukaryota; kingdom Metazoa; phylum Arthropoda; class Insecta; order Diptera; family Culicidae; genus Aedes; species Aedes koreicus. The sequence continues at coordinate 806,204 of JAHHFK020003766.1, forward strand.
CATTATTTCGATATTATATAAATGCATTTTAAAATTATTGTTTTGGTCATAGAAATATTGCGCTTGAGCAAGTTTTCTTTTCTTGTTTACTGATAGTATGTTTATTAGGATTTTATTTTGTAGTAATTCAAACTGAATTTTTGGTAAGTTGAACGCATCTAAATTATTTAACGATTCGTAGGCTTTGAGTTGATCAGGCTTGACGGCCATACTAATCGGTTGTTTGTCATTGTTTATCAGTTGATTTTGTTATCTCATCATTGACCTTGTTTGAACAAAGTGAATGTTTGCATTTTTTTATGTCGTCAAATTCAATCGATATTCGAGAAAGGGCATCTGGGCCTACATTAGTTTTGCCTTTAATGTATTCAACCGTAAAGTTGTATTCTTCCAAATCCAATCTCATGTGTGTGAGTTTGGATGCTAGGTCTTTCAAAGAATATATGTGTACTAGGGGTCTATGGTCGGTTTTAACAATAAATTTACGACCATATAAATAGGGTCTAAAATACTTGATAGCCCAATGAATTGCTATCGGTTCTTGTTCAATTGGTGGTTTATTTTTCTCACCCTTGTTGAACGCTTTACTGGCATATGCTATGGGTAATTCGATGCCGTTATGATGCTGTGCTAAAACTGCACCGCATGCTATATTTGAAGCATCGGTGCTTAAAATAAATTGTTTATTGAAGTCCGGAAATTGTAATATTTTCGGAAACATTAATTGTTTCTTTAACGACTCAAAAGGATTGTCACATTTTTCGTTGCATTCAAATTTTGCTTTCTTTTTTGCAATGCATTGAGTGGTAAATCAGCAAAATAAGGAATAAATCTCCTATAATAGTTACAAAATGCGACAAAACGTCTTACTTCGTCTGCATTTTGAGGTTTTGGATAGTTTGAAATCACTGAGTATTTCGAAGTGTCTGGTAAAATTCCGTATTTTGAAATAGTATATCCGAGATAAGTAACATCTGGACAGAAAAAATAGCATTTAGAAGGATTTAATTTCAAATTTAATTCTCTAAACTTTACAAAGACTTTTTCCAAGTTTATTAGATGATGATCTATCGAACACCCAATTACGATAATATCATCCACATACAGAGATGCACACTGAGGAGGTAAACCACTTAAAGCAATGGTCATCCCCCTCTGAAAACTGTTTGGAGATATACTTAGTCCAAACGAAAGTCTATTAAAATCATAATGTCCATTTGACGTTGAAAAGGCTGTGAACTTTTTTGATTTTTCAATTTGATGAAATCCGGACATAAGGTCAAGAGTCGTAAAATACTTGGCTCTGCCTAATTGGTCCAAAATCTCGTCAATGCGAGGGATAGGGAATTTGTCTGCCACTATCTTTTTGTTTAGTTTCCTAAAATCTACTACCAGACGCCATTTCCTGTCTGAAGCGTTTGATTTTCATTTTTGTGTATTTCGGGTGACTTGTAATTTTTTATGAAGACTGGTGTTCAATTTTCCAGTTCTATGTTTTGTTGATAAAAATTATTACACGACAAAAGGTAGTGAGAATATTTAATTTAATTCTGAAATGAGTTTTTCATTTCAAACTTCTTCATCAATAAAGGTGTATTCGATAAAAATGGCACACAAATATATACTCATCAAAATTAAACTGATTATCGGATTTTCTTGAAATTTTCAGGGAATGAAGAACTACTAATGAGTTTTGATTTACAACATTTGTTTTATTCAATTTCGTCTCCCATCCCGAATGCCCGCACCTTCCTTTTCACTCCACCCATCAAATTTTGTACAACCGATTTTCCCAGTGTTTTTGTTGTTTTTACCCAAATTTTCTTCAATTCTAGCTCTGTTTTTATAGTTTTGGGATGTTTGCGAAGTTCCGTTTCCATAATTGCCCAGAATTTTTCAATTGGACGAAGTTCCGGTGAATTTGGTGGGTTCATATCCTTTGGCACAAAATTGACTCCGTTGGCTCGGTACCACTCCAATACGTTTCGAGCGTAGTGGCAGGATGCTAGATCAGGCCAAAACAGAGTTGATCCTTTGTGCTTCTTAATGAATGGCAAGAGACGCTTCTTAAGGCACTCTTCCGTGTAAATCGCACCGTTTATTGTTCCGGAAGTGATGAAGGGAGCACTTATTTCACCACATCAGAAAATCGCCTGCCAGATTAGAAACTTCTTTGCAAATTTCGATAGTTTCTTCTTTCGAACATCCTCCGCAACATCGAACTTCGACTTGGCAACGAAATATTCTTGCCCAGGAAGTTGACGGAAGTCGGCCTTGACGTATGTTTCGTCATCCATCACGATGCAACCGGATTTGGTGAGCAGCTTCGTGTAAAGTTTGCGGGCGCGGGTTTTCGCAGTGATGTTTTGTTTTTCATTCCGGTTTGGGGCTTTTTGCACTTTGTAAACATGTAACCCAGCACGCTTCATGGTTTTCTGCACAAAACCGACTGACACCTTAGACTTTTTAGCGACATCTCGAATTGACATGTTTGGACGGTTCTTGAATTGTTGTACGACTTTCCGGGCCATTTTACTGTCCATTGGACCACTTTTACGACCACTCCCTTCTTTCCTTTGGACACTCAGACGCTCCTTGAAGGTTCTTATTACACGAGACACAGTTGTATTTGCAATTCCAAGCCTTTTAGCAATCCACCGGTGGGACGCCCCTGGATTTTGATTGTGAGTGCACAAAATTTTCTCACGGACAATTTCTTGTTTCGACGACATGACTGGAACTACTGAATGTATAACTATGAAACTTCGCAGATGTAAATAATACACTATGGATAAGATCTACTCAAATTTCTAGGTTTTTTACTCATACGATTCAAAAGTTACAAAAGATTTTCTGTGTGCCATTTTTATCGAATACACCCTTTATTACTGAATTGAAAAATGTGTAAATTGCGTAATGGTACGTAATTTATATTGAAATTTTTGTTTAGTTGTATCGGTTTTTCCGTCGTATTTATTATTTTGATTATATGTTCTTGTGAATTTACTATTGAATTTGCTACAAATACTTTCATTTGAAGTCAATACATGGTCTTCGTTTAAATTATTGACACGAACTTGTCTATACACTTCACATCGAGGCGGTTTGATGAAATTTCCATCGATATTGTCATTAATTGGAATTTCTATTGGGTTTCCTTTAACTCTGCAGGTTAATGTCCACGTATCGTAATCTATGACGCATCTATAAGCAGCAAGGAAATCTCTGCCTAGTATGCCGTCAGTAGGTATTGGAAAGTTGGGATTAACTAGATGAAATGTATGATTAATTGTGGATCCGTTGTCAACATTTAGATTAGTGTAGGTGGTTTCTAAAGTTTCTGTTATGCTATTTGTAATTCCTGTTAACTGCACTTTATCGTTAATTTTTACAATTTGATTTGGATTTATTTCCTTGAATTTTAATATAGAAATGTCTGCTCCGCTATCAATCATAAGTGAGCATTTTCTATTTGTTAACTCTAAACTTATTCTAATAAAATTAGAAGAACTGACATTTACGGCATAAATTGGCTTACTTGAGCTACATTTCCTAAAAAATGCTGCTGTGGAATTTGTGCCATGCCATTGAAATTTTGTTGTTGGGGAATTGCATTCGATTGAACTTTTTGATTTCCTCCAACTGCTCTTTGTTGGGGGACTGGACCGTCTCCCGTTAGGGTATAAAATACATTATGCCCCTGACCAGTCCCATTTTGGTTTGGATATCGTCTCCAATTGTCGCGATTATTCCCTCGGTTGTTCCGATAATTATTGCGACCTCTGTTGTTGTTACCTCTTCTGTTCTGCGTTTGGTAGTTATTGTTATATGAACGGTTTTGTTCATTATAGTTTCGTGAAGATCCATTATTGTTGTAATTATTTGCCCTACCTCGTCCTCTGGAGTAAAAGTTGAGGATTTGGTTTGGTTGCTCCGTTTGTGATTCATTAATTTTCTGTATTGCCTTTTGAATTGACGTAAATTCATTGGCTTTTAGGATAATTTTCGTCTCTACTTCAGATACGCCAGAAATTAGTGTATCTACACCAGCTTTAGTAGCAATTTGGTTAGCTACATCTGCTGGAATCTGGCTATTGATATATAGCGTTGCCAGTTTTTGCGAAAGTATTTCCACTTGTTCGCAGAATTTATGTTGATCGCTTTTATTTTTCGTGGCTTTCAACTTTGCTAAAATATATTCTGGGGTTTCAACGCTTTTACAGGCGCGTTTTATAGTTTCTGTAATTTCTAATAGCGTTTGAGGATTTGGTGGTAAGGCACAGCGTGCTTTACCCATCAATCTCGTTTTGATAAATTTTATTGCCGTAGCAATATGTCCTGCGGGTGTAATATCACCCAATAAACTGACTGAATCTATAAATGCATCGAGCCCGGCAGCTGAACCGTCGTAATTTTGCACTAAAACTGTTGCCGTTTTGATTACAAACCGGGCAGCTTCAGCTGGTGGATTAGCCATTGTGTTATCCTTTTGTTGATTCTCTTTAAACTTTAAATTTATTATTTCTTTGATCTGAACATATCTGCTTCTTGAAAGTTTTATTAGAAAGTTTAAATTATTTTCCAGAATTTCCTTTTCGTGAAGAATTGATGCGTTATCTCTTTATAAAGAGTATTCACATAAGCTAATAAGCTAAGCTGTTTCCGTTTTCAATTTCTTAGATTTTGTTTTTTTCAAGTTACCTAAAATTTTTGCTAGAGATTATACTTCATCATCAATTGCTTCCAACATTAAAATGAATCAGTGTTAAGTATTATAAAAAAAATGACTACCTTTTTTTCACATTTCGGTTGCCTCAAACACGTCTGGTGTGGTCTTCTCGATGCTCATGATGACTGCTGGTTTATTCCCTGCTCCGTCTGCTGCCGTTGCTGCACGATATCCAGATCCGGGTCCATTGGATTTGTCCGATGAATTTATGCTGCTGTGTTGCGCCCACCGTTGCATAAAGCGATGTCAGTATTTTTCCATAATATACCATGCTGATTGTCACTGTACTTTTGGACTCCACTGCATGTCCGGTTTTCGCTTCGTTCGTTCAGTTATCTGCACTTACACTTGCATTGTAGGGAGCAGTCTGATAACACGCACTGCAGAAACGTTCTTCATGTTTCTTCCGTTGCGCACTGCCGGTTTATTACTGTTCATTTAACTTTGAACACCTAACACTGAACTGTCTTATTATTGGATACAATTTTTATACCGTATCTAGCGCTGAGATTGAACGTGCTGCTTTCAGAGGATGATAAACTGTTGTCCGTGTTCGATTGAATGAATTTCTTGATTTTGTATAACCGTCACTTGGGCGTCTCCGTTTTCGCTAACATTCGATTGCGGCTTGCCCATTGTTTATTCTTATCAATCACTGTTTGTAGTTGAGCCAAACTGTTAGTTTTCACTATTGGCACTATATATATTTTTTAAACTTTTCCTGATCGCGGTATGCCATATGATGGACTTCGAAGTAAGTATGACCACTCTCTTCTGTGGTTGGACTCCAAGTTGTCGTTTTATTCAAAAAATCTATTTTACGTAACATGTTTGTACCTACTGGAGATTCTTGGACTGTTATTTACTCGACCGCCGATATGCGATCGTGGCGAAGAGAATATATAGATGGAATGGTGAGAGAATTGGAAGGAATTCGGAGAAGGCTAAATGTGGGAAAATGCTTGGGTGGCGTCGTCGCGTCAACAGCAGTCCAGGGGTTTAACGAGTGTCCAAAGTGCCCAAAGTGTGTGTGTGTGTGTATGTGTGTGTGTGTGTGTGTGTGTGTGTGTGTGTGTGTGTGTGTGTGTGTGTGTGTGTGTGTGTGTGTGTGTGTGTGTGTGTGTGTGTGTGTGAGTGGGTGTGTGTTTGTTTTGACGGAATAGAAAATCTGCAACCAGACACTTGACGAACTCAGGGTGTGGGGATGAGGGTGCCAACTCCTCGACCCACTAAAAACCCACCCGTGCCTTAAGCCCTGGACCCTCCGCGGGACAACCTTTCGGTATTACTTCGGGGAGGGGGCTATTGTGCTTGTTAAGCACCCTCTATGTCTAACTACTTAGGGCTTTAATAGTTAGGTGGTCCCTGCGACCTACCTTTGGTCGTTTCGCCATTTTTGATGGAGATCGAGGACGATCTGGGAGGCTGCTACGCATACCGCGTCCCAGACGTCCCGGTCCAAGGTGTGAATGTAGTTCGCCTCCCCGCGGTGCACCTTGGAAACGTTAAGCTCCCCTTAACGGCTAAACGAACTACGGAGGGAGCGTCATACGACGCATTGGGGTGGATGCCAGTAAAACCCTAATTATGACAACTGGCTGCGAAAAGATTCACGAGTGGTACCGTTGTATTCGGGCTGGCGCCTGTGTCGTCTCCCTCAGTACTGCCGGGTGACACCGAGCAGGAAATGGCGAGGTTCCCGCGGCACAGGTCGTGTCCGTCCCATTAAAACCCTGGTAGGCCTCCAGTACGTTCCATTCTCCACCGCCCGACCTCGCCAGTCGGGCGGGAGTAGGCTCAGATGACCTATACCTGTCTTGCGCTGATCCGGCTCTGAACACGGTTCCCCATGAAGGGCCGTGTCAACCCTCGCATGGCCTCCCTGCATGCATAGAAAACCATGGGATCACAATAGCGACTACTCCACGTGGGCTTGGATAGCGGCTGGAGGGGGACCCAACAACATGGAGGAAACAAAAAAGACCCAAGAGAGAGCGAATCCGTTCGCTAAAGGCGGCCTAGCGAGGTCCCCACCGCGTAAAACGGTGGGATTGGGCGTGAGCGACACCTGCGGTAGTGCTACGGCATCGGAGGCAGGTGGCACCAAGCTAGGCGTGGCCATGGATGGGCCAGGACTCATCCGGGCCATGGATAGGATGCGGGAAACCCTTCCTAAGGTGATGGAGGTCTCGGAGCAGTTGGATGCGATCATCGACTTTACGTCGTCGCGCAACAACATTGCGAAAGACCTAAAGTTGAGCCTTCTTAGGCTACGCATGACAGTGCAGGCTGCATGCAAGGAGAGGGAAGAGCTGGAGGCCAAACTGCTAGCCGAGCAAAGTGCCAAAGAGTTGGCACGGCTAGCGGCCACCGAAAGGGCGAGGGACATTGCCTCGAAGCAGACGCAGACGGGAACATCCGTCTCCGTCGGAGAGTCCACCCTATCCATGGGGGCGGGGACCTCCAAGCGGGCTAGGCAGTCCTCGGGCGAGACGGCACCCGGCGCTTTTAAGAAGCGCATCGTGTCGGAAGCCCCAAAGGAGAAACGAACCTATGCGAACGTGGCGGCGGGGTCAGAGGGTCCATCCTCGCGACCAGCTTCGGCTTCTCGCAAAGAGAGAGGCCCCGGCGCTAAGCCCAGCGCGAAAGGCGCGACGACCAGCTCACGTGTTGTCTGAAGCGCCGAAGGGGGCCCGAGCGGCAGGGCCCCAACGACAACAACAGCCATAACCAGCACGGAGGCAAATGTCAGTGCTAGGAGGGGGACAAGCGATGACCCCAGGTGGGACAGGGAAGCCCCATGGAATAAAGTGAGAAAAAAGAGGAATAAAACAAGTAAAGAAAAAGATAAGCGACAGGTGGCCCGCAAGCGTAACCGCGGAGAGGCCCTCATCGTTAAGATCGAGGCGTCTAAGTACTCCGAGGTCTTGAAAGCGATGCGCGGGGACGCTAAACTGGCAGGCTTAGGCACCGACAAGCGGAGTATACGCCGTACCCGCACCGGCGAAATGCTCCTGGAGCTTAAAAAAGCGACAACGCTTAAGAGCCCGGCGTATAGAGACCTGGCAAAACAGGCCTTAGGTGAGGGTGTGGAGGTGCGCGCCCTCGTCTCGCAGGTGACGATCCAGTGTAAAAACCTGGATGAGATCACCGAGGCAGACGAGATCTCCACTGCACTGAAGGAACAGTGCAAGTTCGAGGTTGCCGCCGCAGACATACGTCTGAGGAAGGGTCCACTTGGGACCCAGGTGGCAACCCTGAGGGTAGCGGTAGTCGACGCAGACGCGGCGTTGAAAGTGGCGAAGGTGAAGGTGGGATGGTCAATATGCCCACTAAGCCTGCACCAGCCGCCGAAGGCATGTTTCAGATGCCTAGAGAGCGGGCACATGTCCTGGGAATGCAAAGGCCCAGATAGGAGCAACATGTGCAGAAGGTGTGGCAGCGATGACCCCAGGTGGGACAGGGAAGCCCCATGGAATAAAGTGAGAAAAAAGAGGAATAAAACAAGTAAAGAAAAAGATAAGCGACAGGTGGCCCGCAAGCGTAACCGCGGAGAGGCCCTCATCGTTAAGACCGAGGCGTCTAAGTACTCCGAGGTCTTGAAAGCGATGCGCGGGGACGCTAAACTGGCAGGCTTAGGCGCCGACGTGCGGAGTATACGCCGTACCCGCACCGGCGAAATGCTCCTGGAGCTTAAAAAAGCGACAACGCTTAAGAGCCCGGCGTATAGAGACCTGGCAAAACAGGCCTTAGGTGAGGGTGTGGAGGTGCGCGCCCTCGTCTCGCAGGTGACGATCCAGTGTAAAAACCTGGATGAGATCACCGAAGCAGACGAGATCTCCACTGCACTGAAGGAACAGTGCAAGTTCGAGGTTGCCGCCGCAGACATACGTCTGAGGAAGGGTCCACTTGGGACCCAGGTGGCAACCCTGAGGGTAGCGGTAGTCGACGCAGACGCGGCGTTGAAAGTGGCGAAGGTGAAGGTGGGATGGTCAATATGCCCACTAAGCCTGCACCAGCCGCCGAAGGCATGTTTCAGATGCCTAGAGAGCGGGCACATGTCCTGGGAATGCAAAGGCCCAGATAGGAGCAACATGTGCAGAAGGTGTGGCAGCACTAGCCACAAGGCGTGGGATTGCAAAGGTCCCCCCAAATGCTTGATGTGCGCCAGGAAACCGGACGATAAGCATGTCATGGGGGGGCAAGTGCCCGGCCGCTAAGGGTATACCAACGAGCGTTCAATAGCGCCAGTTAGATCGCCAGTCCTGGTCGTGGCACATCCTCTGGATCAAATTATTCGGAGTTGTGTCGTGACCGCTTACGGCAATCATGCCGGATCTCGCGCCGTCAAAGCGAGGACATGCGAAGAACACATGTTCCGCAGTTTCCTCGACTACTGCGCACTCGCTGCATGCGTAGGACTGTGCATGCCCATATTTGTGCAGGTATTGCCTTAAACAGCCGTGGCCAGACAATATCTGCGTTAAGTGAAAGTTCACTTCACCGTGTCGCCTACCGACCCACCCGGTTAATTCCCGGTTAAAAGTTGTTCCATTCCCTTTGCCACTTAACCATGGATGCGGCTCTAGTGCTCTTCCGAATACCTCTTGTTCCACGTTGCTCGCAGCACTCTACGTCCTCTTTTATGACAATTTCTATTGGCATAATCCCCGCTAGGACGCAGACCGCGTCACGTGATACCGTTCGGTATGCACTCAACACTCTTAGACGCATAAGCCTGTGTGTACTCTCGAGATTATTTGCGTAGCTCTTGGTACTCAAGGCGGTGATCCCTGCCGGCCAGCCGTACCTAAGTATGGACAGGGCGACACTGGCCAGAAGTTTACGCTTCCTCCCTTGCACCGCCGAGCTATTCGACATCATGCGGGATAATGCCGATATAGCCATAGAGGCTTTCTTGCAAGCGTAATCGACGTGACTGACAAAGGACAGCTTGTCGTCGATCATAACCCCAAGATACCTCAAGAACCTCTTCGATTCTACTGTGCAGTTACCTGCACTAATCGTCGCATGTTGCTCCGATTTCCGATTATTCACCACCGTGACCTCGGTCTTATGGTGGGCTAGCTCCAATTGCCTGGAGCTCATCCATCTCTCCACAATGCCAATGGTGTGTGAGGCCATTAACTCGACCTCCTCGATGGATTCACCTCATATCTCCAGGGTGATGTCGTCCGCGAACCCGACTATCTTTACCCCGCTCGGGAACTCAAGCCGCAGTACCTCGTCGTACATCGTGTTCCATAACACCGGACCCAGGATCGAACCTTGTGGGACGCCTGCGGTGATCTGCACACGTTTCTGGCATGCCTCTGTATTATATACCAGTACGCGATTCTGGAAGTAGCTTCCGAGAATCTTGTACAGGTACCCAGGAACCTGAAGGCGTTGGAGCGAGTCGGCGATAGCCGCCCAACTGGCGCTTTTGAACGCATTACTGACGTCAAGGGTGACCACCGCACAGTATCGTACTCCTCGCCTCTTGCGCTGGATTGCCACCTCGGCCGTCTTGGCGACGGACAGGATGGCATCCACCGTCGACTTCCCTTTACGGAAGCGAAACTGATTATTAGACAGACCGCCTATACCCTCCGTGTATGTTGTCAGTCTGTTGAGGATTACCCTCTCGAGCACCTTACCCGCTGTATCCAACAGACATATAGGTCTATATGCCGATGGATCTCCTGGTGGCTTCCCTGTCTTTGGTAGTAACACAAGGCTCTGAATTTTCCAGGCGTCCGGGAAGACGCCCTCGTCCAGACACTTTTGCATCACCACCCTGAACATTTCGGGATCCAGCAAGATAGCCGTCTTGATGGCCAGGTTCGGAATACCATCCGGTCCCGGCGCTTTGTTCACCTTTAGCGACTTTGCTATCGCAATGAGTTCATCATTCTTCACCGTCGCCTCGTCGCCGACCCACGTTGTGCCATTGGCAGTGCCCACGTGGTCACGGGTGTTCGGCTGAGCCGTCCACCCTTCCATCGCTATGAAAGCGTTAAGGTCTGGGATACTGGAACGCTGGTCATGGGACAAATCTACGGCGGCGGGGGGCATGGACTTGGGTCGTGGCTCGGAAAGACTCCCCCAAAGATCACCTGCAGCAGCTCTGGTGATTGCTTGGTTGGAGCGGCCGTTCTTCTGGTTTTGGCCATTACTACCCGGTAGGCGTCACCCCACGGATTCGTATTGGCTTTCTGACACAGACCCTCAAAGCAGGCTCGCTTGCTGGCCTTTATCTCCCTCTTTAGAGCGGCCTTCGCGTTGACTAGCGCCCCTCTACGCTCGATTCTATCGGCGTCTGACCGCGCTCTTTGCAGCCTCCGTCTTGGGTGGAGGCATGTTCTTTGGAAATTGGCGGACTCCATCCACCAATCCGGCGATCTTCCATTCCTCGGTTTGACTTCTCTCGGCATGGTCGCATCGCACGCTCTTGTAAGTGTCATAACGAGTCGTTCGCCGCAAGGTTCCTGGGTTTCACGTTAGTTTCGTTCCCTCTCAAGCACCTCTTTAAAAGTCTCTACATCAAAGTAGGACGTCCTCCATCTGTGGGCGAATGGAATGGATGCTCCTCCTTCCGCAAGCTGCCTTGTATTGTGGACGATACAATAACGAACCACCAAGTCATAGCGACCACTTGTAGCCATCATCCACCCTCCAATTATTAAGCAGCCCAGGACTGCTGATGGTTATATCGATGATCGATTCCGCTCCGTTTCTATGGTAGGTACTCTTGGTACCCACGTTGGCTAGGTCCACATTTAGCCTAGCCAAGGCCTCCAGAAGAATCTGGCCCCTAGGGTTGGTAAGGCGGCTCCCCCACTCGAGCGCCCAGGAGTTGAAGTCCCCCGCTATTACCAACGGGTTCAGGCTAGTTAGCTCCGTTGTCATCCGATCGAGCATATTGGAATACTGTTCGATCGACCATCTTGGCGGTGCGTAGCAGCTGCAGAAGAACACTCCATTCACTTTTACAACCACGAAGCTTTCGTTTGCCTTAGACACAACCTCCTGAACCGGGTACTTGCCCGTCGTCCATAATGCCGCCATATTGGACCTGTCCGCAAACCAGTTCCCGTTGCCGGATGGGATGCGGTATGGGTCGGAAATTATGGCGATATCCGATGCCGACTCGCTAACTGTCTGACACAGCAGTTGCTGGGCGGCCTCACAATGGTTCAGGTTTAGTTGGGTTACCTGCATTACGGTTGGCTCGTTGGTATACCCTTAGCGGCCGGGCACTTGGCCCCCCCCATGACGTGCTTATCGTCCGGTTTCCCGGCGCACATCAAGCATTTGGGGGGACCTTTGCAATCCCGCGCCTTGTGGCTAGTGCTGCCACACCTTCTGCACATGTTGCTCCTATCTGGGCCTTTGCATTCCCAGGACATGTGCCCGCTCTCTAGGCATCTGAAACATGCCTTCGGCGGCTGGTGCAGGCTTAGTGGGCATATTGACCATCCCACCTTCACCTTCGCCACTTTCAACGCCGCGTCTGCGTCGACTGCCGCTACCCTCAGGGTTGCCACCTGGGTCCCAAGTGGACCCTTCCTCAGACGTATGTCCGCGGCGGCAACCTCGACCTTGCACTGTTCCTTCAGTGCAGTGGAGATCTCGTCTGCCTCGGTGATCTCATCCAGGTTTTTACACTGGATCGTCACCTGCGAGACGAGGGCGCGCACCTCCACACCCTCACCTAAGGCCTGTTTTGCCAGGTCTCTATACGCCGGGCCCTTAAGCGTTGTAGCTTTTTTAAGCTCCAGGAGCATTTCGCCGGTGCGGGTACGGCGTATACTCCGCACGTCGGCGCCTAGGCCTGCCAGTTTAGCGTCCCCGCGCATCGCTTTCAAGACCTCGGAGTACTTTGACGCCTCGGTCTTAACGATGAGGGCCTCTCCGCGGTTACGCTTGCGGGCCACCTGTCGCTTATCTTTTTCTTTTTTGGTTTTATTTCTTTTTTCCTCACTTTATTCCATGGGGCTTCCCTGCCCCGCCTGGGGTCATCGCTTGTCCCCCTCCTAGCACTGGCATCTGCCTCCGTGCTGGTTATGGCTGTTGTTGTCATTGGAGCCCTGCCGCTTGGGCCCCCTTCGGCGCTTGAGACAACACGCGAGCTGGTTGGCGCGCCTTTCGCGCTGGGCTTAGCGCCGGGGCCTCTCTCTTTGCGAGAAGCCGAAGCTGGTCGCGAGGATGGACCCTCTGACCCCGCCGCCACGTTCGCATAGGTTCGTTTCCCCTTTGGGGCTTCCGACACGATGCGCTTCTTAGAAGCGCCGGGTGCCGTCTCGCCCGGGGACTGCCTAGCCCGCTTGGAGGTCCCCGCCCCCATGGATAGGGTGGACTCTCCGACGGAGACGGATGATTCCGTCTGCGTCTGCTTCGAGGCAATGTCCCTCGCCCTTTCGGTGGCCGCTAGCCGTGCCAACTCTTTGGCACTTTGCTCGGCTAGCAGTTTGGCCTCCAGCTCCTCCCTCTCCTTGCATGCAGCCTGCACTGTCATGCGTAGCCTAAGAAGGCTCAATTTTAGGTCTTTCGCAATGTTGTTGCGCGACGACGTAAAGTCGATGATCGCATCCAACTGCTCCGAGACCTCCATCACCTTAGGAAGGGTTTCCCGCATCCTATCCATGGCCCGGATGAGTCCTGGCCCATCCATGGCCACGCCTAGCTTGGTGCCACCTGCCTCCGATGCCGTAGCACTACCGCAGGTGTCGCTCACGCCCGATCCCACCGTTTTACGCGGTGGGGACCTCGCTAGGCCGCCTTTAGCGAACGGATTCGCTCTCTCTTTTGTATTTTTCGTTTCCTCCATGTTGTTGGGTCCCCCTCCAGCCGCTATCCAAGCCCACGTGGAGTAGTCGCTATTGTGATCCCATGGTTATCTATGCAAGCAGGGAGGCCATGCGAGGGTTGACACGGCCCTTCATGGGGAACCGTGTTCAGAGCCGGATCAGCGCAAGACAGGTATAGGTCATCTGAGCCTACTCCCACCCGACTGGCGAGGTCGGGCGGTGGAGAATGGAACGTACTGGAGGCCTGCCAGGGTTTTAATGGGACGGAGACAACCTGTGCCGCGGAAACCTCGCCATTTCCTACTCGGTGTCACCCGGCAGTACTGAGGGAGACGACACAGGCGCCAGCCCGAATACAACGGTACCACTCGTGAATCTTTTCGCAGCCAGTTGCCATAATTGGGGTTTTACTGGCATCCACCCCAATGCGTCGTATGACGCTCCCTCCGTAGTTCGTTTAGCCGTTAAGGGGAGCTTAACGTTTCCAAGGTGCACCGCGGGGAGGCGAACTACATTCACTTGTGTGGTGCTTGTGTGGGTCTAAGTGTATGACTTTGTGTCAGCGCGTGCGTCCTTCTTCTCTTTACAGAAAGCGAGTAATGGCGCTATATCCATAAGCCATAAAAGGGGGGGAAAAAGGTAGGTGTGGCACAAACAAAAAAAAAAGATAAAGAAAGAAAAGAAAGAAAAAAAAAAGAGGGTTCCAGCCCTCAAAAGCGAACAATAATGGAGTGCATTAACTTTCTTAGCTCCGGCATTACCAACGACCTATATACATATAAATATACATTTGCTTTCTCGCCAAGTAAAGCACAATCCCATCCAACTTCCAACTCCAGATGTCTATGAAGGTAGCATGAGTTCTCAGCATCTTCTTAAGTAGACATCTAATCAACACTTCCCTCCCATCCCTTGCTGATCATAAGTACCTGGCCAGGTATTGTGCAAAGAGATTGATGGATGAAGAGCCTGTCACACCCAAGGCAGCTCTTCTGGCGCTTCCATCGTCACTACAACAGCCAACCCAGGATTATGTATGGTCGGAAAATGCTATGCTATGCTATGCTAAACCTGAAGAAATGTCTTAGCGGAATGAGATTTGCCGTCAACGATGAAATCTTTTCATATACAAATACCTATTTTGATGATCTCAATAAATCGTATTTTTCAGAAAGTATAAAAAATTGGAGAAACATTGGACAAAGTGTATGTAACTCAAAAGAGACTATGGTGAAAAATAAAATATTTTTTTATAAAACAACCTGTGTTTCATTCAAAAAATTATGGACTTAAGGACCCGTTTTCGTACACAGTTTCAAATGTCGTTATTTTGTAGCATAGCAAAGTGTTTTAAAAAACTAATTCATCAAATATAATGTCCTCCCTTCTGCCGTATTTCCAACGATACAATAAACTCAACTAAATTGAAATAAATCCTGGATCCGCTATCACATACTAACATTTTTTATTGGTTGGGGATCAATCGTATAGACGGCGGTCGTCCTGACAGATTTTTTTTTTCCACAGCTTGTTTACCTTCCACCTACAATCATCTTCTCTCGCCACCAACCGACACACTCACCTTAAACCGATCAACTTCTATTAGGTAGAATCAGAATGCCCATAATCGGACAATTCAATTCAATCCTCACTCTCACTCATTGCCTGCCGTTTTATGTTATTGACCATTTCAGTGGGTCAGTAGCGGCTGAGCAGTGCCCATCATCAAAACAATCATTTTTCACCAAATGGACCAGATCAGTTCTAGTAAATGATACAAAACCGTCGAACGGGAGGGGTGTAGTTTTCCTCCCGGCGAATGGGTGCGACTCTTCGGTTTTCACATTGTCCTCGGAGCGTTTGTTGGATACGAGAGAATGAGAGCTTGCGAAAAGGGCTCACTTGGCACAAGAACCGAGAGATGACTGCAGGACATGCGCACTGAGAAATGGAAGAGTTTACTACTGCTCGGATGTCTACCGATAACCTTGCACTACTTTTTTTTCGGCTGTGCAACCGTGTCCTAGCAGGATTGCACCAGTAAATGTCACAAGCACATGGATCGTCGTTTTCCTGTCATCAGCATCGATTCGGTCGATGTTAGCCCTTCTGCGATGTTACATTGGTAGCACTTCTCCGGCGGACCCCTCGTACGAAGTTGAATGTGTTCATTCGTCAGAGGGGATTCTGCTCTGTGCTTCATGATGCATTGATTCGAAGTGGTGCTATTCCGTGGAACTAAACCCGTATTTATTCAATGAAATGATATAAATTCAAAATCCGAAATCCCATCCAAAATCCGACACATTTGACATACTCTCAGGTTACCAAGCACGATTACACGCATGATTCTTTTATCTCTTTGGCATGACAAATGATGTCATTATCTGATTCACATGAGCCAACAAATCTTCCAACAACGACGACGGTGACGATAGAGACGGTTTTATTGCTTGGCAGCACGCAGCAGAAGGAACAGCACCAGTTCCGGAAAATCCCCATTCAAATCTCATTCGCTCAAGAAATGACTGCAGATATGTAAAAAGTGAAATCCATTACACAATTTACGACTGTTTCTGGGGAAGGTGAAGATACCTTCGTTTATTCCATCACCCAAACAGTTCGCACCCCACTCCACAGATTTTGTTACGAACGAGTACCCTCATTTTTACTGCCGAGTGCGATCATCTGTTGATCCTTGGCAAATGATTTAAGGGATGGTCGTGTGATAATTTAATTTCAGCACGGCTTTGGAGTTATCTGCCGTGAGGTGGAATGCTCCGTGCATCTTAACCATCATGATTGTTGGTTGTCGGCATACATACACGCAGGCACACGCTCCATCATTTTAGCTCGTGAGTTGCTGGAGGTTTGTTTTTATGTGGAAACTCAAAGGATTTGTAAGCCTACCCACCGCTCTGTCGCGCCTTAACCAGCGTTTAAAAGGGCCAGATTTACAGAGCCCGCATTGCAGCAGTCTCCTGTTGTGCTACGTTGCTGGCGTCGTTGGAATACCCCTTACCTACCGGTCCGTCTACCTGGCGCAGTAATTCAATTTTTTAATTAACTTCTGTTGCGCGACGACGTGGGCAGCCAGCGTATATTTCTGGTTGCCATGAGTTGTTTTGGTTTTGATTGGAAGCCCGTAGGTGTTTGTTTGTTTGTTCAAGATTTTTATTGCAATTTTCACCTTTGAGTTTTCGTTGAAGTGCGGGGCAAGCCGTTAAAGCGGGTCGAACGCTCTAACTGGAAGATAAAATGTGGATTTCTGTGTCTTTGAAACAAGTTTTTTTTTTAGAAAAGGGGCATGCTTGATGATGCTCAGAACGCGTAAGGACTGTTCACTAAAGAAAGTGGACACCTGTTAAAGGAAAATATTTATTTTATAACCCATTCATAAGTTTGCTCTATAAAAGGTGTACGGAATCAAATTGCGACACACACAAATATTCGGTTGAATTCGCCCGTTCAACCAATCATCTTCAAACTTTCAGGGAGTAAAGTCAAACATGTTATGAATATTTTCCCATGTTTGTATTATTCAATTTCAATTCTAAAGGGCGATACGGTCAAAATTTGGTCAATATCAACTTGACGTATTTCTTTCAATTTTGCATTTAAAAAACCTGAACACCCCTCATTTTGAAGGTGTGTGTATGTAGAATGTTGCTCCTATTTTGATTTTGGAATTCACTCTTCAGTTGTCAAAATGCCGTCCAAGCAAGAAGAGCAGCGTATCAAAATTTTGCTCGCGCATCGCGAAAATCTGAGCTACTCGCACGCAAAGTTGGCAAAATCGCTAAAAGTTGCCAAATCAACCGTTACAAATGTAATTAAAGTGTTTGGGGAACGTTTGTCGACAGCCAGGAAATCTGGATCGGGGGGAAATCGAAAACCGGAAGCCGCTGAGACGACAAAGAGAGTTGCCGGTAGTTTCAAGCGAAACCCTAACCTATCTCTCCGAGATGCCGCAAATAAGCTGGGTGTATCGTCTACAACCGTGCATCGAGCCAAAAAACGAGCCGGACTATCGACTTACAAGAAGGTAGTGACTCCAAATCGCGATGATAAACAAAATACGACGGCCAAAGCGCGATCCCGGAGGCTGTACACGACGATGCTGACGAAGTTTGACTGCGTGGTAATGGACGACGAAACCTACGTCAAAGCCGACTACAAGCAGCTTCCGGGACAGGAGTTTTATACGGCAAAAGGAAGGGGAAAGGTAGCAGATATTTTCAAGCACACGAAACTGTCAAAGTTCGCAAAGAAATATCTGGTTTGGCAAGCCATCTGTACCTGTGGCTTGAAAAGCAGCATTTTCATAGCTTCCGGGACTGTCAACCAAGAAATTTACGTGAAAGAGTGTTTGAATAAACGTCTGCTGCCTTTCCTGAAGAAACACGGTTGTTCCGTACTGTTTTGGCCGGATTTGGCATCTTGCCATTACGGTAAAAAGGCCATGGAGTGGTACGCCGCCAACAACGTGCAGGTGGTTCCCAAGGACAAGAACCCTCCCAACACGCCAGAGCTCCGCCCAATTGAGAAATACTGGGCTATTGTCAAGCGGAACCTAAAGAAGACCAAAAAAACTGCTAAGGACGAGCAGCAGTTCAAGACAAACTGGCTTTCTGCGGCGAAGAAGGTGGACAAGGTGGCTGTACAAAATCTGATGGCAGGGGTCAAGCGTAAGGCCCGGCAATTCGGATTTGGAAAAGCGGAAGCCTAACTGAATATTTTTCCTGAATTTTATACTAATTGAACTTGAAAAAGAAATTTAATTTGATTTTTTAAATAAACGATTTCACCGATTTACACGCGTTTTCCCTTGACCAAATTTTGACCGTATCACCCTTTATATCCAAATGAGAGAACATTCTTCTTATCACTACTCCAGGTCCATTTGGACCAACTTTTTTTGGGGGGGGATTCCTTTTTTTTTTTTTTTTTTTTCGTTAGAGGGGGGGGGGTAGGGGCGGGTGGGGGGGGGTTTGGGGGGGGGGGGGGGGGGGGGGGGGGGGGGGCGTCTCGGCTGGGGGGGGGGGAAGGGGGGAAAGGGGGGGGGGGGGGGGGGGGGGGGGGTGTGGGGCTTTCCCCCCTTTGGGTCTCCGCTTTCCACACGAGCAAATTGCTTGCCAAATCATATATTTTTTGGCAGACATTGACATCATCTGCTTTCCAACGTCCTCAGGGACATCGAATTTATGATGAGCAGTGAAAAATTGGAGCCCCGGAGGCTGCCGGAAGTCTGATTTTAAATACGTCTCATCATCCATAACGAGGAAATTTGGTTTGGTCAACATCTGGGTGTATTTAGAGCTTCCGTGCAAGTGTTTTACCTACCGTATTCTGCCGTTCATCGCGATTAGGTGCCTTTTGGACTTTGTACGGGTGTAGTCCTTCACGTTTTTTCGCATCTTGCACGAAAGTTTTGGTTAGATTCAGTTTCTTCGCTACATCTCGAACTGAACTGTTGGGATTCCTTTTGAAAGCTTAAAATACCCGCTTGTGATCCTTAACACTATAAGGAGATCAATTTTTGCCACTTTTTACCCTTCCTTTACCAAAAGAATTTAATTTTGCGTCAACAAAACTAAAATCGGCACAAAAAAAGGCTCAGTATGTAATCTTAGACTAAACTGTTTGATAACTATTACAATAGGCCGTCTGTATCCGCAATAATCCGGACACCTCAAAACATGAATAAAACATAAATTTCGCATTATATTTCCGTCGTTATTGTTTATTTCAGATTCATGGGATGTGTTTTAACAATTCGTGAAGACAAGACATAGCTATTCGGTATTTGCATAAAATTTTCGAACTTTGCGCTTAACTCCGTCCATAAGGGTTTGTAGAGACTCTTCCGAAATCGTAGAAGCCGTCTTTGTCCAAATTTGCTGGATGCGTTTGATGTCTTTGATTCCTTGCTTCTTTCCAGAAAGCTTCCGCTTCATCAGAGCCCAATATCTCTCGATTGGTCGTAGCTCTGGTAAATTTGGCGGGTTTGAGGTTTTTGGTACAATGTTCACTTGATTTGCTTGGCACCACTCGATCACAGTTTTAGCATAGTGGCATGATGCCAAATTTCTTTGTGATTTTTGATGAAGGGTAGCAATCGCTTCTGCAGACACTCTTTCTGATAGATCTCCTTGTTGATTGTGCCTGTTGGACGAAAGATTTACTCTTTTGGCCACACGTGCAAATTGCTTTCCCACAAGGTATTTTTTGGCAAATTTCGATGCCTTATTTGTTCTGAAATGCTCTGCTGAAGCATTTCTGGCCATAGCAGAATATAAAGCCAGCCCTGGAAGCTGCTTGAAATCCTCCAGGACATAAGTTTCATCGTCCATAACAACGCATGAAAACTTCGTCAAATATTCGCAGTACAAACGTCGAGCCCGTGATTTTGCTGCCAAGTTCTGTTTGTCGTTACGATTTGGAACTGTTTTTACTTTATACGACCTAAGTCCCAAACGTTGTTTTGATTTTTGGACAAAACCAGGCGACATCCCTATTTTACGAGCCACCGTTCGAATGGAGAGATTTGGGTTTTTCGTTAATATTCTTTTCACCTTTCGGTCCATGACAGGATCAGCGCGTCCAATGTTTTTGTCACTTCTCGGTTTCCTCTCCACCGTCAAACGTTCCGAAAATGATTTGAGCACATCGTGAACAGTGGATTTAGGCAAATCCAATGTTTTTGCAAGGTCCCGTATTGACAAGTCAGGATTTGCCGTACGCCCGTACAAAATTCGCTCGCGCACTTGTTTTTCTTTCGTCGCCATCTTGAATACTAATCATGAAATGTAAACATCAATCATAGTCATTTTCATCATAGACTCTCAGCTATACAGCAGTAAAATTTTTCATTCCTACGTGCAATATTTCAAAAGATACAATGATTGGAAGGTGTCCGGATTAATGTGGATACAGACCTTATCTTCGTAACGAAGATATGAACGAAACAGTACTAGACGGCCTATTATAATAGTAATCAAACAGTTTAGTCTGCGATTACATACTCAGCTATTTGTGTACCGATTTTGGTTTTGTTAACGCCAAATTAAAATCTTTTAATAACTGGTTAAAATTTCATTATGATTGGATAATCCTTCATGGAGATATAGCCAAAACAATACCTGAGAGCACATAATTTTGAGATGAAAATATACTCGTTGCAGTTCAAAACCGAACAAGACCACTCACCCCAATCGATGCCGCTTGCATTCTATTGTTCTGCATCTGGTGCGTTGTATAGTACACAGCGGACTAGCCACACTATGCGACTCTATAGAATTAGAGCAGGATCGATTGGCTCGAGTGGTCTATTTTTTAACGACGATTTCGGGCCTGAAAAAAGCATTCCAACCGGTTGAAAGCCCTGAAACTCCATTGCCAACAGGTTTCCTAAGACAGGACTTTCTACAAGTCCCTATGCAAGAGGTTCACGTTTCTTAGTCAGTTGAATAACAGAAGGGAAGAAAGTATTAAAAGGAAACGAATTTCCATGGTTTTTCGCAGGTGCTCATCAAAAATCCATCAGAATATATTCCATCAGTTCCGCGAAACGATACAGCAAGTGTAATATTGCGCATTTAAACAAAAATTGTCGATACGTCGCTGACATATTGGCAACTTTGCCTACTTCCGATGACAATATTTTTTCAAATGCAAGATTCTCGCAACACTGTTACTAGAAAATCAAAACAACATACACCCGGTACGCACGCTGTTAAAAATCGGTTCTCGTTTGTAGCAATTGACTTCGCCGACGAAACAATGCAGAAAGTGAATTTATCTATTTCCTAAGCAATATATGCCACTAATTAAAGCTTGCTTCAGATAGAATTTGAACAAAAACAATTGCCTGTATTTCAGTTATTTATTATTGAATTCAAGATTTTTTTTTATACAAATGTAGCGTTTTCTTCATACTTTTAAGAAAAAATACGGATAAAATTATTCGTCACGGTTTCGAAGGAATTCTCGAATTTTTCCTGTAACACGGCTCATTAGGCGGCGCACACCTTCTTCGTCCATCGTTTTAGCTATCTTATTCCACCAGGTCTTCATCTGATTGATGTCTTTGACAACCTCTCCCTTTGCCTTGAGTCTCCTCTTCATGATTGCCCAGTATTTCTCAATAGGGCGGAACTGGGGGCAGTTGGGTGGGTTAAGGTTTTTCGGAACAACCTGGACCCCTTTCTCTGCATACCATTCTTGAACAACTTTGCTGTAATGACAGCTTGCCAAATCTGGCCAAAACATTACGGGATGGTCGTTGGATCGAATGAACGACAAAATTCGTTTTTGGAGACACTCTTTTTGGTATAGTTCCGACGTCATTGTCTTATTTGTAACGAAAACTTTCGTTTTTTTGCCACAGCTGCAAATGCCCTGCCAAATCATGAATTTTCGTGCAAATTTGTCGGCAAAAACAAATTTAAATTTGGCTGGAACATCCCCCCGAGCCGTTGCCAAGTAAAATTTTTGACCTGGGATTTGCCCGAAGTCAGCCTTGACATAGGTTTCATCGTCCATCAGAAGACACCCGTCGAACTTGGTCAGCACCTGGTCGTATAGCTTCCGAGCACGGATTTTGGCCACACTATTCTGTTTTATGGTCCGATTTGGCTGTTTGCTAGCTCGATACGACTTGATTCCTTCCCGGAGTCGAGTTCTCCTCACGGTACTATGGGAAGCACCGAATTTTCCGGCCAAATCACGGTCCGACAGATTGGGATTCCTCTTAATCGTTTTCAAAATCTTACCTCGCAGTTTCCGGTCGACAGTTCCACTCCGACGATTGGCTTGAGGCTTCCGAATCGTCGTCAATGTTTCCTTATACCGTTTGATAACGCGCCATACGGTATTTCTGGGCAATTTCAGCTGTTTAGCTAGCCTAGATGCAGACCACAATGGATTTTCCAAATAACTGTGCACAATTTTTTCCCTTCTTTCGGCTTCCATGTTGATTGTTTACAAAGTACAGTCGATTTGCGGAATGTCAAAAATACATACGTGAAGCTGACAAAATTCCCGACACGTGGGCGCCAAGAACTTCCAAATCCGTCCACCAGGAGCGCCACAATTTGAGCAAAAGTTTGTTCCAATTCTAAATGAAGCAAGCCTTAATACCTGATTTATTTACTTCCATCATAGGAACCCCGGAGAGATGAAATATGAAAATTTTGAGGAACTCGACTACTTGGAAACAAGTGTGGCAAATGGAACCGGCGAAGAAGGTGACACAATTGAAGCTGATCCTTTTCACGAGACCAATAATAATGCGTTTTCGTTCGATATCTCACTAACAGGTGAAGCATCGGAAGGAGCTAATGGATCTGGAGCTAATGCTGCGGGAAACGGAGAAGAACACTCGGTAAACGACTACTTGTATTCTTTCACGGGAAATTTCTTCCAAAGGTACTACCGAACCCAGTTGCGACCAAAGGAATGGACCAGGAAGCTCGTTTACGGAAACACAGTGACTGAGATTATTGCCTGTGGAATATAGCAACGGATAAAATTGAACGGCAGGTGCGTTTTGACGATGACATCCCGCGTTGGTCTGAAAATGCTAGTCCTTCAGTGAATGATGCCAACGAGTTCGTAACTATCCAGGACACGAACAAAAAGAAGTTTTACGCGATAGATTCTCCTACTGCAAGAAATGTGAGAGGGTGGAAAGGAAAAACAGTTAGAGTTTTTCGTATATGTTTGGTCGACGAGTTTCCTCACAAGTCATCAACACCAAGCTATATTGCGAAAGTTGCTTTCTCCCCAAAATCCTGACCGAGCGGGAGCTCATTCGGTTCAAGGCGATTCAGCTTTGGCGGATGAGCTGCGGGACAAGCGCATTCATCTGAAAGGTCATAACAGCTCATGGCTGCTATGGGCAAAATTTATTCATTCGGCACCAGTACACACACAGGACGCAATGAAGCAAGCTGAACCTCTCTGTTATTTAAGGCGAACTTACGACAGAATTGGAAGAAGTTTAAAGGTTCCTTCGGTCCAGAAACTGTCAAAAATTCCAACACACACACCGAGAAAGCATAAAAATAAAACTCGTGGCTTCCTGCAAAACTCTCCACGGTACAGAATTATTTGGCCAACCATGCCATATCCCTTCTTGCGCAACATGTCAAAACTTACTTCATCAAAAAATCGCAAAATTGCTCAAATTCCAAGGAATGGCCAGCAAGTCCAGGATGAATTGCGTTATTTCATGTTGCTTTATTTGAATTGCATTCCGCTCGATGCAATTCCACGTCATTCCGGCTTCATGTAGAATAATGCATATGGAAGACACGCTGATGGATGTGAAGAATTGTAGCTAGAATCTTTGCCTTGCTTCCTCGAGAAAAAGAATCGGTTCACGATGGTTTAAGATCCACAAGCCATTTCCTCATTGTAAACGTGAAATTTTTAGTAGACCTGCATTCGCTGTTTCCGCCGATACATTCCGTTTTCTTCATATTTGAAGATCCAGTAACCTACAGTCGATGCCAATTTCCCGTAAATCCGAGCCAACTCCGTTCTGGGAATTCCCGTGCAGTAGTACCCATACAGCGCATGGTACACTGTATTTGGCGAGGGGTGTGGAAGTAGTTCGCCTCCCCGCGGTGCACCCTGGAAACGTTAAGCTCCCCTTAACGGCTAAACGAACTACAACGGAGAAGGCGCCATATGGCGTAGGATCCGGCAGGAAGCCGTAAGCGGTCGTGACATGGGGAACAGGGACGACCCTGGGGTAGCCGCCCCCAGACGTTCCTACCTCGGTCCTGGCCCTGGCTTTCTCGATCGGAGGAAGGACCATGTGACGCGCGGTTCGGCAGGTACCGTAAGTGGTCGGGCAGGGAGATCGCGGACGATCTGGCGCGGACGTCCCGAACCCTGCTTGGATCCAGGAGCATCTCGATCGAATCAGCGTCAGGTCGGTGAAGCTAACTACTAAAGACCTATGGAGTTAGACATAGTGGGTGCTTAAAGCACACTAGCCCCCTCCCTGAAGTAATAACGAAAGGTGGTTCCGGGGAGGGCTGGGGCTGGAAGCACGGGTGGGTTTTTAGTGGGTCGAGGAGTTGGCGCCCTCATCCCCACACCCTGAGTTCTTCAGGAGTCTGTTTGCAGATTTTCCATCCCGTAAAAAAAAAAAACAACACTGTATTTGGCGAGGCGTGCTGATGTCGCACTGTGTGGATTATTGGGTTCGACATTGTTACAGATGATTACTGGAATTAAATCTGTGTAAAATGCTTTTTTTTATTTAATGGAGAAAAAGCATCAAATCGTCGGGTTACATTCTTCTTTTGGTAAGGAGTGCTCCCTCAAGGATTTACCAAGAAGTGGCCGGAAACCCGGCTCCAGCAACCCCGATTTGGACCAAAAAGTTGTGGATTATATTCAACGGAACAAATCTGCCTCTACTCGCGATCTAGCCAAGAAGTTCAGGACCAGCATCGGAATGATTCAACGAATCAAGCGCAGGAATGACTTGAAGACGTACAAAAAGCAGAAAGTGCCCAAACAAACTCCGGAACAAAAGTCTCGTGCCAAAACCAGGGCTCGAAAGCTGTACAGCTGCATTTTGGACAATGTCGACCAGTGCATTTTGATGGATGACGAAACATACGTTAAAGAAGATTCAAGAACGCTACCGGGGCCGCAGTTTTATACTAAATCTGTTGGGGAACGTGTGCCAACCGCAGATACGACTGTTGCGATGGAGAAATTCGGTCAGAAGGTGCTCATTTGGCAAGCTATTTGCACATGTGGCTTGCGTTCTTCAATTTTCTATACAAAAGGAACTATAAATGCTGAGATTTATCAAAAGGAATGTTTGAAGAACAGGTTGCTACCATTGTATAGAAAGCACCAGTCCCCTCCTCTCTTCTGGCCAGATTTGGCATCGGCACATTACGCCCAATCCACTCTACAGTGGCTGACGGAGAATAACATCAAGTTCGTAGAAAAAGACATCAACCCACCAAACTGTCCCCAGTTGCGACCGATCGAACGCTATTGGGCAATAGTCAAGCGTATATTTAAGAAGGATGGTACAGTGTCCCAAAACATGACCGATTTTAAGAAAAATTGGGCAGCGGCATCCAGGAAGTGCACAAAGGTCACTGTGCAGAATTTGATGGCAGGTGTCAAATCAAAGGTACGGGCATTCTACAGAAATGAACATGATGACTAGTTTTTCCGTTTGGATCTTTTGTAAACATGTTAAGCTATAATAAACTGAAATAGTATGTTAATTTTAACCATGTTTTCATGCCTATTTTATTATTTGGCAGTTTATAACTACTTTTCGATACACTCCTTATTTGGAAAAACCATATTTGTAACTGGGATTTTCTATAGCATCTCTCTTGCTAGCCTTGATATGCTTTCAAAGTTCAATATATGGGATGTACAATTTTTTGAGGAAGACTCAATCAACGTGTAAAACATATTTGTTAGCAAAATCATGCATGATAAAAATAAAAAAAGCTGTGAAAGCACGTTAGGCTTGTTTTAACAACATGTCATAGAAGTGACAATATGTGTGTACGTATCTAGTATACTGAAAAAATTATCATAGGGATGGATTACTGCCGCTAAAAGTTAACCCTTTCTTTTCAACTTACCCTTAATGATCGTAAGACTTTAGCTATATTCACAAAACTTCATCAATAGTCAAAGAACTTCATAATATAGTTCGCAGAAATTCTTCAAATTGCGTGCTGCAAAGTTTACGGATTTTTTGCAAAGTTTGAACTTACATATTTCTCAAAAAAATCAGTTCAGTTCAAAGAACTTCAGTGTTCAGCATTCCACCATTGCCAGCAGAACTCCATAATGTTTAAACAAAAAAGCTATGATAAAGTTCAAAGAGCAGGCCGTTTTCAACGGTCGTGGTCTATTCTAAATTTTGACAATTATATAGACCAAACGAAAATTTCCATTTTCACCGGTGCGTTCTAAATTTCATTTTCGAACAGTTTCGATGTAAAAATAATAAAACTACCATACGCTTTGTTTTATTTTGTGCCGAATTTAGAACGGAAGCGCGTTCCAAATTTGTTTTAACAGCTGAATATTATGGTATAAAACAACAACAAGAGCAAAGTGCACAACCACGTCAATCGCTCACTCGTTTTTCGGAAAATCTGTTTTCAGCGGTGTACGTTGTTGAAATATTACCTACAGTATTACTGACTTTGCTCAAGTTCTCCTTTATTCCTAAAGCTCACTTTGCTGAAGTTCTGCTTGCATTGGTGGAATTCTGAGAACTATACTGAAGTTCTTTGAACTGTACTGATGTTTTGAGAAATATGTAAGTTCAAAATTTGTAAAAAAAATGAATTTTGCAGTAGCCATACGTAGTTTGAAGAATTTCTGTGAACTTTTATGGGAAGTTCATTGATGATTGATGAAGTTTTCCGAACATGGCTAAAGTCTTACGATCATTAAAGGTAAGTTGAAAAGGAAGGGACAACTTTTAGCAGAAGTGATCAATTCCTATGACTATTTTTTACAGTATATATTTATTCATACACAGATAAAAAGAAACCTTTAATTTTCTGCGTTATCTAATGCACATAGAGGTAATGCTAGATTTGGCAGAAATTAATGTGAAATTTCATTAAAATTTAAGTCAGATAACGCCTGAATGTAGTCTGTTGTATGACAGATTGCCAACATTGTTGTATGGCGTATGAAAGACTGCACACAATTTCGTTGTTTACGCTTCCTTTGGCTTACAATTAAACGAAGGGAAATTTTACTCGCCTGTTAAATTTAATTATTTTTTTCTGTGTACCTAAGCACATATTGTTACTGCTATAAAAGGTTGTAAAAACAAGCCTTATGTGCTTTCACAGCTTTGTTTATTTTTATCATGCAGGATTTTTGCACCAAGACACAAATTGAGCGAGATTAGGCGCTATAACCTTCGCAAATTAACTAGAAAATGAGAAGAAAAATTAGTAATTTGGACTCAATTACAACTACCTTTATTGCTTATCTTGACAGATACGCGTATTTCGTCTACAATGAGCAGACTTCTACAGTGTCGTGTACTAGTAGTCGAGTTTTAGTACATGACACTAAAGAAGTCTGCACATTGTATACGAAATACGCGTATCTGTCAAGATAAGCAATACATGTATTTGGAATTAAATAGAAATTAGTAATCTTTCTTCTCATTTTCTAGTTACAGGTCTTTCTTTATTAGCGTTTCAAGCTTATTGCTTTCGCATTTAGCTTATTGCTTGCTCTCAACTTAGTGTTCTAAATGCACTTTCACAGTTATTATTTAGGAGCTTTCGATGCCAGGTACCATATTTGCATTAGTATGATTGTGTGGCAAGTACCATCATACCCTATACCCAGGGAGTTAAGCAATTTTCCTTAACGAAAAAATCCTAGACCAGACCGGGAATCGAAACCAGCCACCTCCAGCATGGTGTTGCTTTGTAGCCGCGCCTTTACCGACTGAGCTAAGGGAGGACCTTTACAGGTATTCCACTAAACAACTCACACTCACCAGGATTCTTGGCAAATTATTGCCAGAATTTTGTTTAAAATGCCGAAAGTCCACCCACAGGCATAAGAAGCATAAACTAATCTTTCTAGCATCGATGATCCCAACTATAAAATACAAATTATCACATTATTTAACCCTACATGGAAGCGTTTGGTACAGGAGGTCCACCTTTTTTCCCCTTCCTTAATTTTTAGTAGTAGAGCGATTTCAGGCACTCTTTCTGGAATTGCTCTATTTCTTGGAGTCCTCTCTGCGAAACATGCTACGCCGGTGACAAGAAAAACAATGCATTCAAGAAGTCGTCAATTTCCAGGATACTTTCAAGAATTGGCTGCGTTAGTGTGAGATAAGATTAGATTGGATTTTATAATTCATGATTTCAGTTACAAATATTTTTTACACGTTGCGTGAGTCTTCCCCAAAAAGTTGTATTTCCCATATATGTTGTGCACTAGGGAAGCATATAAAGACTAGTAAGAGAGAGCATTTAGAAAATTTCAGTCAGAAGTATAATTTTTCTAAGTATTTGAAGCATTTCAACTAGCACCACAAGATTGCACTCTTTGGGGTAAATTGAAATAAATACACAAGAGGAGGAGTGACATAACCGCTAAGCTGAAAAATTCCATACATTCGCACCTTGCGCAATCAGCTAAAAAGCCCAAAAAAGGCTGGTGATACTGATGCCACCTTTTAGGGGTTGCGCGTGCGGAATATTTGAAATTTTTCAGCACGGCAAAACGTGTATCACTTCCTCTGCTGAGAGTTACTTCAAGAATCGGGTGTTGGTTTACGATACAGTTATGGGGCAGAAACGAAGTGGGAAAAAGGCAAAACCCTAATTGGGGGGGGGAGGAAAAAGGCCTTTGGGGAAAAAAGGGGGGGGGGGTGGGGTTGGTTTTTTGGGGGGACAACAGAAGTGCCTTTTGCCCTTTCTCCCCTTTTGGGGAAAAAAATTTCCCAAAAAATAAACTTGTGCACTATATTGACCAAATGTGTGGAAAGGAGGAAAAGGAAGAACAAGGAAACAAGATACGGGCGGGGAGGGGGGTCCCCCCCCAAAAAAAACAATACCCTAACAAATACCCCACCCCCCCCGGGCCCCGTGGGTTGGCAACGTTGATGATCAAAACGAAATTTTCGTAAGGTTCCATCCTCTGGATCGGAATGTACAACAGTGTATTGATGTTGGCGTAGTGACCGTTGGTTTTGCGGATGACATCGAATTGTCGATAACAGGCTGGCGAAGACAGGTGTGGGGGTGCCCTACAGACCGCGAAACGGAGGTACTTTTGGTCAGCGAATGCAAAATGTCATTGCTCCGAAAGAAGTGATGAAAGGCTGAACTTCAGTAGCTAGGTGAACGCGAGGACATCAACGGGGTGGGTAGGACCATGCCAAACAACGGTGGACAAGTTGTTGTAGCGTTTCGCGAAACTGATGGAATATATTCTGATGCGTTTTTGATGATCATCTGCGAGAAACCATGGAAATTCGTTTACGTTTTATATTTTCTTCCCGGACATGTGTAGTGCTTAATGATGCGATGCTCAACTGACTGAGAAACGCGAAACTTTTGCATTGTAGCTTGTAGAAAGTCCTGTCGTAGGAAACCTGTATTTGTTCAAAATTCGGAGTTATGAGGCAAAAACAAATTTAGGCACTGCTAAAAGTCGGAACTAACGGCGGTGCCGGCAGAGGTATTCGCAATGGAATTTCAACTCAGGGGTTTCAATCGGTCGGAGTGCTTTATTCGGGCCTGAGATTGTTGTCAAAACAGAGTTGAACCCAGAACATTACCGATGGTTTATGTTAGCTAGTGCCGTATTTTCATCCAGTCAAACATCATAATAACGCAAATGAAAGCTTCCTCTTAAAAAGGAAATTTCCGTGGAAATTAATTTCCATTTTTGACT
The DNA here is from genome assembly GCA_024533555.2 of Aedes koreicus. NCBI lineage: Eukaryota > Metazoa > Arthropoda > Insecta > Diptera > Culicidae > Aedes > Aedes koreicus. The sequence continues at coordinate 836,204 of JAHHFK020003766.1, forward strand.
GATTCAGCAAGAAGGAAATTCTCAATATCGTCTACCATGAAACGGCACGTAAACGCTTAGAAAAAAGTATCCAACGGAGCAGGTAAGTGTGGGAAGCCAACGTTGGGTATAATCATGTTAACCTACTGTTGGGTATAAATGACTTACTTATTGGTAAAATCGCTCATTTTAATATTCCCCCAGCACCAGCAAGAATCGAGAGGAAAAGATCGGGATAAACTAGCACCTTTTGACTCTTGGAACTCGGAAGCAGTAAAAAAGAATCATTTCGAAAAGTCGAACGAGCTGAATTAACTAACCAACCGAATCCAAACGAAGCAGGTGAAGTTCCAAAACAAAATATACGAACGTCATCATATCAAATTTAGAACAATGGCGGTGAAAATGGAAAATAGTTGATCTATTTTTGGTGGTCTATATTTTTGGAACTGTTATAAAACTAGACCAAAATAATAGAACACCGTTGAAAACGGCCTTCAGAAAAAAAAAGGAGAACTGGGCAAAGTCAGTATTCTTGTTGGTAATACCGTAGTACTTTTTCGCGGTTGTGCACTTTGCTCTTGTTGTTGTTTTACACCATTTTTTTCAGCTCCCTAAGGCCGTTTTCAGCGGTCGTGGTCTATTCTAAATTTTGACAATTAAATAGACCAAACGAAATTTTCCATTTTCACCGGTGTGTTCCAAATTTCATTTTCGAACAGTTTCGATGTAAAAAAAATAAAACTGTCATACGCTTTGATTTATTTTGTTCCGAATTTGGAACGGAATCCAGAGCGTTCTAAATTTGTTTAGGCAGCTGAAAAAAAATGGTGTAAAACAACAACAAGGGCAAAGTGCATAACCGCGTGGATCGCTCGCTCGTTTTTCGGTAAGTCTGAAAACAATATTACGGTATTACCAACCAGATTACTGACTTTTATTTTTCTTAAGCTCTTTGAACTTTATCATAGCTTTTTTATGGAGTTCAGCTGGCAATGGTGGAATTCTGAACACTGAAGTTCTTTGAACTAAACTGATATTTTGAGAAATATGTAAGTTCAACTTTGCAGCAGCTCTACGAAGTTTGAAGAATTTCTGCGAACTATATTATGAAGTTCTTTGATTATTGATGAAGTTTTGTGAATATGGCTAAAGTGTTACGATCATTATGGGTAAGTTGAAAAGGAAGGGTGAACTTCTAGCGGAAGTAATCCATCCCTATGATTTTTTTTTTCAGTATACTAGATACGTTAACACATATTGTCACAGCTATGACATGTTGTTAAAACAAGTCTTACGTGCTTTCATAGCTTTGTTTATTTTTACCATGCGTGATTTTGCTAACACATATGTTTTACACGTTTCTTGAGTCTTCATCAAAAAGTTGTATTTCCCATACATTGAATTTTGTGCACTTTGGAAGCATATGAAGGCTAGCAAGAAAGATGCTATATAAAATCCCAGTTACAAATATGATTTTTCCAAGGTATTTGAAGCATTTCAACTAGCACCACAAGTTTACACACCTTGGGGTAAATTGAAATAAGGGGCTGCAAAATGGTGAGTAGACACCTGGGATGGAGCGTGCGTCCCCACAACATAGCAAGGTCCTCACAAGTTCCTACCTCATGCTTCCACGGGTCAAGAGATGACAAAGACCGCCAGCTAAGGGTTGCGTACTTAGCTGGTAGTGCAGTCTGGGCACTGTTGTCCTTCTGACTTCAGCTAGATTGAGGAGGTGCGTGCCGAGCGTCTCTCCACCAAGGAGGTGCGGCTCAAACAGCGTCTATCCTGGCATCCAGCGGCTGAGTAAGAAACGCTGTATCGCGTCAACTATACATTAGGTGGCAGCCGCACCAAGGCGATGTAGGCAGCGTGACCCCGGTAGAGTAGCATGCCGAAATCTTACCCTACCACGAAAAATGGAAGTATTCTTTATACGGTATATAATTTCAGATCATCCATGGAATTCCCAAATGTTGTATAATAATTTTGAATTGTTTTCTTCCCCCGTGGCTATGATAATGCAAGTCCGTCTACAATTGCAGCAGGATCAGCAGACATGCAGACTTTACAAATATAATTGTTTATGATCCTACATTTTCTATTTTACAGACGTGGAGAGTTTTTCAGAGGCCCAGTAGGAAAAAGAGTTATCGAAGAATTTGCTGTCATTTATTTTTAATTTTTTTCGTTTTGGATTTTTTGAGTTTCCGTTTTTCAGTAGTCATATTCTTTGCTATTTTTCTAGGCTGCCAGGTTATCAACTTTATTTCATTATATCACGTTGGAATTTTCGCTATTTTAGAGTTTCAATCATCTAACATCGCAGCGGAAGAGGCAAATAACGGCATTTTATTATTATATGTACATTATGTAGTATTTCTTTACAACATCGTATTATTTACATCATATCATGACCTTCACATTTTCATACAACAAACCTGATTTAACGGTATCTGATTTAAACACGAAATATACCTTCAATTTATGACATCTAGCATTCCAAATTACATCTGTGGTAGGCTTTTGAAAATTACGGAATCTGTGGTAAGCTTTTGCACTTATTGCTAAATGTATTTTTCACTTCCGGTTTACAAATGGACTTTTTACCAATTCTGAGCTGATCTGATTCATGCAGCGCTGTGTACCATTTGGTGTTTAAATCTTTGCATTAGTTCATCATAACTTACAATATCATTATGTTTGGTAATATTGTTTTATTTATTTTACTTCATAGATTATTCAAAGATTACTTATTGTTTTTTTGCCCATTTATCTTTAACTCCCTTCCAGTTAAATCTTCCCTTGCCTAACTCAGTAGCAATAACTATAAGGTCAGCAAAAATAAAAGCGGATTGCTGTTATAAAATCAGCATCAAGTAGCAAATAGTGACCATGGCAACAGTAAATTAAAATGTATAAATTGTAAAGTTTTGTAAAATTTCAATAAAGCTATTATAATCTATTATACAAACTTTTTCAGGATACCTCAAATTAAGATTGTGGTGAAATGCTGCTATCGCTGAAAACGAACGAAAACTTGCTTAAGCGCGAAACACAGATTTCTACACTTTAGCACTTTACAACATTTCTTGCATTTAGGATCAACGAATGAAGATTATATATTATAGATATGAATGCTTGTAGTATTTTCCATTTACATAAATATATACACAATTATATAAATATTTCATGGGAATGGGAGGGACCATCAGGGCACCCGATTGAAGCACTCTGGATGGGGAGAGTGGGAATGCCAACTCCCCATTGCTAACAGTTTGTGAATAGAGGGCGGGCTCTTCTCCCCGCCCATTGGGGCATCCTCATGTTAGATAGCTTGCTCTTTTGACCAATTGTTCAGTCTTGTTGTTGGAAGGAGATTCTTTATATCCCTGTGGATACGTATAAGTGATGTTGCATATCGATCCACCCAACCCCTTTTTGGCCCTTCATACAACGGCATGATTAGGATAATCAGTGGTTATTAAAGCTTGATCAAGTCTAACAGAGGGGAGAGCCCATTGCTGTCGGACTTAGTTTCCGTGCTACAATGGGTGGTAGTACATATCATACATCATACATCATACTTGGGGTAAATTGAAATAAGTACACAAGAGGAAGAGTGACACAAGTTTTGCCAAGCTGAAAAATCCCAAACATCTTACGCAATCAAATAAAAAGTCTAAAAAAGGCTTGTGAAACCTATGCGAGCTTTTAGAAATTGCGCGAGCTTGGGTGCGGGATGTTAGGGATTTTTCAACTCGGCAAAACGTGTATCATTTCTTCTGCTGAGATATTACTTCCAGTACATGGTAAATGGAGACACCTCTAATACAGGTTCCCTCGACCTGGGTGAACAGAAAACAAGCAGAGGTAAAACTCCACCTAAAATTGTTCCAGTTCTATTGTTTGTATTGAAAACCAGCGCAAAGATCCAGGATATTCTCTCGTATAATCCTGAATAATGCAACCCTTCTTAAATTTAAATCTTTTAGTTTTGTTCCAGTTCAAAACTGTGAAATTCAAATGACAATTGTTTTTACTGCTGGTTTGAACGTTATACACAAAGTTGCTGTTCAGCTGTACAGTGCACTAATTCTGACATTATATATAAAGTCACATCAGATACTCAAAGATACCTGATTTCTCTATCTATATTCGTCATACCCTTCAAATACATGTCATTACCAAATCAACCTAAAACTAATATGATTGAGCCTTCAAAATGAATATTTATTTAAAAAAAAAACAAAGGTACGAAGTTCTAATTCTAAACGCAACGGTGTTTTTTCTTTCAATTTCATCATCTGCACTTCCTCCGGTGCCAATCGGGAAGATGAATAAGTTATGTTATAATGAACGTCTCAACATCCTGTCTAGTTGTTCGGAGCATTTTGATTTCAACAACGTCTTCCGGCGTTTCCAGACTTTTATTCCACTTACTGTATCGTTTCACGGAACTGATGGAATATATTCTGATGGGTTTTTGATGATCATCTGCGAGAAACCATGGAAATTCATTTCCTTTTAATACTTTCGTTCCGAACAAGTGTATTACTTGAGGACGCGATGCTCAACTGACTAAGAAACGCGAACTTTTTGCATTGGGACTTGTAGAGAGTCCTGTCGTAGGAAATCTGTTAGCAATGGAGTTTCAGGGTTTTCAGCCGGAAGGAATGCTTTATTCAGGCCCGAAATCGATGTTAAAATAGAGTTGAACTGGAGCGGCAGATTACCCAGCTCAATACCGATCCTTTATGTCAGCTAGTGCCGTACTCTCATCCAGTCAAACATTCATAGTTACGCGTATGAGAGCTTCCTCCTAAAAAGGAAATTTCCATGGAAATTAATTTCCAGTTTTGACTGATTCAGCAAGACGGAAATCCTCCACATCGAAATTCAATACTGATGGTTATTCCGAGTGTTGAAGTGAGGTATGTCTCTTGGTGAAATAATAAAAGTGAGAAAGTGACAAACGACACTTTGACTCTCGGAATAACCTTCACTATCTGGAACCAATCATTCATCTTAATATTCACCCAGCGCCAACAGGAATCGGCACCTTTTGACTCGTGAATCTCGGAAACGTTTTAGAATTTTTTCGAAATGCCGAACGAGTTTAATCAACACAAACCAAATCCAAACGAAGCAGGCGGAGTTCCAAAACAAAACACACACATGGACGTCATCATACAAAATTTAGAACAATGGCGGTGAAAATGGAAAAAAAATTGATCTATTTCTGGTGGTCTATATTTTTGGAACTGTTATAAAACTAGACCAAAATAATAGAACACCGCTGAAAACGGCCTAAAAAAATTTAGAACGCTCTGGATTTCGTTCCGAATTCGAAACAAAGTTAAACAGAGCGTATAACAGTTTTATTTTTTACATCGAAACTGTTCGGAAATGAAATTTGGAACGCACCGGTGAAAATGGAAAATTTCGTTTGGTCTATTTAATAGTCAAAATTTACAATAGACCACCACCGTTGAAAACGGCCTTACGATGATTTTTTTTTTCGGATTAAGAAATAAATAGAAATAATCTTATACTGCGAGTTTTTTTTTTTTTGCTAGATTTAGCTATACGCATACCTTAGTCCGCGAAAGGAAGACACCGAAAGAAAACAATCAACATGGTACACAAGAGAAAAACACCAACACATTCACGATTTCCGTGGCGTAATTAGACAACTGATTTGAAAATCGTATGAGAATATGTATATTGAACACGTTGTAAGTAGTAAGTTTTTTTTTTAAATGTTGAGCACCTGCAAATAAAGAATGTATATCTGAAGCCTTAAAAGTCCTAAATTTGAAATTTGCTTATGCTCGGCAAGTACAAAGGGCGGGACATGTTGTTAGAATGCCACACAACAATCTTGCAAAAATGGTGTTTGCATCGAATTCTGCCGGAACAAGACGCAAAAAGTGGCAGCGAGCAAGATGGCAAGACCAAGTGGAGCAAGATCTTGGAAGTGTGGAACACTGAAGGAACTGGAGATTTTGTTGCCGATTGAATTTCCTGGCGATACAATGTAACGCAGTTGCGGTCCTAATAGCGAGTCTTTTCGTCTCATCGACTCACATCGAGTCAAACGAAAATTATATTGTGAAGAACTTTTCTGCATTCAACTTTCATATGTTTTATTTTTGTTTTCGCTTCACTTATCACTAAGCATATCTATCAAACATCGGAACGCACTCCTTTGTGGTTGAACAACAGTTTCCTCTACCCATATGTGCTGAAATTATGAGAAAAACATTAGAAAGTAACCTTCATCCAGATGAAATAAATTTCCAAGTCGGAGGCAAAACCAAAACTTCTGCCAACAATTTCCCATTAAGAAATTTTACATTTATGGCTCTAGTCCTTACGCTTAACTTCCACATTAAGATGAATGAGAATTAGTTTGCCCTCTCACCTCACCCCACTCCATCTTGCTATGCATTCAGCCCTATGGTAAGACATAGACCCCCCCCCCCCCTCCACCTCTCTTCCTCACACACCCACACAGCTAAATACACACATATGTGTATCGTGTAGTGTTAATTGTTCCACTCCTACTCATGGTTACAATTCCGTAGATAGAAAGCAGCAGGATAAGAAACCGAGATGAGAGTAGATTTGCTCGCTTACAAAGCAATAGCACAAGCAAATGGTTCAACCCTAAAACCAACAAAGTTCAGCTTGTACCCTCCCGGAAAGGTTTTCCCGGTGTGGAAGCAAGGAAGCCACTCGATTCGACTGGTGATGGAAATTAAATTTTCAAAACGTACGGAACAGTTCTCCCCTGGCGGCGATGGAGGTGGCGGCGCGGCGGTGAAGCCGTGAGACTCCAGCAACCAAAAACTATCATCGTCCCAATTTCAGCCAACGACGGAATGAAGCTGTAGATGCTTTCCTGATGTGCTGGGTGCCCTTCCATGTTTTCTAAAGATGAGTCAAGCTACGCAAAGCTGTAAAACAGGAAAGTTTTCGTTTGCTAGACCGACTCCAGCAATAATATTCATTGTTGTGTGAAATAATATGCCATGAAATCTTTTATTTGCCGACTATGCACTTGGGTTGGCTCCTGAACTCCGGTAGAAAGTACTCACACATACTCGCACATGATGTGGATTTTGCAATTTTGATTTCTTCGAGGAACTGCAAAAGTTTTTGTTCCGGCAAAAGATTGCATTTTTCGATAACATGGAAAACTTGCTGGTGAGAATTGTCCGTTTTGCTTCCGATGTTTTAAAATTAAAAACAATGGCTGGGGAAACGGCGTATCAAAACCGAAATACCAACTGAGGGTTTGGTGTTTTCAGGTAATTGCTGATCGGCTCTTGGTTAAATGTTCTAAAGGACGATGGGTCGTAAGGACGAATTCCATCAGCTCGACTAAGTCACTCGACCGGATGGATCATTTGGAGGAAATGGCCACTAAGATTAGTGAATGAGTGATAATTCATTTATTTGTATATGTTTGCTTGGAATCGCTTATTGTTCAATTTTCAAAGATGGAAAAAGAACTTCAACCAGGCATATTGGCGTAATTTAAGTTTTTAAAAGACACAAAATTATTGCAACACAATTAATTTACTATCGTTAACATATGCGAGAAACGACACCTTTGAGTCAGCGTGATCATCGATTATCAGCAGCCGATCTTTTCTTCAACGATTATCGCTTCGACGATACAACAGACAGCTTGCGTTTTTTGACGTTTTTGGATTTTTGCCTCTTCCTTCTTCAGTCAACTGAGCCTTAAGGAGCCTTAATAACGAATGAAACCCTCTTATTTAGTCATCGATCGAACCGACAGGTGGAGTCCAGGTCTTCATCGACGAGTGGTGGCAACGAGAAATTTTGGTCATCGTGAAATTAAGCCAGTGTAATGTGAATTGAATTTTGAGTTAAGTGAATTAGAACTGTAGATTTAAAAATAAATCGACATAAAATAAGTTAAATTAGTGCATTGAGCAATAAAGTAAGGTGAACCAGTTGAACTTAACATAAATGTGTACATACCAGTACTTCCGTGCAGATAAGAACCTAATCTGAGTGTAACGGTGAAGAATTGAAATAAAATTGTGTCTCCAATCGCTGAGTAAAACGCCACTGGTCCTTCCAGCCGGATTTCATGAACTCCGCAAGTCCGCCAGCCTTGATTCTTTGCCAGATCTACGCCCGCCACATGCAGAGGAGTTTCAACGTCTGGAACATTCGATTATACAAGGCATTAGAATTGCCTTCCACAGATCCCTTCACTTCCTGGTCATCTTCGCTGCCTCGCCACGATGTCAACGGAACGACGCATCAAGGGCCTCAAGACGCGCCTAAAGGGTCTGTTGACTTCATTCAATCTAATTAAAACGTTCGTGGTAGAATACCAAGAAGAACGGGATGCCCTTCAAGACCCGGTGCCACTGGAGCACTTGATGACTCTTTATAAACCCAAGTAGCACACTACGCTTATAATTAGTTGTAGTAACTTGATTATTACTAACAAGTCACATTTATGTTATCTCAACCAAATAGCAACAAGTAAGCTACTAGGGAAGACGTAAACGGCAGCAGGGTAAATGCACCCTTCTTTTTGGGGAAATGCTTCTTAAACTTTGGAAAAACGCTCCTTAGATGCGTTTGCCCGGTATAATGCAATCGGAGGTATTAACCTTCTGGTTAGCGCTTGCCGGTTGTTTTGAAGGGTCTTAAGTTTCTTCAAGATTGTATAGCGGAGCTTTGCTCCGCAATCTTTGAGGTAGTTTTGACGGGTTTAAATTGCATTTTAACAAGTCTTAATTTCATTTCGACGAGTCTTAACTTCGTTTTGACGGGTCTTAATTTCGTTTTGACGACTCTTAAATTCAGAAACTTAAAACCCGTTAAAACTATACAATCTTGAAGAAACTGAAGACCCGTCAAAACACCCGGCAAGCGCTAACCAGAAGGTTAATACCTCTGATTGCATTATACCGGGCAAACGCATCTAAGGAGCGTTTTTCCAAAGTTTAAGAAGCATTTCCCCAAAAAGAAGGGTGCATTTATCCTTTGCCGACGTAAACCATACGCTGGTGGAACTAGAATCACTGGACGAGGAGAACCTAGAGCAGTTCTTGAAGGTCCGCACCGACCTGGAGTCGAATTACTTGCATGTGAAAGGTTTCCTGCTCTCAGTGAATACATATTCTGCCCCGAACCCCCACTGGCTACTCAATCCAGCGCACAGCTCCCGCCAACTTCGTCTTCTGTACGACTGCCCGACGGTAAGCTGCCCGTATTCTCGGGTCAACTCAACAGCTGTCTTTACTTCCACGATTTCATTGGCTTAACTTCCACGATTTATTAATCTCTCTGGTGCACTCGCCCTACGAACTCTCCAATATCCAAAAATTCTACTACCTGCTGTCTTCCCTTCCCGGAGATGCCCTTAAGTCAGTCCAAACCATTGCCATCAGCGCCAACAACTTTCAGGTAGATCATTATCAGAACTCCGCTTTGCTGAAACAGTCTTACGTAGACTCACTTTTCGAGTTTCCCTCGCTAAAAAAGGAATCTGCATCTGAGTTGTACTCTTTTGTTGAGAAGTTTGAAGTTAATGTACGGGTACTCAAAGAGCTGGGGGAAAAAAAATAGATTTCTGCTAATCCAAATGCTGAGTGAGCAGACTCGATCCGACCACCAGGCGTGACTGGGAAAAGTACTCGTTGACATAGGACAACTTAACCTTCGGCGATCTGCCGACCTTTATCCAACGTAGAGTCAACGTATAGCAGATAATCTCCAAGTCAAATGAAGTTCTGCCACGATGTGTCTCCAAGAAGTCCGTTCCTCGCTCAGTAGCCAGCCACGGGGACAGTCAGCCCAACTATCGCAAGTGTCTCGTCTGTTCCGACCACCATCCCCTCGTGCACCGTTTTCTCCAAGATGATCGAAGACAAGGTAAAGGATGCCCGGCGCCACCAACTTTGTCGTAACTGTCTACGGAAAAGTCATCAAGTTCGGGAATACCACACTCAGCTCTGCCCGGGAAATCCTTTCAGTACGTGGAGACTGGCGGAGCTGAGCTGCAAGCCACCTGGCGGGTCATAGCTTGCGGATCATGAACGGCCTCCAGATATGGAGGTTAGATGCGAATTAAATCAAATATCCGAAAGCAGCCCTGTCAAAGCGAGACACCCCGCTATAAGGGTAAACGTCAACCTGAGCATCTGTTCTCCATTTCAGAGGTGGCTCAAAAAGGCGTCTGTTCTCCATGTTAGGGGCGGCCAATCATCATCCTCGTGCCAGCGTAGGACTCTAAACAGAGTTGTGCACGATGGTCCTCCGGCGAGATAGGGGGTTGTTAACGGCCCTACAAACCAGCCGTAAAAAAATAATAGTAATGGAAGCACTCGATGTGAATACGAACCGGTTACTCAACTCTGCCCAGGGCAAACATCTCCAGTATCTGCGAACTCCAGAACCTACTGAAAGTCGCCTATGTCCCAATCGAAGAAGAGCAACAAAGAAACTCCGCCTCTGCTGTCTCCGAACCTGTCAGTTGCGCTTCTTCTGGTATGAAACGGAAAGCGTCCTACTGGCCACTGGAGTGGTAATTCTCGGTGATGACAATAGAGCCGAACATACCACTAGAGCACTCCTAGACTCCGGCAGTGACTGCTGCTTCATGACTGAATCACTCGCCCAACAGAACAAGGCCAATGTCTTCAACCCGCGCCCGTAACAAGCTTCAGTCAACTATCCGCTCTCGTGTCAGTGGATACTCTACTGCCGTAGAACTCTTGGCGCTCCTAAAGATCACCGTGAACCTTCCATCATCATCCGTGGACGTCTCCTTCTGGAAAATTCTGGACGGAATCCAGCTTGCAGATCCGTCATTTCACGGTACGAGCCCCGTCCAAATGGCATTGGGAGTGGAAATCTTCTTCGACCTGTTCAACTCGAGGAGTCCCAGCCAAGCCTAGTCAACTCCATTCTAGGTTGGGTCGTATCTGGAGGGATTCCCAATTGCCGAACGTCAACCACCATCACCGCCATCGTCTAATGTAGAAGTTTTGGACCATCGAAGAAGACAACGACTCGACCAACTACTCCGTTGAAGAAGCCACTTGTGAAGCTCATTTCCGTCGGACAGTATCTAACTCTTCCGAAGGTCGCTAGATTGTTCGAATTCCCCTGAACATGACGCTCTTGCCAACCTCAATGACAATTGCCATTCTGCTCTGCGCCGTTTCCACGTCGTCGAAAATCGTCTGTCTCGTAACCCGGAGCTAGGCGACCAATATCGAGAGTTCATGTGAGAATACGAAGGATTAGGACACATGCAACAAGTCCACGACCATGAACTGCCACCCAGGCCTTGCTATCACCTCGCACATCACGTCGTTATTCGTGAAGGCAGTAGGACCACCTAATTGCGTGTAGTCTTCGACGCATCCTGTCGCACCCCCGAAGGATCATCGCTAAACAACGTCTTAATGGTTGGACCAATCGTCCAAAAAAATCTTCGCTCTAGAACCCATCACCGACATCAAGCAAATGTTTCGTCAGATACGAGTAGATGAACGAGACACAGCACTTCAGCGAATCGTTTGGCGATCCTCAGGGGACGCACCCACCACCTATGGACACATTCAGATTGAAGACCGTCACCTACGGTACAGCAAGTGCACCTTTTCTGGCCACCCAAGTACTCCACCAACACTCCGAAGACGAGCGAGATCGATTCTCGCAAGCTTCCGAAATGCTTCGCATGGACTTCAATGTAGTCGATTTGTTTTCTGGAGGAGATACCGTAGAAGAAACCATTGCATTCGCTACTTTGTGCTGGAGGCTTCGAACAAAAAAAGTTCTGAACTCAAGGACAGTTTGGGTGACCTACAACATCACAACACTACCAAATAAAGACTGTTGACAATCCAAAAAGTTCATTCAATATGTTTGAATACATATCGTTACCTTATATAGCCCTAAAAGCTACTGTTACACCTGTAGACCTGAAGTTCTAAACTCAATTATTATTCGTTAGCTCCTAGTGTGGGGATGAGGGTGTCAACTCCTCAACCCACTAAAAACCCATCCGTGCCTTAAGCCCCGGGCCCTCACTGGAACCACTTTTCGGTATTACATATTTCGGGGAGGGAGCTATTGTGCTGTTAAGCACCCAATGTGTCTAACTACTTAGGACTTTAGTAGTTAGGTGGGCCCTATGACCTGACGTTGGTCGTTCCGCCATTTTAGGTGAAGATCGAGGACAATCTGGTTGGCTGCTATGCATACCACGTCCTAGATGTCCATGTCTTGGCACATCCTCTGGACGAGATTGTTCGGAGTCGTGTCGTGACCGCTTGCGGCTATCATGCCGGATCTCGCGCTATCGAAGCAAGGACATGCGAAGAACACATGTTCCGCGGTTTTCACAACTTCCGCGCACTCGGTGCATGCAGAGGACTGTGCATGCCCGTATTTGTGCAGATACTGTCTAAAGCAGCCGTGGCCTGACAGAATCACTTCACCGTGCCTATCGAAACACCCGGATAGTTCCGAGATTAGTCGGTAGGTCCACCGACCTTTGGTGGAGTTGTTCCATTCACGCTGCCACTGAACCATAGATGCGGCTCAAGTAGTTTGTCGAATACCTCTTGTGCCACGTTGTTCGAAGCACTTTTCAGCTTCTTTTATGACGATGCCTATTTTCATCATCCACGCTAGGCCGTAGACCGCGTCGCATGATACCGTTCGGCTGGCTTACCGTACCTTAGTATGGACAGGGCGACACTGGCCAGGTGCTTTCGCCTGTTCCCTTGCACCACCGATCTATTCGACATCATGCGGGATAATGCCAATATAGGCATAAAGGCTTTCTTGCAGACGTGGTTGACGTGGCTGATAAAGGACAGCTTGTTGTCGATAATTATCCCAATTTACCTCAGAGACCTCTTGGATGCACTAATCGTCGCCTACTTCTTCTTCTTTGGCATTCCAGGAGTCAAGAAAATTTCCTTAACGAAAAATTCCTAAACCAGACCGGGAATCGAACCCAGCCATCTCCAGCATGGTGTTGCTTTGTAGCTGCGCCTAAGGATGGACATGTTGCTCCGATTTTTGGTTGTTGACAACCGTGACCTCAGTCTTGTGATGGGCAAGCTCCAGTTTCCTAGAGCCCATGCATCTCTCCACAATGCCAATGGAGTGCGCGACCGTTAGCTCCACCTCTTCGATAGATTCACCATATATCTCAAAGGTGATGTCGTCTGCAAACCCGACGATCTTCACCCCATTGGGGAACTTGAGTCGTAATAGCTCGTTGTACATCGTGTTTCATAGCATCGGGCCCAGGATCGATCTTTGCGGTGATCTGGACACGCTTCTGACCCACTCTGTGTTGAACACCAGTACCCGATTCTGGAAATAACTTCCCAGAATCTTGTACAGGTACCCAGAAACCTTAAGGTGTTAGAACGAGTTGGCGATAGCCACCCAACTGGCTCTATTGAACGCGTTTCTCACGTCACAGGTGACCACAGCACAGTAGCGGACTCCTTGTCTCTTGCGCTGGATTATCACTTCAGCCGCCTTGGTGACAGAATGGCATCCACCGTTGACTTCCCTTTACGGAAGCCAAACTGGTTGTTCGACAGACCACCTGTACCCTCCGTGTACTTTGTCAGTCTGTTGAAGATCACCGTCTCGAGCATCCTAACCACCGTGTTCAGCAGATATACAGGTATATATGCCGAGGGATCACCTGGTGGCTTTCCTGTCTTCGATAGCAATACTAGGGTCTTAATTTTCCAGGCGTCCGGGAAGGCGCCTTCGTCCAAACATCTTTGCATCAGCACCCTGAACATTTCGGGAGCCAGCAAGACAGCCGTCTTGATGTCCAGGTTCGGAATATTATCCGGTCCTGGCGCTTTGTTCACCTTAAGCGACTTTGGTATAGCAATTAGTTCGCCATTCGTCACCCTCGCCTTCGTTTCCAACACCCGTTGTGCCGTTATCAATGCTCACGTGGTTACGGATGTTCGGCTGGCCCATCCTTTCCTTAATAGCCATGACAGCGTTATGGCCTGGGATACTGGAAAGCTGGTCATGGGACAAATCTACGGTAACGGGGGGCCAGGAACTCGGAAATAGTTCCCCAACGATCACCTGCAGCAGCTCTGGTGATTGCTCGGTAGGGGCCGCCATTTCTCTGGTTTTTTCCATAACTACTCGATAGGCGTCACTCCATGGGCTCGTATTGGCCTTCTGACACAGGCCCTCAAAGCAAGCTCCCTTGCTGGCTTTTATTTACCTCTTAAGCACGGCCTTCGCGGTGACTAGCGGCCCTCTACACTCCACTCTTTCAGCGTCGGACCACGCTCTCTGCATCCTCCGTCTTGAACGGAGGCATGTTCTTCGGACGTTGGCGATCGACTCCGTCCACCAATATACTGGCGACCTTCCTAGGAATGGTTTGATCTTCCTAGGCATGGTCGCGTCGCACAAGTCGTTCACCGCAAGGTTCCTGTGTTTCGCGTAGGATTTGTTCCCTTACAAGCGCCTCTTTAAAAGTCTCTACATTAAAGTAGGATGTCCTCCATTTGCAGGCAAATGGAGTGAATACTCCGCCTTTCGCACGCTGCCTTGTATTGTGGACGATACAACAACGAACCGCCAAGTGGTCGCTACGGGTGTAGCCATCATCCACCCTCCAATTATTAAGCAGCCCTTGACTGCTGAAAGTTATGTCGATTATAGATTCCGCTCCATTTCTATGGTAGGTACTCTTGGTACCTACGTTGGCTAGGTCCACATTGAGCCTAGCCAAGGCCTCCCGAAGAATCTGGACCCTGGGGATGGTAAGCCGGCTCTCTCGCTTGAACGCCCAAGTGTTTAAGCCCCGGATATTGCCAACGGGTTTAGGCCAGTTAGCTCAGCTGTTATACAATCGAGTATGTTGGAAAACTGTTCAATGGACCATCTTGGTGACGCGTAGCAGCTGCAGAAGAACACTCCATTCAATTATACAACCGCAAAATCAAAATAGACACAACCTCCTGAACCGTCCTAGGTCGTTTAGTTGCCCGTCGTGCATAACGCCGCCATATTGGAGAGTAACAGGTTCAGTATTTTCATAGTTTCATTCCAAAGGAGAAGGCTTTCTTTTCTTGGTAGTTTTCAAACCATGGTGAGCTCGAAAGCTATCACCAGTAAAGACACCAGTCCAGAGCGATTTAACTGGTCGGTTATGATTGTCTTTATTCTTAAGTTTCGTTCGGGTTGATATATGCTTTACAATTTGTTGCTTATACTAATTAGGCTATTTGTTAGAGCGAGATAACTGGAGTGGCTGTTTGCCCAAAAATGCATCTTCGCTAGGTCGGCAGTTTCGTTGCCTCGGTGGTCGTCCGGGGTGTGCTTTGCCCCCCTGCTGGGGGGGGGGGGGGGGGGGGGGAGGGAAAGAAAGAAATGATTGATTGGGGGGTGGTTGTTTTTGGTGGGGGGGCGGGATGAGGTTTATTGTTTTTGTTTTTGGGGGTTGGGGTTTACTTTTTTTTTATGTTGGTTTTTTTTGGTTTTGGTTGGGTGGGGGGTGGGGGGTGGGATCACATATATCCCAAGTAACAATTTCAGTTCTATTCCAGCCGTATAGCACTCCTCCCGGCTTTGTTGATGACACTACATTCAAAACTGTTTTGTCCACCAACACCTCCTCTATGCATCTTTAAAGCCGAAATGTGTACAAAGTGGCCCACTCTATAGACGGTTGTGAAAACAAATTAATAAAACCTTTCTAAGACCATAAAGATTTTGAAAATGTTCTAGTGAAAGATGTTATGACCACTTGAGAACCATCATAAAACCTATTGGCCGCCATCAAAACCAGCATAGGGCTGAATGGCCACAGCTGTCAAACTTCACGGCGATATCGTGGTTGGTTTTTGTTGTTTTGCTTTGTTGCTCTTCTGATTCATTCAACAGCAAATAATGGCTCAGAAAAAAGTTCTTCTGTTGCGGGAAATTATGATTGATAGCAAAATATATAAAACAAATTGAGTTTTTTTTATAGCGTATCATGCTCCAAATCATATGCGCATTTAATTTTATAATTTTATGGTGAATATTGGCACGATAAGAGCTGAAAATTAATGCGCCTTGGAAATTATGCGAGTTTACAACAACAAAAACAAAATTGAAAGAATTATATTCCGTAAATTAATCATGAAACTCCTGAAAATTGATGGAATTCAATAAGGTTATCTAAACGAATACCGAAGTTTGTCTCAGATCTACAGTTCAATTGTATTACATTTAAAATTTGGTGTATTTATTTTTTCACATTTCAATTATTTCATATATTTCAACATGGCGATTGCAAGAAATCACAGTTTTGCCAAAAAGCCAATTTATCTTAGCAATGGCTACTATAAAACTATCTGGTCGCTTGGTAGCTTTCCTCAATGCCAGTTAGCCGTTTAATGCATTTACTGGAGGCAAAATGGTTTTAAAATGCTTTTTCAACTGACCATAATAAGATAATATGAATGAGTCCTAAAACGGCATTTCAAAACAGCATTTTATGAGTTAATAAAGTCAAAATAAAACCTTTGATAGGAGTAAAAGGAATTTTAGAAGTCAAGGTTTTAAGATCGTTGTAAAGAAGCTGTGTAGGTTCTTATAAACCTGACTAAAATTTGAAACCTATTGGCATATCTTGCTGCCATAATAAAGCCGAATTGATTATTAGTGGCTTTCATAAAACTTTAATAAAACTTAATAAAGCTGGATGGTTTTGGCAATGTTACTTGGGACAAAGCAAATTGAGTTTTTTTTACAGCGTATCATGCTCCAAATCATATGCGCATTTAATTTTGTGGTGAATATTGGCACGATAAGAGCCGAAAATTAATGCGCCTCGAAAATGCTGCGAGTTCACAACAACAAACACAAAATTAATACAAATATATTCGACAAACTAATCTTGAATTACTTGAAATTTGGTGAAACTCGATAAAGTTATCTAAAAAAATGCGAAATTGATCTCCGATCTACAGTTCATTTGCATTACACCTAGATTTAGGTGCATTTATTTTTCCCTATTTCAATTATTTCGTATATTTCAATATGGCGATGGAAAAAAATCACAATTCTGCCATAAACCAAATTTTCTTCGCAATGACTACTTTAAAACTATTTGGTTATTTGGTGGCTTCCCTTAATGCCAATTTGCCGTTTAATGCATTTACTGGATGCAAAATGGTTTTAAAACGGTTTTTCAACTGACCATAATAAGATAATATGAATGAGTCCTAAAACGGCATTTCAAAACAGCATTTTATGAGTTCATAAAGTCAAAATAAAACCTTTGATAGGAGTAAAAGGAATTTGAAAAAACGAGGTTTTAAGATCGTTTTAAACAAGCTGTGTAGGTTCCCATAAACCTGCCTAACATATGAAACCTATTGGCAGCTCTTGTTGTCATAATAAAACCAAATTGATTTCTAGTGGCTTTGATAAAACCTTAGTGAAACTTAATAAAGCAGTATGGTTTTGGCAATGTTACTTGGGTTGCGCTTTGTGGCTTGTGCTGCCACACCTTCTGTACATGTTACTACGCTTTTACAGTCCGGGGATATGGCCCACGCGGGGTGGAAACTGGGGGGGGGGGGGGGGGGGGGAAATAAACTTTCTCCCTTTACTTTTGCTTGGGGGGTGGGGGGGTTTTGCCGGGGCCGCGGCAGCGGCGACCTCGACCTTGCACTGTTCCTTTAGTGCAGTGGAGATCTCGCCCGCCTCGGTGATCTTATCCAAGATCATCACCTGTGAGATGTGGGCTCGTACCTCCACATCAAGATCATTCCGCCGGTGCGGGCACGGCGTATACTCCCTACATCGGCACCTTAGCCCACCACTTTTGCGTCCCCTCGCATTGCTTTTAAGACCTCAAAGTACTTCGACGCCTCGGTCTCAATGATGAGGGATTCACCGCGATTCCGCTTGCGGACAACTTGTCGCTTTTCATTTTCTTTCCTTATTCTACCTCCTTTTTTCTGTCAGACCTTTGTCCAGTGACTCTCCCTTCCACGCTTTGAATCGTCACACGTTCCCCTTTTGACACTCGCGTTTGCGTCAGTGCTTGTTATTGGGGCCCTACCGCTCAGGCTCCCCTCGACGCTTGAGACAACTCTCGAGCTGGGCTTCGCGCTTTTGGCGCTGGGCTTGGCACCGGGGCCTCTCTTTTTACGACCTGGAGCTGGTCACGAGGTTGGGCCCTCCAGCCCCGCCGCCACGTTTACTTAGGTTAGGCCATTTCCTTCGCCCTTTCCGTCACTGCTAGCCATGCCAACTCTTTGGCACTTTGTTCGGCTAAGAGCTAGGCCTTCACCTCTTCCTTCTCCCTACAGGCTGCTTGAAATGTCTTTTGAGTTTTTTGAGAAGGCTGTGTTATTGCGCTTTGACGAATAGTCAATAATGGCATTCAAGTGCTCAGACACTTCAACAACTTTAGGGAGTGTTTCTCGCATCCTCTCCATGAACAGGAGACAAGGATAGGATAGGACATAAAATCTTTTCAAAAATAAATGATTTTCAAATCCGACACGTATTTAAAGGGCGATACGGTCAAAATTTGGTCAATATCAACTTGACGTATTTCTTTCAATTTTGCATTTAAAAACCGTAAACCCCCCCATTTGGGGGGGGTTTGGGGGGGAAATAGTGCCCCTTTTGTGTTTTGGGATAATTCAGCAGTGGGCAGGAAGGCGGGAAAGGAGAAAGGCGAAGAAAAAAAAGGGGCCGCGGAAGCGGAAAGAGCTACTCGCACGCAAAGTTGGCAAAATCGCTAAAAGTTGCCAAATCAACCGTTACAAATGTAATTAAAGTGTTTGGGGAACGTTTGTCGACAGCCAGGAAGTCTGGATCGGGGGGAAATCGAAAACCGGAAGCCGCTGAGACGACAAAGAGAGTTGCCGGTAGTTTCAAGCGAAACCCTAACCTATCTCTCCGAGATGCCGCAAATAAGCTGGGTGTATCGTCTACAACCGTGCATCGAGCCAAAAAACGAGCCGGACTATCGACTTACAAGAAGGTAGTGACTCCAAATCGCGATGATAAACAAAATACGACGGCCAAAGCGCGATCCCGGAGGCTGTACACGACGATGCTGACGAAGTTTGACTGCGTGGTAATGGACGACGAAACCTACGTCAAAGCCGACTACAAGCAGCTTCCGGGACAGGAGTTTTATACGGCAAAAGGAAGGGGAAAGGTAGCAGATATTTTCAAGCACACGAAACTGTCAAAGTTCGCAAAGAAATATCTGGTTTGGCAAGCCATCTGTACCTGTGGCTTGAAAAGCAGCATTTTCATAGCTTCCGGGACTGTCAACCAAGAAATTTACGTGAAAGAGTGTTTGAATAAACGTCTGCTGCCTTTCCTGAATAAACACGGTTGTTCCGTACTGTTTTGGCCGGATTTGGCATCTTGCCATTACGGTAAAAAAGGCCATGGAGTGGTACGCCGCCAACAACGTGCAGGTGGTTCCCAAGGACAAGAACCCTCCCAACACGCCAGAGCTCCGCCCAATTGAGAAATACTGGGCTATTGTCAAGCGGAACCTAAAGAAGACCAAAAAAACTGCTAAGGACGAGCAGCAGTTCAAGGCAAACTGGCTTTCTGCGGCGAAGAAGGTGGACAAGGTGGCTGTACAAAATCTGATGGCAGGGGTCAAGCGTAAGGCCCGGCAATTCGGATTTGGAAAAGCGGAAGCCTAACTGAATATTTTTCCTGAATTTTATACTAATTGAACTTGAAAAAGAAATTTAATTTGATTTTTTAAATAAACGATTTCACCGATTTACACGCGTTTTCCCTTGACCAAATTTTAACCGTATCACCCTTTAGTATTAAGAACTATTATATTTTAATGCACAGATCATCGCCAGTCTCGCGGTTTATTTGATGGCAATCATCATTCTTTCGTATTTTACTTCCGTTGCTATTGTTTTACCTATTCCTTGAATTGATTTGCTACCATTGTACTCTTCCTTCGGTCGGTCAACAACTAGCTCGTCCTGGTTGGTTAAATTGAAGTTAAAGTATTCAGTTGGTAGGAAATATGAAAAACAAAAATCCAAAAGTAGAGGAAAGGCTTGTAAGATGGAACACGATCCGTTTTTTTGCTCGTAACATGTATAATTTTTATTTTTTCGCGGATCCAAAGACATCTTTCGAAAGAGGAACTAAACGGTTCCTACTGAACTAAAAAAGGCTCCAAAGAACTGATTATTTATAGTCATCAAAACAAAATTATGGCCTATTTTCGAAATCCAATTGCTATTTTGATTATGCCAACACATTCCAACAATGAAACCTGGAAGAGCTAAATCGAAAAAGTGTATTCACTCCAAAAGCAAATCAAAATTGCAGAATAGTTAAAGAAATGAGGTTAACACTTGACAGCGCGATAGTGTTGTCGCTGTGAACGTCAAAAGTGGCGCTGTTCCATATCACAAGCCGTTCCATCTTACAAGCCTCTCCTCTACAATTTTCCTGTTAAGATGTATAAAAAGCGTCAGATATTTTTAGATTACATAAGATAATAATAGTAAAATTTCCGAGTGGTTCATTTAGGTGTTTAAGGGGTTTTTGCAATTTTCCTAAAGTACATGAGGAATGAATTCATCGTAGCCATACTGCAGATACGTATCCGTAACGGTTAAGGTTTTTAGGGGTTCTGAAGACCGTTATGCAGTCTTTTAAACTGATCAAATCAAATCAAATTCAGTCTTTTTCTTACTTTCCTAAATTCAGCCCAATGATCCATTCAACCTTATGGCCTTCGCCCTAATAGCATTCGGTATAATGGCTCTGAACCGGTCTAAAGCATGATTTCTCAATGCTAGTATTATTTATAGATCATTGATTTCTACTGTTCAGTATTTAAGTTCAATATTCGGTCAGCGAATTCGAGAAATTTTCCACCCCGTCCATCCCTGGACGAAGCTGGAAAAAGTAAGCCACAACTAGCAATGCCTTGGAACTTTACAGAACCGAACCTTTCAAATTCGTTCTTGTATGAAATTCAATCATCAATATGAACTGCACTTAAATTCTGATCAGAAAATCGCCCACTTGGAGCATCAATTCATTCCTGGTATTTGCTTGAATTTCCTGAAACCGTTCGTCTAGTGCGGTACAATTTGATTCCCTTTTGCTAACCGATTTGAATTTTACCCGATCGATCCGATTGCCTTCAACTAGACTAGAGAGCGCCTGGTAGCTTGCTTGAATTTCAGCTCACTTATAGGGTTCCTTTTTTTGCCCCGACATGTGCGAAAAAAACCCGCCTAACTAGCGAAAATTCAACACGCTGCTGAGCTAACTCCAATCAACGCGTGGGTTGGCTGGTAAGTCTATCTTCCCACCTCACCAGTGCACTCATTGTGGCGACCTGCGGTGGCCGCGTGGGACATTTTGCAAAACGAGCAAATGATGAACGGTACGCATGTGATTTCCCTTTCATATCCTGTGTCCATCAGAATGCGAAAAGCATCTAAAAAAGGGTGAAAAAAAAGAACATTCCCGACTAGAAATTTAATTCTCAGCTTAGCTCCCACACATCATCTCTCTCGCTCATGTTCAAAAACAACATCCTTGCTTGAAACAGCGGTGTTTTCGTCGGCAGCATCTGTCTGCAACACAAGCCCTATAGATTGTCGATGGATCAACCGGGACTGCACCATAGAGGCAAATTTTACCTGATACCGGGAATCAAAATCCTGTGCATGTTTTCCTCGCTGTGTGCACTGAACTGCATCCGTCATGTTGCACCGATGCGATACGACAAGCAAGGTAAAGACCACCGAGTTCTGCAAGGGAAATTAGCAAATGAACGATGGAATTTGACTCGCCAATAAGAGCGCCAGCTGACGGCGATGTTATCAACCAATGTGCGAAGAGATAGCGAAAATGGGAAACACGTTTTTAGATACGGCGGGCCGTCATTTTCTAAATCAACGGTTTGCATGGTTCAATGGACCATGGAGCCTGCATTTTGTTTGGATTATTCAATGATACATTCAGATATTGAAGATTAATTTTGTAATCGAGTCGAAGTTCATCGTTGAGATGAAAGTTGGCTGCAGTAAGGTGACTAAAGGGTGTTACGATTAAAATTTGGTCGACTTAAATTTGCAGCAGTTGTTTTAATCGTGTTTATATAAAAAAAAAACAAAAAACCTAAACTCCTCTCAATTTTTAAGGGTATGCATGGAGAAAGTTGCCTCAATTTTAAAGTTGACATTTGCTATTCAGTTATCAAAATGACGATCAAGTAAGAGAAGTAACCAAATTTTGCTCACATATCGCGAAAATTCAAACTACTCACACGCCAGGGTAGCAAAGTCATTGAAATTGGCCACATGAACAGTCACTAATGTAATATGATGTTAGATCCATCCTTCGGCAACATACCGAGGTGAATGTTGAGGGTTAGAAAAACTAAAATTGGGAGCGTCATGAATAGTGGTCAGCTTTTGAACGAATAACTCATTCATTTTCCCTTAGATTTTCTCAATATTTGTATCAATCGGTTGAAAATACTTCTAGCAATTGGTTTCATTGGTGTCATTGGTGTCTTGTAAGCGTGATTCCAATCGATTTGTCATTACTGCTACCAATACAGACTTCATCATTAAGCACCTATCGTGTATGGGCCTGTTATAAAACATGTTAATATTATTGGCATTATTTGA
Source organism: Aedes koreicus (assembly GCA_024533555.2). Classification (NCBI taxonomy): domain Eukaryota; kingdom Metazoa; phylum Arthropoda; class Insecta; order Diptera; family Culicidae; genus Aedes; species Aedes koreicus. The sequence goes on from JAHHFK020003766.1 coordinate 858,919, forward strand.
CCGTGGCCAGCAGTTTCAAGCGAAATTCTAACCTGTCCGCCGCTAACGCCCTGGGAATATCGTCTAAATACAACCGTGCATCGAGCTAAAATAGAAACCAGACTGTCGACTTATAAGAAGGTGGTTGGTTCCGCCACGTACATGGATCCGACGAGCCCCATCGTCCCCACTGCAGCAAACGCTGACGATCAAACGCGTCCACACCCGTGCGACAGCCAGAGAATCGTCGCTCATAAGAGTGATCGTTTGAAGGGCAAATAATCGATTGAACGAGGATGTAAACAAACCAGCCATCAAAAGTGCAACAGCTAATTTCTATACGAATGTTAATTTATCTAAATTAGCCTAAATTCTATATAATTAAACTGAAGTAAAGTTACTATCCATCTACAGAATTTAAGGTAAAGTGTATTTGTGAAGTATAAGCCTAAAATTATGATGCTATGTGCCAAACAAGTGCTAACTTAAATTATGCTACCTTACAACTAATTACTATGTACTAATTGGAACCAGGGTTGCCACATGCACAGATTTATCAAGGTTGACACAGATTTTTATAATTTTTCTCATACAGATATCTCTATTTAAAGATTACAGATTTTTTAGATAAACCAAAATTTTTATGATTTTTGACAATTGCTTGTCCACTAGAAAACCTCAAATTTATAATATGTGTACATTTCAAGATTCAACTTTTTACCAATTCTACTTTCATTAGGCCCATGAAGCAAAAGAAAATAATTGACACCGACACCAACAATTAATAAGAAACTTGCGATTTAGAATTGGAACCTGACACCTTGCACCACGCAATACATTCTTCCGCTCTCCTGGACAAGAATATTTGTTTTTGCTTTGATTCGCTTTGTTAATTTAACAAAATACATAAAAGGTTCTTCGATGTGAGCTAAATTTTTAGGGGGAACACTAAAGTGACAGCTGACAGTCTGAAAGACAGATTGTGCGTGTGCCTTAAAATGATTGCTTCAGAAATTTTTTGAGACAATCTTTAAATTTTTTCAAAGATTCAATGAAAAAATCTCAAACATTCCTTAAGATATTCCTTCTGGCGTTCCTATAGGTATTTTTCAGGTGTTTATAGGCATTCCTCTTAGGATTTTTCAGGCATTTTCTGGCATCTCATCGGCAGTAAAGGGTGTATTCGATAAAAATGGCACACAGAAAATATTCTGTAACTTTTGAATCGTATGAGTAAAAAACCTAGAAATTTGAGTAGATCTTATCCATAGTGTATTATTTACATCTGCCAAGTTTCATAGTTATACATTCAGTAGTTCCAGTCATGTCGTCGAAACAAGAAATTGTCCGTGAGAAAATTTTGTGCACTCACAATCAAAATCCAGGGGCGTCCCACCGGTGGATTGCTAAAAGGCTTGGAATTGCAAATACAACTGTGTCTCGTGTAATAAGAACCTTCAAGGAGCGTCTGAGTGTCCAAAGGAAGGAAGGGAGTGGTCGTAAAAGTGGTCCAATAGACAGTAAAATGGCCAGGAAAGTCGTACAACAATTCAAGAACCGTCCAAACATGTCAATTCGAGATGTCGCTAAAAAGTCTAAGGTGTCAGTCGGTTTTGTGCAGAAAACCATGAAGCGTGCTGGGTTACATGTTTACAAAGTGCAAAAAGCCCCAAACCGGAATGAAAAACAAAACATCACTGCGAAAACCCGCGCCCGGAAACTTTACACGAAGCTGCTCACCAAATCCGGTTGCATCGTGATGGATGACGAAACATACGTCAAGGCCGACTCCCATCAACTTCCTGGGCAAGAATATTTCGTTGCCAAGTCGAAGTTCGATGTTCCGGAGGATGTTCGAAAGAAGAAACTATCGAAATTTGCAAAGAAGTTTCTAATCTGGCAGGCGATTTGCGGATGTGGTGAAAGAAGTGCTCCCTTCATCACTTCCGGAACAATAAACGGTGCGATTTAGACGGAAGAGTGCCTAAAGGATCGTCTCTTGCCATTCATTAAGAAGCACAAAGGATCAACTCTGTTTTGGCCTGATCTAGCATCCTGCCACTACGCTCGAAACGTATTGGAGTGGTACCGAGCCAACGGAGTCAATTTTGTGCCAAAGGATATGAACCCACCAAATTCACCGGAACTTCGTTCAATTGAAAAATTCTGGGCAATTATGAAAACGGAACTTCGCAATTTTGTTTGTTACCGGCGGGTTGTTTTTTTTCCTTTTTTTTTTTGCTTCTTATACACCTACCGGTGAGTTCTTTTTCTGTGGTCAGAGAGATAATCGCGCGCGCATGATTCCCTAAGCAAAACGCGAACCTGTAAGGGTCACAAACACTGAGGGCTAAATTTTCGAAGCTTTGCTTTGGTTAAAGCCCAAAAAGTCTCGATTGGTCGTGCCTCCGGGCAGTTTTGCGGCAAGAAACATACATTTTGACTTTAGTACCATTCTAAAGTGTCCTTTCGTAATGACATGATGCCAAATCAGGCCAAAACACTACTTGACCTTCGTGCTACCTGATCATCGGCAATAACTAGATGTTTTACCACACTCGCATATTGCCTGCCAAACCATAACTTTCTTACCGAATTTTTCGGTAAAAATTGCCTTCTCCGTTTCGGGGATGTCTGTGTCTTTGCTTACAGTATAGAATTGTGGTCCGGGAAGCGTTTTGTAATCTAGTTCCACATACGTTTCATCGTCCATTATTATACACCCAGAATTTCTACACAATAACGAATCGTAGAGTTTGCGGGCCCGTGGTTTCACGGACGCGGCCTGTTTTGGGTTCCTTTTGGGTTTTTTTCTGCTTTCGGTATGTTTTTAGCCAAAGTCTTTCTTTGACACGCATGACGTCACTTGACGAGGTCCCTAGTTTTTTCGCAACATTCCGCACGGAAGTCGCTGGTTTTCGCTTGTAGGCATCCCCGATCTTTTTATCGATATGCGGACTAACAGGACCGGATTTCCGACCACTCTTCGGCGCATCTTCAAACGTACACAGTTCTCTATATTTTCGAATCGTAGATCGTACCGCTCCGACGCTTACACCCTCTTCCTTGGCCAATTTTCTCAAGGAGAGTCCGCGCACAGTGCACCATTTGTGCACGATACTTTTTCGTTGTTCCGGAGTAAGACCGCGCATTTGGATAGGTAACACAAAACTGAGCACTTTTTTGATGCTATGTCATTCAGAAATGTGCAAACAAAAGGACGCAGCCAAAACATGTTGGAATATTTCACTATATTCTAAGTGACCGTTAAAATAAGGTGTGCTTATACTTTCTGGAACAGTCGTTATATAAAAGTTTGAGTTCGACCTGGTTGCTCATTCAACATTCCGATGCCGTAACGAACGGTGCTTGTTAGAAGCAGCACCAACAACAGTGGTGTCCGAAACAACGAGCGTCCACCCTCCGAACAGGATCAGCAGCAGCAACAGCGGTGTCCGAAAGAACAAGCGACCATCCCCCTACAAGGATCATTGTGGTGGCGAAGGGAGCTGGTGCATCCCAACGGCGTTGTGACAATGGAAGAAAATAAGTTCGTCAGAACACCCGGCCACAAAGCCGGAAATCACGACAGTATCATGGAGTTGAAATCTTTAAAAGATCTGCATCCATCTACCACCAGATGGCTATGGTTGGAGTCTATTGTCAAAAGGAATTCGGTACGGTTTTCCGAGCTCGTGTTGTTTTTCTCGTTCCAAGCCAACTGCGACAACAATCCAACCACACAGCGTATTTTCTGTCTATCTAATGACAGGATGCCCATGATGATGATGATGATGATGATGATGTAATACTACCATCTATTGCAGCAAGGAAACTTTCCATAGCAGTGGAATAATCTGAAAAACGATTTGATCAGGATTCTATTATTGTTTGTGATCATCAAGCTCCTGTATGAAGGGCCAAAAACGTTTGGGCGGGCCCGTAAGCAGAGACACTTACGCGAAACCCGCGAATATAGGGAAAAGGATCTCCTTCCAAAAGCAAGTTCACACGCACAGCACTAGAATCGAGCCCTCGATTGACAGAATAAACCCAATAGATGGGGTCGAAGAGCCCGCCCTCGTTCCACGAAATGTTAACAATAGGGAGGAGGCAGTCCCATGCTCCCTATCCAAATCGTTTTACTTGGGTGCCCTGATGGTCCCTCCCTTTCCCCGTTATATGTTATTTAATATATGATATATTTTGTACACAACAAATTAAGATACCATTATAAACAAAAAAGCCAATTTATTCAAATTTCAAACTTGAATGGATTGTTACTGAAAAATAAATAAAAGTTAGATATGTATCAATATCCTACTAGTCCTGGGAAAGCTGAAAACAGAATAGATCATTCGAAATATAAAAGATAAAATTTCAATAAAAGATATTATTTTATAAAACATTGTAATATTTGTAATATTTTTCTTTATACTGTTCTAGCAACATTTCAAAGATAGAGTGAACGAAGAGTCCGGTTTGATGATTCCTGAAAGAAATGGCTTATCTTACCATAATACCATAAACACAACATTAAAATATAATCCTACATTACTTATAAGCACATGCCAGCCTTTTATGAATATAATAGTTGAAGTTCAGAAGTGCAATTTTAAATAAAATGGTATGCTGAAATGCTGAGATACAAATTCCGCCTTTGATGCCTGGCATGTTGCTCCAGTCTCTTACATAGTTTTGGAATGCAAAGATGATTCCAAAGCGTGCTGAAATTAATAATAAAATGGGAATAGAAAATATACAATATGATTTAAAGGTATAAGATCTTCGGTCGCACCCCCTCACTTCGCTATTGTCAGATTGACAACATTGCCCAGGCTACGCCAACCAGCGTCTCCGTGTTTCAGCTGGCAGTCTTTTGTGATCATATGACTCGTGGAGGCGTGAGGTAGGAACTTGTGAGGACGAGAGGTCGGTCGCACCCTCCTTCGAAGTTGTCAACTCACCATTTGAAGCCCATCTAATGACAGGATGCCCATCATCAATAAAGCGAACCGTATCTTCCAGTCAGAAGTTCCGGAATGCCCGAAAATGTGCAATCAGCTGAAGTCTCATTGATGGTTCTCCTAGCAAATATTTGTGAGGATGATAACCTAAGACACATTATTTATTTTATTTATTTCATTTCTATTCATTATCAAAAACACAACGTAGGATTCCCGCCCGTGCGCGATCATATCCTGGTCACGGCACCACAAATTTATGTTGGCGCCATTACCCTAAGTTGTGAATTTTCTTGTCGCACCAAGGTTTCAGCGGTGGGCAGCAGCAGAGAATTAACTAGCACAAGATTCCCAAATAATTCCCAGTGCTTTGATGGATTCGTCGGGGTTGAAGTGCAGAGCAGATTGCGTTCCAACTTGTTCATCGCTGAGACCTTGCAGCACCTCGAGCCGGTTTGCCGTCCACTTCCTTAGCTCGAAGCCTCCCTTCTTCAACAATTCGTCGAGCTCTGTACGTAGAAGGATTGCTTCGTCGATTGAATGAGCACCACCAATAAAGTCGTCGACGTAGAAACTTTTCTTCAACGCTGGACCGCCTTTCGCATATGCAGCGCCTTCATCTTCTGTGAGTTGCAGGGGAGTACATGTTGCTAGGTAGGAGGATGGAGCAAAACCGTAGGTAACCGTCAGCAGTTCATAGATCTGGACTGAAGCAGACAAGGAGAATCGCCAAAAGATACGTTGGAACGGCGTGTCCTCCGGGTGAACAAGTACCTACCGGTACATTTTGGCAATATCCGCAACTAGAGCAATGGGAAACGTACGAAACCGCAAAATGATGTCTAAAAGATCGTCCTGCACCACAGGACCCACACAAAAAGCTTCGTTGATGGAGAAGCTGGTAGAAGTTTTCGCAGAGCCGTCGAATACGACCCGGACCTTGGTTGTCGTACTTGCTTCCTGAATTACGGGGTGGTGGGGCAGGTAATATGCTGGAGTACTTCCGTCGTCCACTTTGACCAACTGCATGTGGCCAAGGGAGATAAACTCTTTGATGAATTGATGATATTCGTCCTTCAAACGCGGGTTTCGTTCTAGGCGTCTTTCTAAGTACTCGAACCGTCGTAGGGCGTTGTCTCGGAATTCACCCAGCATTACTTCGAAATCTGGCTTCCTAGGATACCGAACAACATATCGGCCATCAGCGATAGATTGATACAGAGTTTCGCAGCGTCGTTCTTCTACTGAATGTTTGTCAGTGGTTGTCAATTCTTCGGTCTTCCAAAATTTTTCCAAGCATTCCTCCAACGAAATCATCGAAACTTCGATTGCATGACATGAAATCGATGGTGCAGATGTCTGTGCGGTAGACGTAGAATTTGCTGAACCTGCTACGATCCAACCAAAAACGCTATTGACTAGGAGTGGAAGATCTCTACCAAGCTGAATACGTTCAGAGCTGGGGAAGAAGGAGTAAAAATGTCTAGCGTCCAGAACCATATCTATCGGTTGACTCTCGTTAAACGACGGATCTGCCATAAACAAATCCTCCGGAATTTTCCATCCTGAAATCGATATGTTTTGCGAAGGAAGAACAGCCGTCACTTTGTCCATCACTAGAAAGTTTGCACCGCATGAATAGCTTCCCTTTCTGGACTGCACTTCCGCGAAAACCGATTCGCTAATTGGTTTGGATAAACTGGCTGGCTTAGCTGGCCTGCTCCTTGTATGGTCATGTTTGCTGGCTGTCGCCGCAGTCGCAGAATTTTCGCCATTCGGTCCGTGATAAGATTTGGTTGTGAGGCACTGTCAAGAAGTGCGCGAGCTAAATATTCAACACCGTGCGTAACGATGACTTTTACAACGACGGTCAGTAGGAAGACATTCTCACGAGGTTGCTGCAGGGCTGTGCTGACTTCAACTGTAGGAACATTTTCAGTGGCGGTAACCATAGACTGAGTACCCGATGCAACCGTAGGTGATGCAGGCGTGGGAGATCTTGGAACGACTATTTCTGAACTAGGAGAGGTATTTTCATTGCTAATCCGGTTGGAATTATCAGTTTGCCCAAGATGGAGAAGAGTGTGATGACGTCGATTACATTTTCGGCAACTGAAACTGGAAGGACAGTTGCGAACGAAATGATCAACCCTCAGGCAATTGTGACAAAGGCGCTTTGAGCTCACTAGCTGCTGTCGTTCGCTTGGCGAAAGTCGAATGAATTTCGTGCACTTCGCTATTGGATGCGACTGATTGCAGGCGATGCATTTTTCCCCTGAACCTGTCGTCGATGCACAAGAAGCAAGGCGAAGCTGTGAGTGAACATGAGTTTTCCTCGGTGGGTGAGAATGACTGCTGGAACCAGAAGTAAACTTGAGTGTGTGGTGATTCACGGAGATGGATTCCAACACACGCGTCCTCCGTTGAAAAAAATGATGAGGCAGCCATAATCCGGGTTCGTTACCGTAGACGCATGGTCTTCCCACGCCGTGTACACAGAAGATGCTCCAGAATAGCACTCCAAGTTTCGGTCGGTTCTCCAAGCTGTCGCAAAATCTTTGTGTGGCGCTCGAATTCGTCCACCAATGTATGTAGTGCTGCAGCGGACACCTTTTTCATGCGTGGAATGTCGAATGCGCCTGTAGGTGCCGCTTCTTCAACAAATAATCATTGGAGTATCGGGTTTCCAGCGTCTGCCAAAGCGTAGTTGGCGGAACTAATGCCAATCGACTCGATCAATTATGCAGCATCACCCTTGACGGCTGCTCGCAGATAGTGGAACTTTTGAATCGCTGGCAAATCTGGATTCGAGTGGATGAGTGCCATGAAGGTGTCGTGGAATGCAAGCCATTGCATGTAATCCTCATCAAACTCGGGTAGAGATATCGTCGGCAATTTGATCCCAGAGAGAGTCGACGATGCTTGGGGGAGTTGAGGGATGTGCTCGTTAATAAGAGGAGGCAGTTTCGAAATGAGGCTGGCTTTTATTTCGAATAGGCGTGGTTCAAACCCCGCACGAATGGTAGCATGCTCTGCCCTACCCTGACTCGTCGTAGCACTATCCTCAAGCTGTGCCTGAACCGCTTCCAGGTTGTTCCATACGCTGTCCAGGTACTCAAGCCGCAACTGCACCTGGGCCTGATCTCGCTGGGCGTCAAATGCAGCGATAAAAGTTTCTGCACGATCTAATGATGAAAGCAGCGTATCTCGTCGTGATAGCAGCTGGGCTCTCATCTGCTCTGCCGCCATTTCGTGCACTGAATGAACGATCAGTAGTACACACTCGTTGAACAACCTGCGCACCAAAGAACAACAAGTAGACCCACTGGGAATACGATAGCAAACTTGGACAGGTACTCACCTTGTCCAAGGCAAAATGTGCCTTGTATTTTAATACTGCCAACAGGAACACGATGCAGTACCATCCGTACTGTAATTCGACACGGAAACCCGCAGCAAATCGTATAACAGCTTCGTAGATATTCTGATTTCTCAGCACACGAAATTTCGAATGCTACAGAGTGTCGTGAAATGTCCAACACTGATATAGATGGTCCACCGATACGGCTTCTAGGCTGAGGCGATGCCAACGCAGGAAAATCACAATGGCCAATGTCGCAACTAGGGACGCTACGATGAATAGGCCGATGATGAAAATGGCGCAACAAGGCCAGAAACAATACCACTCCGGGATGAATAGCGGTCGTTGCTCGAGGACAATCAGGAACAATCGGAAAGAATTGAGCTCTTCTCAGTTCAATGCCGTTTTGCGCCAGCTCGGAAGATGGCGATGCCCAGTGAAACACTTAACTCGTTGTCCAGGCAGTATCCTGGTCACGGCACCATATTTATGTTTGCGCAATTACCCTACGCTGTGATTTTTCTTGTCGCACCAAGGTTTCAGCGGTGGGCAGCAGCAGAGAATTAACTAGCTCAAGAACTTTTAACAACAAACTAGGTCTAAAGTTCGACCGTTAGCACCAGTTCGAGGATGTGGATTCACACTCTCAGACCGTGCTGCCAGAAACAACAAGCAGTTATTGCATCTATGGTCAATTTCACTGATAACATGATAACTCGTGGGAAGTTACAAGACAAATGAGAATATCGGTTCATCGTACAGATCGCTCTCGAGCCATTAGCCCCAAAAACTCTGTTGGTGAAGTTCTGATTGCAGGTCGCTCAACCTCCGCCTCTCATCGACTCCACTCACCAAGTTGCGCAGGTATCGAGCAGTTGTGCGTAGTTGTTAGCCTATCGACTAAATTGGTATTTTTGTGAGTGTTGTATTTACCTCCGGGGTGATTGTTGTTTAATTGTTGTTTTTGTTGATGATGTTTAAACTGATGGCTGGCTTATAACGTTGCGCCTTACCGAATGATGGCTGCCAACTAGATCAAACACAAGCACCTCGTAGTTGCGCCAACCGGCTGGCTACAACTTCACCACCACTGGCAGATGTTTTTGAAACAGACTTGTTTCGCCCGAGAATGTTAGTGACTCGGTTTAGTTGATGTACTGTTGATCGACCGCGTCGAAAACCAAACTGTATATCAAGCAAGATGTTGAGTTCGTTGGCAGATACAAGGAACCGCCGGTAGACTGATTTCTCAAAAAGTTTGGACAATCCCGAGAGAAGTTTGATGGGTCGATAGCTCTTGGGAGTGGAAGGATCTTTCCCAGGTTTCCTGATGAATATGACTCAAGCTGACTTCCAACAAAAGGGGAAGTACCCAAGTAACAATTTTAGTTTTATTCCAGCCGTATAGCACTCCTCCGACTTTGTTGATAAAACTACATTCAAAACTGTTTTGTCTACCAACACCTCCTTTATGCTTCTTTAAAGCCGAAATTTGTACAAAATGGCCCACTCTATAGACGGTTGTGAAAACAAGTTGATAAAACCTTTATAAGAACATAAAGATTTTGAAAATGTTCCAGTGAAAGATGTTATGACCACTTGAGACCCTTCATAAAACCTATTGGTTGCCATGAAAACCAGAATGTGGCTAAATGGCCACAGCTGTCAAACTTCACTGTGAAATCGAGGATGGTTTTTGTTGTTCTGCTTTGTTCGATTCTCTGATCTTCTGATTCATTTAGCAGTCAACAAAAAAAGTTCTAGTGTTGCGGAAAATGTTGTTTGATAGCAAAATATCCAAAACAAATTGTGTTTTCTTCAGCTTATTATGCTCCAAATTATATGCGGAATTATTTTTATGGTGAATATTGGCACGATAAGAGCCAAAAATAAATGCGCCTCGGAAATTATGCGAATTTACAACAACATAAATCAAATTTAAACAAATATATTCGATACATTAATCATGAATTTCCTGAAAAGTGCTTGGAATTGGAGGAGATGATTAAAAGAATGCCGAAATTAGTCTCTGATCTACAGTTTGAACCATTGAAAATTTGATTTCCACATTTATTTTTTCCACATTTCAATTATTTCTTATATTTCAATATGGCGATTGGAATAAAATCACAATTCTGTCATAAAGCCAATCTTTCTTCCCAATGACTATTATAAAACTATTTGATTTTATGGCGACTTTCTGCCATGCCAATTTGCCGCTTAATGCATTTACTGGAGGCAAAATGGTTCTAGAATGCTTTTTCAACTGACCATCATAAGATAAAATCAATGAGTCCTAAAACGGCATTTCAATACAGCATTTTACGAGTTCATAAAGTCGAAATAAAACCTTTGACAGGAGTAAAAGGATGTTGAGAAACAAGGTTTTAAGATCGTTGTAAACAAGCTGTGTAGGTTTTCATAAACCCGACTAAAATATGAAACCTATTGGCACCTCTTGGTGTCATAATAAAACCAAATTTATTTCTAGTGGCTTTGATAAAACCTTAATAAAATTTAATAAAGCAGGATGGTTTTGGCAATCTTACTTGGGTAGTTAAGTCGAAGGCATTTATTAAAAATTAATGCTAGATGTGCATTTTGTCGAAACCTGTGGCCTTCATGTTCTTCGTCGATTTGATATAGGTCGACAGTTCATCAGCGGTGATTTCTAATTTCTCTGAAAAGTCATTGGGACATAGATGGATGTTATTTGCATGCTCGTTAATGGCAGCTTCGTGAGGACTAATGATGTTCTGATCAAGATTGTGGGAGCTGACAAAGTGTCCAAGTCCATTTCTTTTCCTGTTATATATGAACGACGTGAACTGGGTCCTCAGATGCCTGAAATTATCCTACGCGGACGACCTAAAGCTGTACTACGTCATAAAATGTCCAGAAGACGCCGATTTTCTTCAACAGGAACTACAAGTGTTCGACGACTGGTGCCGGATCAACAGAATGTCCTTAAATGTATCCAAATGCTCGGCTATCTCCTTTGGCCGAAAACGTGCGATGTATCTCCACGAGTACATCCTTCGAGGAACACGCTTGAAACGTGAAACAACAGTCAAGGATCTGGGAGTAATGCTCGACTCCAAACTGTCATTCGAGAATCACATTGCCTATATTGTTTCTAAAGCCTCATCGCAGTTAGGATTCATCTTCCGCTTCGCAAAAAACTTCAAAGACGTTTATTGCCTGAAGGCACTATTTTGCTCTTTGGTTCGTCCTTTTTTGGAGTACTGTGCTGTCGTTTGGTCTCCTTTCTACCAAAATGCAGTCCAGAGGATCGAAGCCGTTCAGCGAAGGTTTATACGCTTTGCTTTGCGACATCTTCGTTGGCAAGACCCTCGCAGATTGCCAAGTTATGAAAGTCGGTGTAAGCTCATCAGCCTGGAATTGTTGGAAGGGAGGCGTATGGTGGCCAAAGCGTGTTTCGTTGGTGACCTCTTTCAGGGAAACATCGACTGTTCAACTTTACTCAACACTCGACGACGAAACCTACGTTTACAATCTTTCTTTATAAACCGGCACTCAAGGACCAACTACGGCAAACACGAACCTGTGCTAAGCATGTGTCGCGTTTTCAACAGCTGTTATAACGTGTTTAATTTTAATGTATCCCGTAATGTTAATAAGCGTTGTTTCCGAAGATGTGTGTGTTAGTTATTGTATGTAATTAAGTGTTATCTAGTTGTCATTGGGATAAACATTTTTATCTGTTGACGAATAAATAAATAAATAAAACAAAGACAAACTGTACCTCACTGTACTTTAAGAACAAAAAAATATCAATACAAATCATTCCTCTTCGTTTCTAATGAAAATTCGCACTTTCTTCTTTATTCCTCCCATCAAACGCTGCACACCTCCGGAGCCAACTTCCTTGGCACATTTGTTCCACATTTTGGTCATCTGAGTCGCGTCCCGAGCCGTTTTTCCACTTTTCTTAAGCTTCCGCTGCATTATTGCCCAAAATCTCTCGACGGACCGGAATTCTGAGCAGTTGGGTGGATTTATGTTTTTATCGATGAAATCTATGTTATTATTGCGGTACCACTGAATGACTTCCCGGCTGTAGTGACAACTCGCCAAATCTGTCCAAAACTTCACGGGACCTTTCAGGGGGTTTAATAAAAGGTAGTACGCGGTTTTTGAGGCATTCTTCCTTGTACAGCCTCGAGTCCATCGTCTTATTCGTCACGAACACCTTGGTCTTTGCTCCGCGGCTGCATATCCCTTGCCAAATCATTAGTTTTTTTTTTTGGAAAATTTGTCCATAAAAGCAAACTTAAACTTCGCAGGAAAATCTCCTCGTACCGTCGCCATGTAGACTTTTTGGCCAGGAAGCTGTCCGAAATCCATTTTGACGTAGGTTTCATCGTCGAAGAGCAGGCATCCTTGGTCCGAGCTCGAGTTTTGGTGACGAAACATTGATTCAACGTTCTTTTTGGATGCTTGCTGGCTCGATAAGAACAATATCCTGCTCGCAAACGAATTCTTCGAACGGTACTGCGAGCAGCAGCGTATTTTTGTGCGATTTCATTATCTGATAGTCCAGGGTTTGCTCTGACGGTTCTCAACACCTTCTGGTTCAGCTTGCGGTCATATGTTCCACTACGACGCCTACCTTGAGGCACTCGATCCACGCTCTTTCGCTCGCTGAAACGTTTGAGCACATCATACACGGTTGATTTGGCGAATTTCAACGGTTTTGCGATTTTTATTGCGCACCACGTTGGATTATGAACGTGAGTGTGCAGAATTTATTCTCTCCTCTCGGCTTCCATCTGGAATAACTTTTGACTCACTGCACGAAACATCGTGAAATTTATAACACAGACAGTAAGCGCCTAACTTAACAAACCGGCGTAAAAGAATTCTTGCAGCGGTTACTTGCCATGCCACTGCAACACAATAAGTGATTCCGGATTATAACTGGACAGAACTTTATCTCAGCAGCGTTCTCCGCGGGTGTAATCAAACGATCCTAATAGTTATTGTTGTCTAGTGGGATCAACGGATGAATGGGCCTAGGCTTGGTTTTCAAAAATTTTGTTTTTTTTTCAGAACGGCTTTGCACAATCTTGGAGTGCGCGGATTTTGTTGGCAAAATTATTGTTTCTGAGATCCACCATTCTGGCCTTGAGGATTTTGTTCAAGTGGTTGCAGTCTGTTTTTAAGGCAGGCAGACCAAACTCTTAGAAATGGAAAAGGGTAAATGCACCCTTCTTTCTGGGGAAATGCTCCTTAAACTTTGGAAAAATGCTCCTTAGATGCGTTTGCCCGGTATAATGCAATCGGAGGTATTAACCTTCTGGTTAGCGCTTGCCGAGTGTTTTGAAGGGTCTTAAGTTTCTTCAAGATTGTATAGTTTTGACGGGTTTTAAGTTTCTGAATTTAAGAGTCATCAAAACGAAATTAAGACCCGTCAAAACGAAATTAAGACTCTTCGAAATGAAATGAGAACTCGTCAAAATGAAATTTAAACCCGTCAAAACTACGTTGAAGATTGCGCTATACAATCTTGAAGAAACTTAAGACCCGTCAAAACAACCGGCAAGCGCTAACCAGAAGGTTAATACGTCCGATTGAATTACACCGGGCAAACGCATCTAAGGAGAATTTTTTGCAAAGTTTAAGGAGCATTTCCCCAAAAAGAAGGGTGCATTTACCCTGCTGCCCTTAGAAATTATGAATTTTACACGACACGTAATTCATGTTTGTAAAAAGTCGGGGAACGTAAAGAAGGATATCGTGTAAAAATATGTCTCCTGAAACTGACAAATACGCAAATCGACGAAAGATGCGTTTGAGTGAATTTATTTTCTTGTCTCTTTCAACTCATAATTATGTGCTAAAGGACGCTTGCATGTGTCGGTCTCAGTGGACAGAAAATTACATGACATTTTGGTAATGTGCAGTACGTTGATACTGGCTGCGAGTGGTGTTTCGTAGACGGATCAAATTTTTAGTGAGACTATCAATAGTTAAGGAGTTGCTCACCTTTGACTTCCCTCACCTCCCTATGAGACCTCCCTTACTTACATTTCAAGTCTGTGATAGGAAAAATACTGTACATTTGATAAATTTACTCTGCAAAATTTTATTATAAGACATCACCTTATGTTTGCGCTATTTCCATAGTTTATGGTTAAAAATCAATAATTTGAAATATTTGAATCAAAGCGTAGAAATGTGTCCGATCGATTGATGCAAAAAACTTGAAAATTTTAGGATAAACGACTGAGATATTATCGCTTAAAACCTGACCACTTTTCGTGACGGTCGCAATTAGATTTTTTTTTATAATTGTACCTCAGTATAGAAAATAAAGACGTAGTCATACGCCACAAAAATATTTAGATTGAATTTCATTCAGTTTTCTTCAAAATATCTAAACAAAACATCTGTGTGCTTTCACGAATTTCGTACACAGTATAAAAAATAGAACTAAATTAACCATGAGGTCACAACCTGAGAGGTCATATTATTATGACTATCGAAAGGAGTTGAATGAAATAAAAGTGACCATAAAAATCATCAGACTCTATGACCCCACCAATTGTCCGTCACACGTAACGGTCCCAGCCAATGCACTCTGCTGAAATTAAAATCGCAGCGAAAAAACACACCCGAGAGAGCACTTCCCATCCGTATGATACCATCGAGCAAAAAAAAAAAGGCAGCAGTAGCAGTTGCAGTCGTAGTTGAAGTTCGAGAGTTGTACAGAAATGAAAACAGTAGCGATAACATTATTGTTAACTCCTTCCCGATTGCTCCCGTCTGCACCCGGACCATCTAGTCGTGGAACTGCGAGGGCGGATGCTGTGCTGCACTTTTTCGCGCACTGTCCCATTATAATCAACACGATTCGGTTCAGTGACTGCCGCCTCACTTAGACTCGCTGGTCGTCGCGTCGCAGGATGGCAAGTATGATGCTGAATGTTTCCGCCGCTTGGACTCGCGCCCTGCATTCGCCAGGGTAAGGGTGTGAAACGACAACATCGGGTTCCTGGTCCGGTGAACAAGTTGTTAATTTGAACTCAACACATTCACCCACCCACCCACATTTATGACCCTCGGCAGTCAGGGGAGCATCGGATGGAGAGAGCACAAAAAAAGACACTATTGTTACGCCCCAGTGGCCATCACTGGTAGTATGACTTCATATCACCGGAAACGGGCAGTGCGGGATCTGCCCTGGAAGAGGTGAAAGCAGATCCTGGTCATCGATACAACTACATTCCACTAGGAACAATAATGTGGGAACGATTCTGCGATGGCGGTGAGAGAAACCAACAAAGTGCTTTAAGAATGGGGTCCAAATTACGATTATCTCGTTTCGGAAGGGGCTCAATGGAGATCAATGAGTTTGCAATTCGAACAAAGTGTTTTGGTTGTAATTCAATCGGTTAGAGATTTCAAGTGGATGTATTTCGGCATCCTTTGACTTCTGCTTTGACCCATCGGTGATCATTGCAGAGGACAGTGCATCGTCGTCATTTATAAAACTTTAATGAGTGAAAACAGCCATTAAGAAGTTCCTTCTGTGACGATATTAAGAAAAACATTTCGAAATACCAAACTTATAAGAAGTTTTTTTTATATAGGTTGTAAGTTTGGTCCATTATTCAATACAGAGTTTTTGCAGTTTTTCAATGGAGTACGCTTTTCTTTGCAAACATAAAAACAATAAAAAGCAATGGAAGGGGGCACAATTTTTCAATCTGGAAGATTGCAAACTCACTTCAAAACTGCACGCAGCAACAGTAACCAGAATGAATAATCTCCTCTTCAGGATATAGTATTTATAGGATGGAACGGTCAAAACTTGGTCACCTCAAATATAACGGAATGTTGACTCTATTTTGTTTTTGATATTTTCTATTCAGTTGTCATACTGGCGCACAGTGATTCCAAGGCGGGAAAAAGTCGAAAAATCAACTTACACATTTCACAATAATTATATTTTTGTAATTTGTTTCACCATTTGACATTTTATTTTTCCAAAATTTTATTAAGATTGGGTCGAAATTGCGCTCTCTACAACTTTTCATAGTATGGGTTCTACATGGTCGTGGTTTTTTACTCCCATATAAAATGTTTGGAGAATCGAAAAAAAACTTCAACTATGTTTTCAGATGTGAGCACACAGGCGCACATACATCACAATTGGCTTATTTTAAAGATTTGCTTTGCCAGCTTTCCAAAAATCTGGATATCATCGTGCGCAAACTTGCGCATATGCGGTTCCGGGAGGTCAGAGTCTTTGAATGTCTGAGAAACTCGTAAAAATGTCTCAATCTCGAACAAGACTTACACGGTTTTACCCTTATTACGAAGAAGTCTATAGATATATTTATCTTGGGAAACCAACATTCGATCCGAAGCCTGGAGGGGCGAGTATTATATACATCGACCTCAGCTCAATGATCTGAACACATGTATTTGTATGTATGTATGTATGTATGAATTTAACGAAATTTTTAACTTAGTTTCCCAAGCAACTACTGAACCGAATTGAATGAAACAACTGCCAAATTAAAGGTAATGTGATCCCATACGTTTTAAACTTTGTTGGAATCGGTTCACTGGTTCTGGAGATACCCCCGGAGAAGTGGCCAATTTCTGACTTCGATCAAAACCCATCATGCAACACCTCAAATTACATGATAATTCAAAAATAAGTCCAATAACGATGACATAAAAAGCCCAGAACCTAAAAAGTTACATCCGGATTGATGTTCCGACTGCTTTTGGGAAAGTGGTAAGATTTGGATTGATGATGATGATGATATTAAACTACCATCTATTGTAGCAAGGTAACTTCCCAAAGTAGTGGAATAATCTGAAAAACGATTTGATCAGGATTCTATTATTGTTTGTGATCATCAAGCTCCTGTATGAAGGGCCAAAAACGTTTGGGCGGGCCCGTAAGCAAAGACACTTACGCGAAACCCGCGAATATAGGGAAAAGAATCTTCTTCCAAAAGCAAGTTCACACAGACAGCACTAGAATCAAGCCCTCGATTGACAGAATAAACCCAATAGATGGGGTCGAAGAGCCCGCCCTCGTTCCGCGAAATGTTAACAATAGGGAGGAGGCAGTCCCATGCTCCCTATCCAAATCGTTTTACTTGGATGCCCTGATGGTCCCTCCCTTTCCCCGTTATATGTTATTTAATATTTAGTACATTTTGTACACACAATATTAGGATATCATTATAGACAAACATACCAATTTATTAAAATTTCAAACTTGAATGATACTACCAATGGATTGTTACTGAAAAATAAATAAAAATTAGATGTGAATTAATATCCTTCTTGTCCTGGAAAAGCTGAAAACAGAACAGATCGTTATAAATTTCACAGATAAAATTTCAATTATAGATATTGTTTTAAAAGATATGTAGTAATATTTTTTCTTTATACTGTTCTAGTAACATTTCAAAGATAGCAATTGGAGTGAACGAAGAGTCCGGTTTGATGATTCCTGAAATAAATGGCTTATCTTACCATAATGCCACTAAACACAATATTAAAATATAATCTAACATTGCTTATAAGCACATGCCAGCCTTCTAGTAGTTGAAATTCAGAAGTGCAATTTTAAATTAAGTGTAATGCTGAAATGCTGAAGAACAAATTGAGCCTTTGATGCCCATCATGTTGCTCCCGGCTCTTACATGGTTTTGGAATGCAAAAATGATTCCAAAGCGTGCTGAAATTATTGATAAAATGAGAATGGGAAATATACAATATGATTTAAAGGTACACGATCTTCAGTCGCACCCCCTCACTTCGCTATTGTCAGATTGACAACATTGCCCAGGCTACGCCAACCAGCGTCTCCATGTTTCAGCTGGCAGTCTTTTGTGATCATATGACTCGTGGAGGCGTGAGGTAGGAACTTGTGAGGACGAGAGGTCGGCCGCATCCTCCTTCGAAGTTGTCAACTCACCATTTGAAGCCCGGAAAGTGGTAAGATTTGGATTTGAATCAAACTCCATAATGCGACACATAAAATAACACGATAACTCATAAATAAGTGCAATGGTGATGATATCTAGTTTCCAGGACCACACCCAACAAACATCGGTGTTGAATTAGAGCTTGTTCAAGCAAATTTGGAGAAGCTATTCAGCTGTTTCTTCTAGAATAGCTGAATAGCTTCTCCAAATTTGTTTGAACAAGCTCTAATTCAACACCGATGTTTGTTGGGCAATATTCACATTCGGATCCGTGTTCCTAGTACTCCCAAAAAAGGGTAAAAGGGTCAGATCTCACGATAGGTGGATACAGTAAGCTTTTGATTTTCAAATAAAGTTAAATGTTATGTGAGAACGAATTCACTGAAGTAGTCCATTTGTGATTTCGACTGGCCACTGCATGGTCCTCTGGATCATATAGTGCATTACTCTCGTTCTAGAGTGACGAAACATGAAAAATTCACTGTTTTATTTTAAGTTTTTCGGTTAGTTTTATAAACCAGGTACTATGTTTAACATTTAGCAAATGCTTCGGAAAATTATCACGTTTCAAGAAGAGAACAAAATAAACATGTTTTGCCAAATAAATGGTTAAAAAAGAAAGCAAAATAACAGATGCATCAGCACAACACTCAGCACTTCAAGAGTTCCAAATTATCTCACGAAACATTGGAAAAGTATAAGTCTCATAATAACCCCTCCCTGTTCCCCCTCTCGTTTTTCCTGTACTTTTCTTGTTACAAAACTTTAAATCCCATCCCCTCAAGGGCTGAAATTGTGCATGATCCAGTGACAAGCTTTTTATTTCGCTGAAACGAAAGATTTCCGGCAGCGGGGATCAAACTTTCATTGCGTTCTTTGATAGTATGTGTGACCAGTGTTGGTGACTTCCGAAAAAATCGGCAAACATTATTTATTGTTATCCAAGCTTGAAACAACCACATCGATAAATGTATTGGTAAAGGCATCATACGCAGGAACTCAGTGAGTGAACAAGATTAGATGTTTTGTAGATTACTTCATTCCACCATGCAAGTCGAATGGACAAGAACTCTGCCTACTTGTGATTCACTCTTCGTTGATTGAGTGGCTATGGAAATACGACCCAGTACTATCGCCAGATGATAATGTTCGGAGACGAGAGATGATAGCATTCACAGAATAATTCATAGTCTTTCAGTTCGAATGACGGTGTTGGAAGTTTTGTTAAGTATGTACCGTCTGGGAAAAACCAGCCTACTCAATAAGGTTTTTTTTTTCATTTTCCTGTCACACGTATCCTATAAGTCGTGACAATGTTTTTCAGGACTATTGACACAATGTGTTATGCACACCTTATAAATTTTATATCACATAACATTCAAGAAAAATCGATTGTCCAGTGAACAAGCGAACGGTGCGGTTCGTTGTGTACGCTCTCCGTTGCTTTGGAAGTTTGTCACGCGTTGTTTCCAAGTGCAGTTTTTTTTTTCTCTCGATAGTGTCCTCATCGCAGTTGATATCGAGTTTTGCTTTTTCTGAAGAAGAAAACGTGTGTTAATCAGTGCAACGACGCTATTAATTGCAATTAGCAATCGAATAGCCATATTGCTCCGCATCTATTCACGGCACGCACACCAGCAGTCCATCGTGTGTAGCGTGCAATCGTTCATCTGCCAACCACCACCGACCAGCGTCTTCATCATCGTCATCATTTTCATCATCGCTGAGCTCCACATCTAGCCCGTACAAGCGGCCACACATCGTCGCTCGGCAGCAGTAGCACATTCGTTGACCGGCTGCAGCAGATCAGTGATACATATAAGATAAGTTTTTGTTTCTCCTGAATACATTATAATTTAATTTTGAGTGAGTGCGTGTGTGTGTGAGAGAGTGTTTTTAGCTTTAGTTTGTTTTTCTGTGTTCGATTATTTTTAATTGCGTGAGGGTTTGAGCGTCATAAACTCCCACGTGAGAGCCATGGATGATTTGTCGGAAGACGAATCATCTATGGCGCGAAATGATGGGGTAGCTCATAAGGTTACCCGATCACGTGCTTATCCAGATGGTTCAGCTGGTCCATGGGTTGTCTTCTTTCAGCCCAAAACGAAACCTCTTAATGTATATCAGATCTCCAACGATCTGACGAAGCGATTCTCGGCCGTGACCGAGATAATAAAAGTGAGACCGAATAAACTTCGGGTCGTTGTGTCCAACCTTAAGCAAGCTAACGAGATTGCTGTCTCTCAGCTTTTTACACTCGAGTATCGGGTGTATATCCCAGCTCGGGGTATTGAAATTGAAGGTGTGGTCACCGAAACGAGTGTGAACCCTGAGATCCTGCTGAAACAGGGGGTTGGTCGATTTAAGAACCACCTGCTTTCTCCAGTGAAGATACTGGATGTGATAAGACTTGGCACAGTATCGATCACTAAGGGTGAAAAGAAGTTTACACCGTCAGACTCGTTTCGTGTGACCTTCTCTGGCTCAGCCCTCCCTCAATACGTCGAGTTGGGAAAACTTCGACTACCTGTGCGGTTGTTCGTACCTCGGGTCATGACCTGCCAAAAATGCCAGCAGATGGGACATACGACCTCCCATTGCGGCAATAAGGCACGCTGCTCCAACTGCGGGGAGAAACACGAGGATGGCGCCTGCGCAGACAGCACACCAAAATGCGCTTTCTGTAAGGGAACTCCTCCTCATGCTCTCTCGTTGTGCCCGGCGTACAAACAACGCGGGGAACAATTGGAACGCTCGCTAAAACAGCGTTCCAGGCAATCTTTCGCCGAAATGGTGAAAAAAGCCACACCATCACCCGATGCCAATACAAATCCCTTTGCTCCTCTGTCAGATGACGAGTCTGACTTTGATTTGGCTGAAGAGGGAACATCGTGCAGTTTTCCGGAAGGTGCCCCACGGAAGCGAAGACGCGTCCGCCCACGGAAAGTTGCTGAAAAAGAAGCCCGAGACCAGCATGCCTACTTCAAAAAAAGGTGGGAAAAAGGAAAATCCAATTCCTCCTGGTTTTCGTAGTACTAACTACACCCAGGACTTTCCATCTCTCCCGGGGACATCCAAAAGCCCTGATGCCCCGCTTTTAAGAACAGAAGCCCCCTCCTCAAGCGGGCTGTTCTCATTTGATAACATTGTCGAAGGTATCTTCAAGTACCTTGAAATTTCTGACCCTCTCAAAAGCATTGTATTGGCAATGCTTCCCACAGTGAAGACTTTCTTGAAGCAATTGACAATTAAGTGGCCCCTCCTTGCAGCTATCATTTCCTTCGATGGATAATTTTCCAAATGAGGTCGGGGATTTGATCACTGTTCTGCAGTGGAATTGTCGAAGTTTTGTTCCTAAATTGGAATCTTTCAAATTTTTGACTCACAATACCGGTTGTGATGCATTTGCTATTTGTGAAACATGGCTCTCTCCCGAAATCGATCTTCCGTTTCATGATTTCAACATTATTCGTCTTGATCGTGAGGATTCACGTGGAGGAGGAGTACTTTTGGGGATCAAAAAGTGCTACTCCTTCTATAGAGTGAATTTTCCTCCTATTCCAGGTATTGAAGTTGTCGCATGTCAGGCTGTTATTAAAAATAAAAGCCTTTGCATTGCTTCCGTTTATATTCCTCCTAGAGCCTCAATAAACCAAAAACAACTTTCAGATATTTGTTCGGTTCTTCCTGCTCCGCGGTTGATCATGGGAGATTTTAACTCTCACGGTACAGGCTGGGGAGAACTGTACGACGACAACCGGTCTTCCTTGTTATATGACCTCTGTGACAACTTCAATATGACAGTTCTTAACAATGGAGAAGTAACACGTTTAGCTGGTCCATCCTCAATTGGCAGTAGATTAGACCTCACACTTTGTTCGAATTCATTATCGTTGGATTGCACATGGGATGTGATTCAAGATCCCCACGGTAGTGATCACTTGCCCATACAAATTTCGATTGCCACCGGGTTCAATCCGTCGGAATCCATCAACGTCGCGTATGATCTTACCCGTTACATCGATTGGACAAAGTTCAGGACAGCAGTAGAGGAAGCCGTAACGACGGTAGAAGAGCTTCCACCGCTGGAGGAATATAACTTCCTCTCCAACCTGATCTTAGACAGCGCGCTTCAAGCTCAAACTCGACCAGTTCCAGGAACGTCATTTCGTAGGAAACCTCCTTCTCCATGGTGGGATCAACAGTGCACCGAGGTTTACCGTAAAAAGTCCGACGCGTTTAAAGTTTTCCGTAGACGTGGAATACCTGAGCACTTCGAAGTATACACGGCTCTCGAACGCGAACTTAAGAGTCTCATCAAGGCCAAGAAACGCGGTTACTGGCGAAGATTCGTGGACGGGCTATCGCGCGAGACGTCGATGAGTACTCTTTGGAACACGGCGCGAAGATTGCGTAACCGAACTACGAACAACGAGAGCGAAGAGTACTCGGACCAATGGATCCTCAAGTTCGCGCGAAAAGTTTGTCCAGATTCTGTGCCGGCACGGATGATTCCTCGCGAAACCACGAATTCGATAGATGAGAACAGCCAACCTTTTTCAATGGTAGAGTTCTCTCTCGCACTCCTTTCGTGTGGCAATACGGCTCCAGGGGCTGATAGGATCAAGTTCAACTTGCTTAAGAACCTCCCAGACGTCGCTAAGAGGCGCATGTTGTACTTGTTTAATCAGTTTCTGGAACTCAACATTGTACCGGATGATTGGAGACGGGTGAGAGTTATAGCCATTCAAAAACCTGGTAAACCCGCGTCTGACCACAACTCCTATCGACCCATCGCGATGTTATCTTGTATTCGAGAGTTGTTGGAGAAAATGATCCTCTTCCGTCTGGACAAATGGGTTGAGACGAATAACCTGCTTTCAGATACTCAATATGGTTTCCGTAGGGGTAAGGGAACGAACGACTGTCTCGCGTTGCTTTCCACAGATATTCAGTTAGCTTTTGCTAAAAAAGAGCAAATTGCTTCTGTGTTCTTGGACATAAAGGGGGCTTTTGATTCAGTATCTGTTGAAGTTCTATCAGATAAACTCCACGCTTGTGGCTTTTCACCATTAATGAATAATTTTTTGTATAATTTGCTGTCAGAGAAACATATGAGCTTCTCTCATGGAACCTCTACAGCTTCCCGATTTAGCTACATGGGTCTCCCCCAGGGATCATGTTTAAGCCCTCTTTTGTATAATGTTTATGTCAAAGACATTGACAGTTGTCTAAATGACAACTGTACGTTGAGACAACTTGCGGATGACGGCGTAGTGTCTGTCACGGGACCCAATGGGGTCGATCTGCAAGGACCTTTACAGGATACCTTAGACAATTTGTCTACTTGGGCTCTAGAGCTAGGTATCGAATTCTCTACGGAGAAAACAGAGTTGGTAGTTTTTTCAAGGAAGCATAACCCAGCACAACCGAAGCTTCAAATTTGGGGTAAGCCGATAACTCATTCAATGTCCTTTAAATATCTTGGGGTCTGGTTCGATTCAAAGTGCACCTGGAGATCCCACATTGAGTATCTGAAGCGAAAGTGCCAGCAAAGGATCAACTTTCTTCGAACAATTACCGGGACCTGGTGGGGAGCGCATCCGCAAGATCTTCTAACGTTGTACCGGACAACGATTTTGTCGGTTATCGAATACGGTAGTTTTTGTTTTCAGTCAGCGGCTCGGTCGCACATCATAAAACTGGAACGTATTCAATATCGGTGTCTTCGTATCGCGTTAGGTTGCATGCACTCGACTCACACCATGAGTCTTGAAGTGCTGGCCGGCATGTTGCCACTCTCGGATCGGTTTACAGAGTTATCTCTCCGGCTCCTCACCAGGTGTGAAGTAATGAACCCCCAGGTAATCGAAAATTTTGAGAAGCTTCTCGAGTTGAATCCTCAAACTCGCTTCATGACTTTGTACCATTTGTACATAACACAGGATGTCAGCCCTTCGCCGAACATTTCCAATCGTGTTTGCTTCTCCGATTTCGATAATTCGGTTCATTTTGATTTATCCATGAAGCAGGAGCTTCATGGAATCCCAGAGCATCATCGTCCTATGATTGCTCCGGTGATATTTGCTGCAAAGTTTGGCCAAGTTGATTCCACTAAATCGTTCTTCACTGACGGATCATTGATAGAGGAGTCAGCAGGCTTTGGTATATTTAATGAAATTTATAGCGCCAATCGTAAACTTCAAGCTCCTTGTTCCGTATATGTCGCTGAATTAGCGGCAATACACTTTACGCTAGAAATTGTTGCCTCACTAACACCGGATCAGTATTACATTTTCACGGATAGTCTCAGTTCTATAGAGTCTATTCGCTCCTTGAGGCCGGTAAAGCACTCCTCGTATTTTCTCATGAAAATACAGGAGCTTCTAAGTGCTTTATCTTCGCGTTATTTTATCATCACCTTTGTATGGGTCCCATCTCATTGTTCAATTCTGGGCAATGAGAGAGCGGACTCGCTGGCAAAGGTGGGCGCTATAGAAGGCGATATTTATGATCGACAAATCGCCTTTAATGAATTTTTTACTATTTTTCGTCAACAGTCACTCGTCAGCTGGCAGTATAAATGGAGTAAAGGAGATTTGGGGCGATGGCAACATTCTATCATCCCAAGGTGTCGAAGAAATCTTGGTTTGGAGGGATGGATGTGGGTCGAGACTTCATTCGGGTGATGTCTCGCCTCATGTCTAATCATTATTCCTTGAACCCTAATTTATACCGTGTTGGGCTGAGCGACAGCAATCTCTGTGAATGTGGACAAGGTTACCAGGACGCAGATCATATTCTTTGGTCATGTGCTGAGCATCGTGGAGTCAGATCTGAGCTTTATGATTCCCTTCGGGCTCGAGGTAGACAACCCAATGTACCGGTTCGAGATATTTTGGCTATACGTGATCTGGAGTTTATGAAACTCATTGCTTTGTAATCCACAACTTCAAACGTGCTTTGTACCCATCCACACTTCAAATTCCCGCCTATCTTCCCATCCATACAATTGTTATTCCTATTAACCTCGAGACGGCCGCGAGTAATCGGTTCTATCCCCTTAACATTAGTTTTAAGATAATTGATGTATATAAATATGAAAACTTGGCTCTGTAAAGTTGATTCGATTGAGCCTGTACAAATAAATGATTTAATAAAAAAAAAACGTCGACTCCATCGCTTGAGGCACGTACACTCGTCGGTTGTCGCCGTCGCCCTCGTACAAAACGCTGTTCCTAAAACTGTACCCGTCGTAGTTGCCGTTACGCTCTAGTGCCACCATAATCGCTTTAGCTTTCTCGTCGTTTCGCTGGCCTTCAGAAATTTGCGCACTCACCGAAGCTGAGAGCACCAGGATGTTCGCCCGGGACAGTGCGTCAACGTGTGGCATCTTTTCTCCGGGACGATGTTCGACTTCGAAATTGAACTCGGCCAAATCGACAATCCAACGGGCCACACGAGCGTTCTTCTTCTTCTTTGTCAACGTGTCCTTGAACGCTCTACAATCTGTGACGACCTTGAAATTTTGACCGATTCAACTACGGCCAAAGCTTCTTGCTCGAACGAATGGTAATTCTGTTCGGCCCCACTAGTTAGGCGACTGAAATAATAACAAGGGTGGATCTTACCATCGTCCTCCGCGCGTTGCATCAAAATACCAGCCAAAGCGTATTTGCTTGCATCCGTATGGACTTCAGTCTCGGCGCCAGCTTGGAATATTCTCAACACGGGGTAGCTTGCGAGAATTTCCTTGATGCGATTGAAAGCGACAATCGCTTCGTCGTCAAAATGGAATTTGCTATCCTTCTTTAACATACCTGATAGTAGGCGGGCAATGTTGGCAAACGAGAGTACCAACTTCCGGAAGTAGCTTGCCAGACCGTAGAATCGCTGAAGCTGCTTCACCGTCGTCGGCATCGGGAACTTGACCTTTTCAATCCTTGCAGGAGCTGGTTAGACTTGGCCATCGTTTACTATGTAGCCAATGTACTCCACATGTCGTTGCAGGAACACACACTTGGCCAAATTAAACCTTAACCTTGCCTTCTAGGCCACACTCAACACTTTTTGCAAAGCTTGCATCCCTTCTTCTTCATTCTTCGTCGGGATGATAATGTCATCAATAAATGCTACGATCGTTCCGTCGTTGATTAACTCTTTCAGTACCGTGATAATGAATCGCCCAAAAGCATTTCCACTGGTACACAGACCGAATGGAGCGCGTAGGAATTCGAATTACCCGTCACTTGTCACGAATGATGTGTATTTCCGACTTTCTTCCTCGACGGGTACGTGGAAGTAGGAATTCTCTAAATCCAACGTAGTAAACACTCGCGCACCGGACAGCTTATCGATCTGTTCTTCCACATTCGGCATGGGAAACTTGTCTCGAATCATCTTCTTATTTATCTCACGGTAGTCAATGCACACCCAGCGCGATCCGCCCTTCTTCGTCCTTCTTTTTCCAATCGCCATATTGAAATATAACAAATAATTGAAATGTAGAAAAGTAAGTGCATCAAATTTTCAATGGTATGCAAATAAACTGTAGATCAGAGACTAATTTCGGCATTCTTCTAGATAATCTCATCCAATTCCAAGCACTTTTTAGGAAATTCATGGTTAATTAATCGAATATATATGTTTTAATTTGATTTATGTTGTTGTAAATTCGCATAATTTCCGAGGCGCATAAATTTTCGGCACTTATCGTGCCAAAATTCACCATAAAAATAAATGCGCATATAATTTCTAGAAAACACAATTTGTTTTAGATATTTTGCTATCAAACAAAATTTCCCGCAACACTATACCTTTTTTTTATTTTTATGAATCAGAAGCGCAAAGAATCTAACAAAGCAGAAAAACAAAAAACAACGTCGATTTCACAGTGAAATTTGACAGCTGTGGCCATTTGCCCGTATGCTAGTTTTCATGGCAGCCAATAGGTTTTATGAAGGTTCTCAAGTGGTCATAACATCCTTCACTAGAACATTTTCAAAATCTTTATGATCTTATAAAGGTTTTATTAACTTGTTTTCACAATCGTCGATGGAGTGGGCTATTTTGTACAAATTTCGGCTTTAAAGAAGCATAAAGGAGGTATTGGTAGACAAAACAGTTTTGAATGTAGTTTTATCAACAAAGCCGGGAGGAGTGCTATACGGCTGGAATAAAACTAAAATTGTTACTTGGGCTTCCCATTACGTCAAAAAGACGCTGGAGTATCTTGAACAGAAAAAGATAACGTACGTGCCGGAAGAAAAGATGTTTTCGGCTCCCTCAGTGCCCTAATGTACAAAAATAATTGGCGGGCCAAGTATACGAAGCAGTTGACCACGAGGATCCGGAATTATATCCGGAAGATGGCCGTCAGTGCCGACCAGCGCTCTTGTGAGAGCATCGCGACTAATTTGCATTGTATGGCTTACCAGGGCCCCTTCTCCAATATTCATGGACTTTTTTTTTTTTTGAAGAATAAACATTATGTTTTTATTAAAAAGTACTGAATTCGTTGAAATTTTTTTATTTACTATATGACTGAAAAAATCCTCATTTTTTATTGAACACCCGTTAAAGCCCGTAAAGCATTTGGAAAAATTAGATACCTAATCAAATCATTTTCCTGTGTTTTGCAGACGATGAATTTCAAAAAGAAATTAAGATTGATCATTTATATAACAAACTTCTCAGTGTGCACTTAATCATTTTTGACCAATTTTTTTTACCGTTCCACCCTTTATAACAATTTCTGTTTTACCTTCCTAATACATTAGGAAAAAGTTACACATACTGCATTCAGGGTAAAAAATGACCCAAAACGTTGCTCCACTCCCAAAAATTTATTTTTAACAGATATTTTATATCTTGGTCTCGAATGAATGGTATGGACTCTGCGAACGACATGCTGGCCTGATTTTTTTTTAAACAGGCCATTCTGGGTACATAGGAACCCAGAACCGGTTCCGGCATGCATCTGAAGAGGATAATTTTGGAACCTCATACACAGAAAAAAATAATGAATTTTAACGAGCGCGTAAAATTTCCCCTCGTTTAATTTCAAACCAAAGGAGGCGTAAACGAGGAAATTGATTGCAATTTTTCATGTGCCATACAACAATGTTTGCATTCTTTCATACAACAGGCTAGATTCAGGCGTTATCAGGCTAAAATTTACATGAAATCTCCCATTATTTTCTGCCAAATCTAGCATTCCTTTTATGTGCATTAGATCACGCAGAAAATTCAATGTTTCTTTTTATCTGTGTATTTGTACCGTTCGACGGCTAAGAATTCGCGATTGAATATGATTAAAAAAAAGAATAAAGAGAGGTGGCATGGGTGCGGACCGGAAAAAGGAAAGTGGGGGGGGAAAATGGGTTGAAAAAAACATCATACCAAGTTTTTATAACCGGCAAGCATTTCATTTGAATACCTTTCATTTGAGGGAAAGATATCAAAAATCGGATCACAAATAAATTCTCGGGAGCGTATCAAACTCTTGAGTAATTTTTGACCCTGAATGCACTATGAGTAACTTTTTTTTAAAGCCTAACTTCTAGAGGTCACTAAAAGCTGTTACTGCTTAAAATATGTTCGTTTTCAAAAGTCCCTAGTTTATTCCGTTTCGACGTTAGAGCTTTTTTGAGATGTTGATTGATCAAAAACGACCCCAATGCACAAGGAAAGTTAAGAAAACTTAGCAGTTCTTAACCCTCGTTATCACTGTTTGGGCTACCCCCTAACAAATACTATCAAGTCAAATAACAATTTTTAAAGATTAGCTTCCAGGAACTCCCCCAGATCTTCTGTCAGCTGTTTCCTTCTAAAGCAAGTTCAACTCCCATCCTGGATTAGTAGACCTTTGCATGATGCACTAATGGCAACTGAAACAATCCGGAAATAAACATTCAAACTGCAACACAAGCATTTTAAATTAACCTCGCAAACAAATGGTCCCGTTCGCTGACGTCGGTTCCAGTGAACTTGTGCAACGTCCCGTGCAGCAAAACAAATAGCGTCAAATGTCACGCAGAGAATCGAGGGAAGCCAGGAGATCAAAGGAATTGTTTGTGACTCAATGATTGTATAATTAAAATGAATCACATTCCCCGGCGGCTGAGTAAACTATTTTCGCTATGCTCAATCAAATAATTTATGGAACCATTTTACCCCAATGAAATTATGCAAGCTCCCGTCGGCATATTTGCTCGCTGGACATAGAGCTGGCGATAAAAGCAACTTTATTGGCATTTGCTGATAGTCTGCAATCAGCCGTCCACATTACGCTCGAAAATTGCATTAAGTGCTGATAGCCTCGGAATCGGTTTCGGGAATCCTGGACAGTGCAAAATTATCAACCGCTGACCTTAACCTGTTGGATGAATTCATTCATTCTCTGCCGAGGGTGATATGGACCCGTAGTTTATTTTTTTTTTCCTCCTTTGAAGCATATGTCTCGTTTCTCAGCACGATGGTTGTTGCTATCTGGTCTTTCTCTTCCAGCGTGCGCTAAGGTTGCGTGTGCTTTCATTGGCGATTAATGTGCTCCTTTTTTTGAGGGATTTTTTCTTCTATATTTAAAATAGAACACAATAGGTTATCTCCTTGGTTCTCGCGTTGAAGCTGCTGGAGTCGGGCGGTGAATGCAATCTGTTAGTGAATTTAAAGTCGAATGGAATCAATTTCATTTTGTCGACAGAACTAATATCAATTGTACGAATAAGGGAAGGTCCATTAATAATGTCACGCTGTAAGGGGTGAGGGGAGGTCTGGGAAAACGTGACAATCCAAATAAACATTTTTGAAGGTCCATACAAAAAACGTGGGGGGGGGGGGGGGGGGGTTATAAAAAGTCACTTTTTGCGTGACATAATTAATAGACGTTCCCTAATTATATCATAGAATGTAAAATAGTTTAAGAAATTTGAAAAGAACAGCCTAATTAATCAAGAAGAATGATAACAACATTACCACATTTACCTATTTG
Source organism: Aedes koreicus (assembly GCA_024533555.2). NCBI lineage: Eukaryota > Metazoa > Arthropoda > Insecta > Diptera > Culicidae > Aedes > Aedes koreicus. The sequence continues at coordinate 889,195 of JAHHFK020003766.1, forward strand.
TGACAATTGCGTTTCTATCGGTATCGAATGAATTATGCCAAACATGACTAAACCATAAGTACTCTCAAAAATCCAAAATCCAAAAATTCACTATTCAACATCAGAGAAGAAAACATTTAATTTTCAAATTTCAATTTTGATCTTGACACCTATGAATGCAATATTTTGCTTATTTAGAAAAAAGGGAATATTAATATCGATAAAAGCCTAAATTTATCCACCTAGCAATGATACTGTCTTATGTTCTGGATATTGTTTTCTCGGTGTAGGGTTTATCAAAAACGGCTACTTTTGATAAACTCTAGACTGAGAAAGCTATATCCAGAAACACCAAACATTCCAGTCGATAATCATCAACATAATGTCTTATTTTCGCTTTTTTCATGAACGAAGAGTAACATGCCTCATTAGGCAAACAAATGGATATTCAATTCTACGCATGTTTGTTAATAAAATACAAATACGGTTGTTAAATTTGGGTACATGGTAAATATCTGACATTGATTGATGAATGTCATTCTGCCTCAGATGCCAAGTTTGCTGCTATTATGTCAATGATATTATGCCAAATAACCACTTTTTGTTCTTTTTTTTAAATCATTTATTTTTATAGGCTCAATCGAATCAACTTTACAGAGCCAAGTTTTCATATCTATATTCATCAATTATCTTAAAACTAATGTTAAGGGGATAGAACCGATTACTCGCGACCGTCTCGAGGTTAATAGGAATAACAATTGTAAGGATGGAAAAATAGGCGGGAATTTGAAGTGTGGTTAACCTCTTTTATTGAGAATGAAAAAAAAAACACACAAACACAGAAAAAAAATTTAGAGTAAACATACAGGTTAAACTAACTACAATCTAAGGCTAATGTTAGTCAAAAACACATAAATGAGTTTCATGTACTCCAGATCACGTACAGCCAAAATATCTCGAACCGGTACATTGGGTAGTCTACCTCGAGCCCGAAGGGAATCATAAAGCTCAGATGCGACTCCACGATGCTCAGCACATGACCAAATAATGTGATCTGCGTCCTGGTTACCTTGTCCACATTCACAGAGATTGCTGTCGCTCAGCCCAACTCGGTATAAATGAGCGTTCAAAGAATAATGATTGGACATGAGGCGAGACATCACACAAATGAAGTCTAGACCCACATCCATACCCCCAAACCAAGATTTCTTCGACACCTTTGGGGTGATAGAATGTTGCCATCGCCCCAAATCTCCTTTACTCCATTTATACTGCCAGCTCACGAGTGACTGTTGACGAAAAATAGAAAAAAATCATTTAAGGCGATTTAACGATTGTAAATATCGCCTTCTATAGCGCCCACCTTTGCAAGCGAGTCCGCTCTCTCATTGTCCGGAATTGAACAATGAGATGGGACCCATACAAAGGTGATGAAAAATAACGTGAAGATAAAGCACTTAGAAGCTCCTGTATTTTCATGAGAAAATACGAGGAGTGCATTACCGGCCTCAAGGAGCGAATTGCCTCTATAGAACTGAGACTATCCGTGAAAATTTAATACTGATCCGGTGTAAGTAAGGCGACAATTTCTAGCGTAAAGTTTATTGCCGCTAATTCAGCGACATATACGGAACAAAGAGCTTGAAGTTTACGATTGGCGCTATAAATTTCATTAAATATACCAAAGCCTGCTGACTCCTCTATCAAAGATCCGTCAGTGAAGAACGATTTAGTGGAAACAACTTGGCCAAACTTTGCAGCAAATATCCCCGGAGCAATCATAGGACGATGATTCAAAATGAACGGAATTATCGAAGTAGGAGAAGCAAACACGATTGGAAATATGTGGCGAAGGGCTGACATCCTGTGTTATGTACAAATGGTACAAAGTCATGAAGCGGGTTTGAGGATTCAACTCAAGGAGCTTCTCAAAATTTTCGATCACCTGGGGGTTCATAACTCCACACCTGGTGAGGAGCCGGAGAGATAACGCTGTAAACCGATCCGAGAGTGGCAACATGCCAGCCAGCACTTCAAGACTCATGGTGTGAGTCGAGTGCATGCAACCTAACGCGATACGAAGACACCGATACTGAATACGTTCCAGTTTTATTATGTGCGACCGAGCCGCTGACTGAAAACAAAAACTACCGTATTCCATAACCGACAAAATCGTTGTCCGGTACAACGTAAGAAGATCTTGAGGATGAGCTCCCCACCAGGTCCCGGTAATTGTGCAGAGAAAATTGACCCTTTGCTGGCACTTTCGCTTCAGATACTCAATGTGGGATCTCCAGGTGCACTTTGAATCGAACAAGACCGCAAAATATTTAAAGGACTTTGAATGAGTTATTGGCTTACCCCAAATTTGAAGCTTCGATTGTGCTGGATTATGCTTCCTAGAAAAAACTACCAACTCAGTTTTCTCCGTAGAGAATTCGATACCTAACTCTAGAGCCCAAGTAGACAAATTGTCTAAGATATCCTGTAAGGGTCCTTGCAGATCGACCCCATTGGGTCCCGCGACAGACACTACGCCGTCATCTGCAAGTTGTCTCAACGTACAGTTGTCACTTAGATAACCGTCAATGTCTTTGACGTTAACATTATACAAAAAGGGGCTTAAACATGATCCCTGGGGGAGACCCATGTAGCTAAAACGAAAAGCTGTAGAGTTTCCATGAGAAAAGCGCATATGTTTCTCTGACAGCAAATTGTACAAAAAATTATTCATTAATGGTGAAAAGCCACAAGCGTGGAGTTTATCTGAAAGAACTTCAACAGATACTGAATCAAAAGCCCCCTTGATATCCAAGAATACAGAAGCCATTTGCTCTTTTTTAGCAAAAGCTAACTGAATATCTGTGGAAAGCAACGTGAGACAGTCGTTCGTTCCCTTACCCCTACGGAAACCATATTGAGTATCTGAAAGCAGGTGGTTCGTCTCAACCCATTTGTCCAGACGGAAGAGGATCATTTTCTCCAACAACTTTCGAATGCAGGATAACATCGCGATGGGTCGATAGGAGTTGTGGTCGGACGCGGGTTTGCCAGGTTTTTGAATGGCGATAACTCTCACCCGTCTCCAATCATCCGGTAAAATGTTGAGCTCCAAAAACTGATCAAACAAGTTCAACATGCGCCTCTTAGCGACGTCTTGGAGGTTCTTAAGCAAGTTGAACTTGATTCTATCAGCTCCTGGAGCCGTATTGCCACACGAAAGGAGTGCGAGAGAGAGTTCTACCATTGAAAAAGGTTGGCTGTTCTCATCTATCGAATTCTCGGTTTCGCGAGAAATGATCCGTGCCGGCACAGAATCTGGACAAACTTTTCGCGTGAACTTGAGGATCCATTGGTCCGAGTACTCCTCGCTCTTGTTGTTCGTAGTTCGGTTACGCAATCTTCGCGCCGTGTTCCAAAGAGTACTCATCGACGTCTCACGCGATAGCCCGTCCACGAATCTTCGCCAGTATCCGCGTTTCTTGGCTTTGGTTAGGCTCTTAAGTTCGCGTTCGAGAGCCGTGAATACTTCGAAGTGCTCAGGTGATCCACGTCCACGGAAAACTTTAAACGCGTCGGATTTTTTACGGTAAACCTCGGTGCACTGTTGATCCCACCATGGAGAAGGAGGTTTCCTGCGAAATGACGTTCCTGGAACTGGTCGAGTTTGAGCTTGGAGCGCGCTGTCTAAGATCAGGTTGGAGAGGAAGTTATATTCCTCCTGCGGTGAAAGCCTTTCTACCATCGTAACGGCTTCACCTACTGCTGTCCTGAACTTTGTCCAATCGATGTAACGGGTAAGATCATACGCGACGTTGATGGATTCCGACGGATTGAACCCATTGGCAACCGAAATTTTTATGGGCAAGCGATCACTACCATGGGGATCTTGAATCACATTCTATGTGCAATCCAACGATAATGAATTCGAGCAATGTGTGAGGTCTAATCTACTGCCAACTGAGGATGGACCAGCCTAACGTGTAACTTCTCCATTGTTGATCCCCGACCTCATTTGGAAAATTATCCATCGAAGGAAATGATAGGTACAAGAACGGGCCACTTGAAATAACCACTTAGATTCTATGTTATTTCAAAAATGTTATTCCAAATGGTCATTATTCCAAACGGCCTTATGCCACTAGGTTATTGTTGTCAAGTTATTGTTATCTTCTTCTTCTTTAGCATTTCAAGCGTATTGTTTTCACAATTAGCTTATTGCTTGCTCTCAACTTAGTGTTCTAAATGCACTTCCACAGTTATTAATTGAGAGCTTTCGATGCCAAGTACCATTTTTGCATTAGTATGATTGTGTGGCAAGTACAATCATACGCTATGCCCAGGGAGTCGAGAAATTTTCTTTATCGAAAAATTCCTAGACCAGACCGGGAATCGAACCCAGCCACCTCCAGCATGGTGTTGCTTTGTAGCTGCGTCTTTACCGGCTGAGCTAAGGGAGTTATTGTTATGCCATATGACTTTATGCTGAACGACATTAAACGTCCTTATGCCATATGTGCTTCCTCCTTTGAATGTAATTCTACACAGAAATAAAAATCTGAATTTTCATTGTGATGTAAACATAAGAACATGCAAAATTTTATTTCATTCCACACAAAGCAGCAACTTGCATGAAAAACTTCTAACAAAGATAAGCTTTTGCATGCAATATTATCCGCGATGTATGCAATGTCTCAGAACATCACACGATGTATAATGTAGAATTTTATGTTTTATGACGCTCCATTTATGTGCATGATATTAAACAGAATTTCATCAGCCGTTGGAGTTATTTATCTACCCCCTGACCGACGTGACAATATGAGTTGCATACTCGATCATCTGGATTCCATCGGTTCAATAATCTCCAACTTGGCTTTGAATGACTTCGTGTTGCAGTTTGGGGATTACAATCAACCGTATTTGCAGTGGAAAGCAACGGATAACGGATTTCTAGAAGTCAACCCTCAATCTGTTCTTTCTAATTCCGGTTGTGCGTTAGTCGACGGTCTTTCCTTCCATGGCTTGACTCAGCTTAACGGAGTACCGAACAGAAATTCACAGTTTTTGGATCTCGTCCTTGGAAACGACGCAGTTAGCAATGCATGTAAAGTTGCATCAGCTATTGACCCGCTTATCTCTCTCGACGCCGACCATCCAGCTTTGGACGTGGTGGTTGACCTCCCTGAATCGATAACGTTTTACGATTACGCCGATGGTTCGCAGATGTACGACTACCGCCGTGCTAATCATGCCGATATTTGTGCTGCTATTTCCCGTGTCGATTGGCAACCTATAGATGATTTCGATTGCATTGACGACGCTGTGATCTACTTCAGCCACATTGTTCGCGATATAATTGCTGAACATGTTCCTTTGTGTCGCCCGAAGCCAAAGCCCCCATGGTCCAATGGCCATTTGCGTCAACTCAAACGTGCCAGAGCAAAAACATTGCGACATCACTGCCGGAGTCGCACACAGTTTAGTAAGCAACAGTTCAACCGTGCTAGCAATGCATACCGTGTTTACAACCGTTCCCTATATCGTCGATATGTTATTCGTAAGCAGTCATCTCTTCGTAGAAACCCTAAAGGATTTTGGTCGTTTGTGAATTCCAAGCGCAAAGAAGTTGGTTTGCCTATATCAGTCCATCTCGGCGAACAACTTGCTAGCTCTGAGCTGGGTAAATGTCAGCTATTTGCTAAGCATTTTAAAAGTACCTTCAATGACATCCCTGCCACTTCCGTTCAAATAGCATCCGCGACTCAGTACACCCCAAGTAATGCTTTTGATTTTCATGCATTTATTATTGACGAACACGCCGTCCTGGCGGCCCTCAGAAAGCTGAAAATTTCGTATACTGCTGGTCCGGATGGGATTCCGTCGTCCATTCTGAAAAACTGCTCTAACTCGCTTGCCGTACCATTGGCTAAGCTGTTCTCACGTTCACTGCACGAAAGTAAGTTTCCCGGTGAGTGGAAACTTTCTCACATGTTTCCTGTCTACAAAAAGGGTGACAAACGGAATGTAGAAAACTACAGAGGGATCACATCTCTATGTTCGTGCTCTAAGGTATTTGAAATCATCATAAACGATGCTCTATTCAACTCCTGCAAAACATACATTTCAACGGCTCAGCACGGTTTCTACCCGAAACGATCTGTTGCTACGAATTTAACCGAGTTCGTTTCACTTTGTGTTCGCACAATGGACGCTGGTGGTCAAATCGATGCTGTTTACACAGATTTGAAAGCAGCATTTGACCGTGTGGACCATGGCATTTTGCTGGCAAAGCTAAAAAAACTTGGTGTTTCTTCCCCTTTGGCGTGCTGGTTCGAATCATACCTAAAGAATCGCCTGCTCTGCGTGAAAATCGGATCATCGCTCTCGGAAAGTTTCACCAATACCTCCGGTGTTCCACAAGGCAGCAACCTCGGACCCCTCTTGTTTACGCTGTTCATCAATGAACTCTCTCATCTTCTACCTCCAGGGTGTAGATTATTTTATGCGGATGACGTAAAAATGTTCATGACAATCAACTGTCTTGAGGACTGTGAATACCTGCAATCACGTGTAGATGATATGGCGATGTGGTGCTCTTTAAATTTTCTGACACTTTGCATCAATAAATGCATGGTTATTTCATTTAACCGAAAGCGCAAGCCGATTAAATTCGATTATCGTATATCTGATAACGTACTTCAACGTGTAAGGCAGGTCAAAGACTTAGGAGTAACTCTCGATCGAGAGATGACGTTCAGGCCACACTACCACGAAGTAATAGCGAAGGCAAACCGGCAACTTGGATTTATTTTCAAAATATCTGGAAGACTTCCGAGACCCTCTGTGTCTGAAATCATTGTACTGTTCGTTGGTGCGCTCAATACTAGAAAATAGTGTCGTTATCTGGAGTCCTTATCAACGTTGCTGGATTGCGAGGCTGGAGTCTGTTCAGCGTAGGTTTGTTCGATACGCACTACGCCACCTACCATGGCGGGACGCATCAAACCTGCCTGCCTATGAAGATCGGTGTCGGTTGCTTGGAATCGATACGTTAGAACGAAGGAGGCGTAGAGTTCAAGCTATTTTTGTGGCTAAGGTGATCACCGGTGAAATTGACTCTCCGGAACTTCTCAATCAATTGTGCTTCTATGCCCCTGAACGAGCGATACGACAACGAAACTTTTTGCACCTTGCGCCTCGTAATCATCTTTATGGTATGAACGAACCCCTGCGTGCTGCTGCCGATGCGTTTAATAGTGTTTATTCCTTGTTCGACTTTAATATGCCATTGACTACTTTTATAAGAAGACTATTTTAATGCTAGCGTTAACTGATTTATTCATGTAGACAAACATATGTCAGATGAAATTTATAACAACAAATAAACAAATAAACAAATAAACATGGTGGCGCTTTTTGAATGTATGTATGTATGTAGGAAGCCACCAGCCTAGCGTGGGCCTTGCCCCGCATGCGGTTCCACTTAACAGAAAGATCATGCTTTGTTACCGTTCTAAATTCAACATATCGCTGTATGAAGGGCCAAAAAGGGTTGGGCAGGCCCGTAAGCAGACACACTTACGCGAAACCTGCGGGAATAAGAGAATCTCCTTCCAGCAATATAATCCTATAAAACGAATAACAAAATACGCAATTCAGTTGAGCTTTCCACTAGATGGTTTGTTTAAGAAAGGCGCGAAAAAACTACTAAGTTATGTAAAATGAATTAAAAATTATTTTATATAACTTAGTAGTTCCATGGATGACCTGAAATAATTTTTATATAATAGTATAACTTAAATTTCAGCATCTTGTTCCGTTTCCTTACATCGCAATAATCATTTGTAGAGGATCAAATTTAATCAAATTTGATTTTAAATGATCAAATTAATTTAAATGTAATAATATACTTTCATATCATAACAATGACGTAACAAAATGATAACATGAGCACGACAGTTATCGATAATAGAATGTATATCTGCGACTAAGCTGTTCATCCTCTCGTCGATAGACTTCACCTTTTTCAGCTAGCATTAATGTCAAGTAAGATTAATATTTGTATCCATAATAATAATAAGAGAATATAATTTATTAACGTACAAACAATATCTGACATCCAACGATCCAAGCACATCTAATGTGAACGTTATGCTGAACTAATGAAAAACAAATTGAGCCTTTAATGCTTGTAATGTTGCTCCATGCTCATAAGATAAGTGATTTTAGAACGAAAAGGATGATCCCAAAGCGTAGTGAATTTATAAATTTAATGTAGATGATCGCACCCCCTCACTTCGCTATTGTCAGATTGACAACATTGCCCAGGCTACGCCAACCAGCGTCTCCATGTTTCAGCTGGCAGTCTTGTGATCATATGACTCGTGGAGGCATGAGGTAGGAACTTGTGAGGACTAAAGGTCTGTCGTATCCTTCTTTAATGCTGTCAACTCACCATTTGAAGCCCTTCTCCTGCTGGTGGCGCTTTTTCTCCCAAAAAGAGGTTGAGTAGCTGTTCCCGCTTCTGTCCGTTCCGCGCTCTGACAGGAAGCTTTTTTTCTGCAAACAGGCTCCTGAAGAACTCAGGGTGTGGGGATGAGGGCACCAACTCTTCGACCCACTAAAAACCCACCCGAGACCCGGTGCTACCCGGAACCACCTTTCGGTATTACTTCAGTGAGGAGGCTAGTGTGCTTTACGCACCCACTATGTCTAACTACATAGGTTTTTAGTAGTTAGCTTTGCCGACCTGACACTGATTCGATCAAGATGCTCCTGGATCCTAGCAGAGTTCGGGACGTTTCCTCCTATCGAGAAAGCCAGGGCTAAGACCGGGGTTGGAACGTCTAGGAGTGCGGCATTACCCCAGATCGTCCCTGTTCCCCATGTCAGGACTGTTAGAAGGCTTCCTGCCGGATCCCGCGCCGTATAACACTTCCTCCGTTGTAGTTCGTTTAGCCGTTAAGAGGAGCATAACGTTTCCAAGGTGCACCGCGAGAAGGCGAACTACTTCCACATCTCTGACGGGTAGCTTGACGCAGCATACGTTTCCGCACTGTGTTCTTCTTTTCCAACAGCTGCTGACATTCCTCGTCGAACCAACAGTTCTGTCGGCTTCGTTTTACTTAAGCTAAGAAGTTCGAGCAGTTGCGCGTAGCCTGTGGTGACGTCAGGTTGCTTCAGTCACGCGATATTGTACCGTGGTGGGCGTCGGTACCGAAAGTTGTAACACTATGGAGAGTGTTGGGCGCATCTTAACCATCGATGATGTCTGAGAAGTGCCAACCATCTATCAAAACGTGGTCGGTTTGTGGTTCCGTTTGGTTTGGTGATCTCCAGGCTCCCAGGATCTGGGAGGCTGTGCTGGAAGAAAGGTTTACGTATTGCCATGTTTTTAGAGGCGGCAAAGTCTATAAGTAAAAGGCCGTTGTCTTTGATCAACAGGTGTGCGCTGAAATTTCTAATCACCGGTTTCTATTCCTCCTCCTGGCCAATCTGAGCAATAACTGTCATGGCTTGGGCAGCTGTCGTCATCAGTACTTCCGAGGTGAGGGCTATGTACGTTAATTATACAGATGTTCAAGAACCGGCCCTTGATCCTCAATCTGCGTATTCTTGGGTTGATCAGTCTCCACCCTATCACTCGCATCTGCATCTCACCTCATCACGATAAAAGCTGTTCCCAGCTTGTGTGAATTGCCGCAGCTCTGGTAGATGGTATGTTTAAAGTGCTACGAGTTTAGGCATTCATTTTTAATCTATTTTTGGGTGGGACACGAGTGCTATGTTACAATGTGAGAAACATGGGAGGAGGGGACGAGCACCTGGGGACCGGAATGCAAACGGAAAGGAAGGGGAGGAGAGGGGAGGGGAGGGGGGGAGGGAGGGGGAGGAAAGGGAAAGGAGAAGAAGGAGGAGAGAAAGAGGAGGGGGAGAGGGGGGGATGAGTGGGGAGGGGGAGGGGAAAGGGGGGGGGAAGGGGGGGGGGGAGGGGGGGGGGGGGGGGGGAAGATGTTGGGTGGGGGTTAAAAGGGTGTTTCGATCAAAATTTGGTCGACTTATACTTGACGCATTTCCTTTCGTCGTAAATTAAAACATTTTGCACACCCCTCGTTTTGAAGATGTGCGCATGTAGCATCATGCCTCTATTTTGATTTTGAGATTAGCACTTCTGTTATCAACATGTCGAAGGAAGAGAAGCGACGCATCAAAATTTTGCACGTACATGGAGAAAATCCAAACTATTCTCACGCCAAGTTGGCGAAATTGTTGAATGTGGCTAAATCAACTGTTACCAACGTATTAAAAGTGTTCGGTGAACGTTTGTCGACAGCCAGGAAAGCTGGATCGGAGGGAAAACGAAAGCCGGAGGCCACAGCGACGACAAAAAGAGTTGCCCGCTGTTTTGAACGGAACCCCAACCTCTCCGTCCTAGATGTCGCAAAGAAGCAGGAAGTGGCGCCTTCAACCATGGATAGAGCTAAAAAACGAGCTGGACTGTCGACTTACAAGAAAGTGGTGACTCCAAATCGCGACGATAAACAAAACGCGTCTGCCAAAGTACGATCGCGAAAGTTGTACACGACGATGTTGACGAAGTTTGATTGCGTGGTACAGGACGATGAAACTTACGTCAAGGCAGACTTTAAACAGCTTCCTAGACAGGAATTTTATATGGCAACCAGACGGGGAAAGGTGGCAGATATTTTCAAGCACATTAAACTGTCAAAGTTCGCGAAGAAATTTCTGATGTGGCAGGCCATCTGTACCTTGAAGAGCAACGTTTACATTGCGACCGGAACCGTCAACCAGGAAATTTATCTGAGCGAGTGCCTACAAAAACGTATACTGCCTTTCCTGAAGCGACACAATTGTTCCGTTCACTTTTGGCCGGATCTGGCATCTTGCCATTACGGAAAAAAGCCATGGAGTGGTATGCTGTCAACAACGTTCAAGTGGTGCCCAAGGACAAGAACCCTCCCAACACCCCAGAGCTCCGCCCAATCGAACAATATTGGGCCATCGTCAAGCGGAACCTTAAGAAGACTCAAAAAGCGGTTGTGAGCGAGAAACAGTTCAAGGCAAACTGGCGTTCTGCGGCGAATAAAGTGGACACGGAGACTGTACACAATCTTATGGCAGGTGTTAAACGAAAGACCCGGCAATTCGCATTCGGTAAAAACGAAGCTTAGCTGAATATCCTGTATTCTGTATTAACTGAACTTGAAAAAGAATTTGACTTATAAATAAAAACTTTGATCGACTCACACCCATTACTATTTGACCAAATTTTGATCGGAACACCCTTTATAAACTCTTCGGCATTCCAATTCCTGATGTATTGCGCGCTACACGGTGAACAGCTAGAGCCAAATGTGGCTGCTTCCATCAAATAGACAACTGGTTTCTGGTTAGATTGTTTTAACATTAGAATGCTTTCAGCGGGACGGTCTGCTGGCCGTATACGGATCTGGTGAAACATTTCACGGATGTCGCCGCTAATCTCAAAGGATTCTCTCGAAAACGACAAAGAATACCTGGTAGACAAATCAGCAGGTCTAGTCCTATTAAAAGCAGCATGTTGAGAGAGACGCCGCAGCATCCCAAATCAATCGGACAAGGTTTCTCGGGATTGGTCACAATTCCGAGTGGTGAATACCATGTTCTGCGTGGATTAGCAGTGTTGAAAAGCGTTCTTCTTTAGTGCGGATTCAACGTTCCAGGCACTCCAAACGACGCAATGCCATGTGGTAGCTTTCTGGGAACTCGATATGGTCGTATCTCCAGAGAAGCCCTGGTTCAAACCTACAGTCCGCACGAACCATGGTGTCTTCCAGAATTTTCTTTGTTCAAGTGGTGTCTGCTGACTCTTAGTTCACAATCTTGATCGAAGTACCGCTTAACCAACTTGTGAAGATCCTTTCCTGGTTGGACTTACGAAATATGACAACTGACCCCCTACGGACTTCGCATTTTTACTTTTTAAACGCCATTCATTTTTTGCATCATCTATGGAAGCTGTTTCGATTCGGAGCACTTTTTCTAACGTAGATGAATGGATCATAGGACAGTTTTGAACATGAATTATGTTCAGTTTACATACATTCGATCAATTATTGGAAGTTGTTTGGTAAAATTCTCGACAATCTCACTTCACACCATCCCACTATGGTACGAATAGACAAATTTCGCAACAAAAATCGAAAACTCGAAAATCATTAACTTTAGACACATGATGTCTTAAGAAGATTTAATTTAAAAAATAAGATCAATCTTTTGGTTTGGTTGGTGACAAGGGTGGTCCTCTTATGCTCAATAACAATTTTAACTTTTTATTCTTATGATGTAGAGGATTTTTTGCTTCTACAGAATTGTAGATATTTTAATTTAATGAAACGTTGCTGAAAAAAATTAACTTCTATCTCATCTACGTATCGTTTTATAACAGTTTTTCCAACATTCCTTAGGGTGGGACTTAAAAAAAAACAGTTTTTTTGCTGTAACTTTTTTATTTCAATTTGAATTCGAAAACTTTGCAGAGAAGACTTTTAGGGCATAAAATGACGCACATTTTGAAGATACGAGATAGTTGCTAGTTATTGTATGAAAAAAGTTGTAGAGGTTAAAGTCTAAAAAAATACGTTTTTGCTTTATTTGCAAATATTTGCAAACACAAAATACGTCAACTGAAAGTGCAAACTTCTATCTACAAGATTTATGCAAAATCGTTTGTCCCTTTTCGTCCCCTTTAGGAGAAAAACTCGTTTTAAAATTGGTAGTTTTGCATTTTTTTCTGCATAATTTTCGATCAGCAGCATCAACAATTATCATCAAAGAGCGTAACAACGCGAGTTTTTTTTTATGAAAATGTTTATTTTTTTATATTAACCCATCTCCAATTATTTATTAACATTCATAGCACAGACAAACAGACACAAAACATTGAACATTTTGCACTATAAATCACCGTCACCCATGAAAACTAGCGCCATCTGTTGAGCACACTGTGATGGATGATTAAGCTGAACAGATGGCAGTAGTGTGTTAACGTCAAACGTAAAAAAATCGACTTTGCGTGCTACCGGTGGCGATTTTATAAAGTAAGAAACATTTGAATTGACCGGGGCAAATCTTAAAAAGTTAGTGGTTTTCGTGTTATCGATTTTTGTCGCAAAATTTTTCCATTCGTACCATATTGCATCCATAAGAGCTTGTTTTTCTCATTTTCTATCCACTTCCAACGCATGTCATTTGCATTCTGTACTTTCTCCTAGGTCTTTCTGAGCTATAGCTTCATCATGGCCCAATAAATTTCGATTGGCGTAGTTCAGGGCAGTTCAGTGGATTCATGTCCTTAGGGACGGAATGCAAAGAATTTGCCTCATACCATTCCAGCACACTTTGAAGTTATTGGCATGAAAAAAATGGCAAAAGACGTTTTTGGAAGCATACAGTCTTGTAAATTTCACCATTGATGGTGCTTGTTGTGACAATAGTTTTACAAACAATTCTACAACTTAAGATAGTCTGCCAAATGAGGAATTCCGGAGCGAGTCTCGAACTTTTTCTTCTTTTTTAAACGATCATCCACCTTGAATTTATCTATTCCGGTGTAAAACTCCTGTCCTGGAATTTGTTGGAGTGACTTTGACGTATGTTTCGTCATCCTTCACACAGCAACTGTTTCTGGTCAACATCCCCGTGTAAAGCGTCCTAGGACTGGTCTTGGCAACAGTTTTCTGCCAATCATCGTAGTTTGGGAAGTTTTGAACCTTGTATGCATGCTCTTGCCTTGACCTTCTGGGCGTAACTTTGAGTAAATCCGAAGTTTGTGTTGATGTTTCCCTCTGTCTTACTACATGCTGCTCCCGGTTTCCTTCCGGCTCCGGGCTTGCGATCCAAAGTCAACCGGTTGTTGAACCTTTTTAGAACTCTTGAGACGGCTGAATTACAGATTTGCAGCATTTTTCCAAAGCACGATGGGACAGCTCCAGATTTTCCATGTGTGCGTACAAAATGTTATCACGCGTCTCCATTTGACTCACTTCTATTTAGGCCGCAACAAATTCACACAACTACGCAATTCAGAAGATGTAAACAACACACTTCAAAAAAGAAATGTGCCCAATTTGGTTGATTTCTGTCCAGTGGGAGCAAAGTTTAAGCCAGTTGTAAGTGTTGCAATAATTTTGTGTTCGCCTTTTACTTTAAAATTTTCGCAGTCTTAAGTACTAGTGAGTGGAAATTAGTGATTCTACGCCATCAAATTTCTATCTTTCTATGTCATTTTTGCCATGCTATGCTAATTAAGCTGAGTTCAAGAAACCCGTTAGTGATTTCATAAGTAAAAAGTGCCACTGATCATATTTTTATAAAGAATCAAATGTAGGAAACCGCACTCGTATTGAATAAGTTGTCAACGATTCACACCATAAATGAATCCTACTCAACGACCTTGAACTACGAAAACACAACTGTTCATCGAAAGAAAATTTCCTCACAATCCATCGACCCAATCAACTTGCCCGAAACTCATGAGTCCACCAAAAGCGGCTTATTTGCCTGCTGTACAAAACCCTAGGAAACTCGAAACCAAAGGCTAACGATGTCCATTTTTTTTTTGTTCTGCTGCCTCCATTCGTTGCTTACAGCTCATCTCGCCTCTCCGTGCCAACTGAAACCCTACTTTTGAGCTTCTTTTCTCCGTATGAAGCAGAAACTAGAATGCTGATTCGAATTCCTGACAGCCTCCCACACCCCCCCAGTACCCGGCACTCATTCTCACAAAAACATACTCAGGCAGGCGAAGCAGTGGGGTTTGGGTTGTCCAAAAAACCCGGAGATAAATACCGAGCAATATTTTCATTTCCGTCACTTGAAACCTTTTTTTCTTCTCTGGCATGCAACATGACGAGGATGGGGGCTTTCGAAAGATTACCGTTTCTGCTTTCGGTTCTACATTTTCTCCATTTCGACTGTCCTTTTGCCCGGAAAATCCCTGTGAGAAATGAGTACGCGTCGACGAGTCATGCCAGCTTGCATTTATCACAAACTGCCGAATGACGGCGTAGAAATTTCTGCCTGTTACGAAAGGAAGATTTCTTTTCTTCTTATGGCGTGGCACTCACGTGTTGCTTTTGCTGGTGACATTTTAGATCTGTTCAGGTGAAACGAAACAAAAAAAAAAAATGTTTTCGAGTTGCTACCTCAACCGATACAAAGCTTTCTTATCCTCCGGGTCGACACCGGCCGGTGCGCAACGCTTCTGACTCGACCCAAGGAAACGTCATGATGAAGTACGAAATTTCCGTTTCGAGCTCAGTTCCTGTCAATGAGAGGGAACGAGGGGGTTCATCACCTTCGTTCCCCCCCTCCTTCCGATTGTCACTCACATGTGTTTGAGTTGAAAGGCTGCCCGTATTCCCTGTGCCTGCGGCTCATGTGAAAGAAGCACTTTTGTCAAGGTGCTTCTTGAAAGCTCTGCATTAGATTTCAACCCACATTTGCCCAACCGTTAGGGCTTGCACCGGCAGGACGTAGATTTATCTCCACTTTGCGAGCTGCGTGAGAAATATACAGTTTTTACAGCGAAATGTACGACGAAGGGCAAGGGTGAAATTCCTCCCCGAATCGAAAAATCTTCCCAGAACAGAAGATGTAGCGAAAACAGGGAAAATTTGAAACAACTTTTTCGAAAGCATGCCACCGCATTCCAGCGAGCGAAGTAATTACTCTTACGGTTTCCAGTTTGCTTCGATTGATGCTTGCCGATCCATAATGGGTGGGATTTTTCCACTAGGAAAGGAAAAGGAAGTCACCTGTAAGAGGATTTTGAATTGATGCGTGAAAACCGTCAAAGTCAGGGTGCTAATTTTCGATGTTTAATTCCTGGCATGGCTGCTGGCAGTTTCCTTCCCATGCCAAAAGACTGGGTGGAAGGTTAGAAGGAAAAGTTGAAAAAAGGCAGTGGTGCTTTTGAGAGTTATGCTTAGGTACAAGTTCATGAAAGCGATAACACAATAGCGACGACGACGACGACGAAAATGGCGGTACCTACATGAGTTTATCTGTGCACTAGTCTTTGTTGAGTAATTAAGTTCAGTACGTTTGTTGTGAATATGCTGGTTTGTACATAGGTATAGAAGTTGGGAAAGTTGTGGGAGTGAAGCTCATGGAGTGGTTTCGAAACAAGACTATGAAACAGTGAAAACTAATGCTTCCCCAGCAGATAAGCATTGAGCTTTCAGGCAAAGAGATATTCATAAAAGTCGTTTCGCTGCAAATTGCCTCTTTCTCTGTTAATTTTTTTAAATCCTCCACTAACACCCATTCTAAAGAGCTCCCACTGAGAGTCCGCTGGTAGTGGACACTTACTAAGAATACAATCGTTGGAATACAAAAATGGTTACCATTAACTGGTCCGTTGGGTACTTTTTTCTATGCATGTAAAGGATTTCACATGTGGAATCTTTGGGCCGGTTCATAAACTACGTAGACTCATTTTTGAAAGTCTCAGACCCCCTCCCCCCTTGTAGACTTTTCTCCATACATTTTTTTGGAATTTTGTATGGAGCGTAGATTTTGGTCAACCAACCCCCCCCCCTCTCCCCCAAAGAAGTCTACGTGGTTTAACAATAGCTCCTTTGTAGTTTCTTAGATTTGGGCCCTCAAAAATTCGAAGTGGCGATATAACTGGCATTGGCCATGTTGGGAAGTCTGTCAGTCTGTCTGCAACCCTGCAACCTTCACTTCAAATGTGCACTCGGCAAGAGTTTGAGGAAGAAGTTTTCCTTAAAAGTAGATGCGTTGTAGTTTTAGTTTCGTTCGTAATTTTCCTAGCGCCCTGAATATTAACGCAAATAGACGATGGTGGTAAAACAAATGGCGCTGATCTGCTATTAATCCTGGCAGACCTCGTAGTTCATGTTGTCAAAGGAAAGACTGTCAGAAAATGAAGGAGACCAACAGGATTAAAATGACTTTTTGGAATTTGCTCTGTGAGATGGTTTCGTTATAAATGTCTGTCTGTCTGTCTGTCTGTCTGTCTGTCTGTCTGTCTGTCTGTCTGTCTGTCTGTCTGTCTGTCTGTCTGTCTGTCTGTCTGTCTGTCTGTCTGTCTGTCTGTCTGTCTGTCTGTCTGTCTGTCTGTCTGTCTGTCTGTCTGTCTGTCTGTCTGTCTGTCTGTCTGTCTGTCTGTCTGTCTGTCTGTCTGTCTGTCTGTCTGTCTGTCTGTCTGTCTGTCTGTCTGTCTGTCTGTCTGTCTGTCTGTCTGTCTGTCTGTCTGTCTGTCTGTCTGTCTGTCTGTCTGTCTGTCTGTCTGTCTGTCTGTCTGTCTGTCTGTCTGTCTGTCTGTCTGTCTGTCTGTCTGTCTGTCTGTCTGTCTGTCTGTCTGTCTGTCTGTCTGTCTGTCTGTCTGTCTGTCTGTCTGTCTGTCTGTCTGTCTGTCTGTCTGTCTGTCTGTCTGTCTGTCTGTCTGTCTGTCTGTCTGTCTGTCTGTCTGTCTGTCTGTCTGTCTGTCTGTCTGTCTGTCTGTCTGTCTGTCTGTCTGTCTGTCTGTCTGTCTGTCTGTCTGTCTGTCTGTCTGTCTGTCTGTCTGTCTGTCTGTCTGTCTGTCTGTCTGTCTGTCTGTCTGTCTGTCTGTCTGTCTGTCTGTCTGTCTGTCTGTCTGTCTGTCTGTCTGTCTGTCTGTCTGTCTGTCTGTCTGTCTGTCTGTCTGTCTGTCTGTCTGTCTGTCTGTCTGTCTGTCTGTCTGTCTATTGAGGGGGGGGCTCTCATTCAAATGAAACAAATTTCAGCATAGCTCGAGAACTAATTAGACAAACGGAACCAAATCTGGCACGTAGAGGTTTATGAAGGCAAGAAATGTTTGAAACCCATCCGCCCTCTGAAGGAGGAGGGCTCCCATACAAATGAAACACAAATTTCTGCATAACTCGAGAACTATTTAAGCAAATGGAACCAAATTTGGCATGTGGAGGTTTTTGAAGGCAAAAAATGTTCGTATGTTGATTCGAGACCCCTCGTGCTTCTGAGGGGGGGGTTCTCAAGCAAATGAAACACAAATTTCTGCTTGAATCGAGAATAAATCAAGAAAATGGAACCAAATTTGGCATGTGGGGGTTTTGGAGGCAGGATTTCTATCTATCTATGTGTATAAAAATGAATTTCTGTCTGTCTGTCTGTCGGTCTGACCTTTAAAGACTCGTAAACTACTGAACCGATCGGCGTGAAAAATTGTATGCAGGGGTTTTAGGGCAAAAAAAAGTTCTTATGATGGTTCAAGACCCCTTCCTTCTCTGGAGGGGGGGGGGGGCTATACAAATAAAACACAAATTTCTACATTACGCGAGAACTAATCAACCAAATTTGGCATGTGGGGCATTTGAAGGCAAGACATATTTCTACGGTGGTTTGAGACCCCTCCCTTCTCTAGAAGGGGGGGCTCTCATACAAATGAAACTGAAATTTCTGCATAACTCGAGGACTAAAAAAGCAAATGGAACCAAATTTGGCGTGTGGGGATTTTTGAGGCAAGAAATGTTTCTACGGTGGTTCAAGATCCTTCCTCTCTCTGGTAGGGGGTTGAGGGGTGTCTCAAAAAAATGAAACACAAAACTAAGCATGAGAATTATTGCTGTTATGAACATTTGTATGCAGAGATGATCTTATGATAGTTAGAGACCCCTCCCTTCTCTGGAAGGGGGGTCTCCCAATCAAATGAAACACAAATTTCTGTAACTAGAAAATGAGAAGAATGATTAGTAATTTCCATTTAATTCCAACTACCTTTATTGCTTATCTTGACAGATACGCGTATTTCGTCTACAATGTGCAGACTTCTTCAGTGTCGTGCACTAATACTCGACTGGTAAAAATGACTTACTAATCATTTTTCTCATTTTCTAGTTACAGGTATTCCACTCAACAGCTCACACTCTCCAGGATACAAATTTCTGCCTAACTCGAGAACTAATCAAGCAAAGGAAACCAAATTTAGCTTGAGGGAGTTTTTGGAGACAAAAAATATTACCATAGTAGTTTCAGACCCCTCCCCTCTCTAGAAGGGGAGGTACTCATACAAATGAAATAGAAGTTTCTGCATAATTCAAGAACTAATCAATCAAATGGAACCAAATTTGGCATGTGGGGTTTTCGGCAAGAAATGTTTCTATGGTGGTTCGAAAACTCTCCCCTCTTTAAAGAGGGGAGGGGACTCACATACAAATGAAACTTAAATTACTGTATAACTCGAGAACTTATTGCCTTGTGGGGGTTTTTAGAGACAAGAAATATTTCTATAGCGGTTTGAGACCCCTCCCTCATCAGGCAGGGATAGCTCTTATACAAATGAAACAGATTTGTTTTTGAGGCCCGAGAAGGTTCTTATGATGGTTCGAGGCTCCTTTCCCGTCTGCGAGGGAGGGGCTCCGAAACAAATGAGACACAAATTTCTGCATAACTTGAGTACTAATCAAACAAATGGTACCAAGCGAAGTTTGGAATCTAGTAGGTTTTGGAGGCAAATTTTTTTATGCCTTTTTGGACCCCCCCCCACTCTCTGAGAAAAGGGTTCCCATACAAGTGAAACACAAATTTCAGCATAACTAATCTGGGAGTTTTTGGAGGCAGGTTTTTTTTCTATGGTGGTACGAGACCTCTCCTCTCTCTGGAGGGGGGGGGGGGCTCTCATACAAATGAAACAGACATTTCAACCAAACAGAAGAATTGTCCAGGCAACTACAACACAAAATGAGTATTTCTCCGGTAAGCTGCATGTTCTGATAGAAGTTTGAACCCCTTCTTAGTCAATAATGGGGGATGTTTGATTTACTCTGAGTGCGACATTATGCACAAGTAGTTACTCTAAGGTTATGCAAGAGAAAATTACGTTGAAATTGACAGGATACGACGTAGTTTGAAGATAAATGTTTTGTCTATGAAATGCTTCTACACAGAAAGCAAAACCATGGTAGAAACCAACGATCCGAGGGTTAAATTAAAAACACACACCTACGTTTCATTTTGCAGAAATTATACACATTAGCAAACGATAATATCTTAACAAAACTCTTTACTAAAAAGATGAACCGTTAAACCACCAGTTCTATTTAATTTTCATTCATTTAGTTGCAAGCGTAACAAGGCTCGCACCGGGTTAAGCTAGTGCTTTATAAAATTAAATATATGCCAAACACATAAAATATGTTCATCTCACTCTCTTATGCTGAATCCTGGATTGTTCAAACTACGAAATATACTTCATTACTAACGCACGCAAATATGCGAGGCATAACTCTGCTGAGCATTCCGCTAACAAATTACAAAAATGACAAACGAGATGAATTTTTTTTAAACATTTGTTTCGAGCCTCTAAATGCTTTTGTTCATTACTGATTTAAAGCAAAAAAAAAAAAGAAGAATGCATAATCATAACCCCCACTGCAGACTCATAGGTAAAAGCTTATCATCGAGTATTTAAACCATGAATCAGCAATCGCAACAAACAACCGGTACGCCCATCAGTTGAGTAAAGCTGATGGTTGTGACGTAAACGGGCGCTTCCGCACACCTTAATAGGTCTAGGTTCAATCGGACCCGTCCTGTCATTGAAATTGCAGGAGGTTAAAAATCAGCCCATGGTGATGGGACGGAGAAAATAACAAAGCAAAATGAACCAATAGATAATGTCGGCCGCCCGTTCGTTTTTGCCATTGTCTCCGGAGATCGATACGGAGCAAAAATCTCGCTGTTTTCCTCACATCAGAGGAAACAGTAAACAACAAGAGCAGATATGTTATGGCTGATCATCATCCGCCGATGACAACGATCCGATGGTGGGTTGAACTTCAAAGTCGTCGCCAATCACCACCCACCTGCCTACTCCAGGAGGCAGCTGGCGATTTTCGTCAATGATATCCCTTTTATAATATTTTCCTCGAGTGGAAAATCAATTTTTTCTTCGTTTGCTTTTGATTTTCTGATTTTCCTGTTGTGCAGCATTGTGGGATGTGCAGAGACCCTGACGGGACGACGGAAATCATATTCTCAATTTTAAGGCTGATTAGATTTGTGCCTGCCCAGCCTAACGACCGGCGAATCTAAATTATTAAACTCAATTTTCTACCTCCTCCCGGTGGTCGCCACGCTGGACTTTGTCGCTGTCCTGGATGCAAAAGCTGGCGAAGCTGTTGTTGATGTGAACCATTCTTCCACACGCACATTTGCATTTCGCTGGACTGGCCGGTTTTTTTGTTGGGTCCTTTCCATCAACGCAAACGAGTAGGCGTTACTCACACAAACAACTCCGGATGTTCTCCTGCTCGGCCATAAGTTGACTCGAGTGTGACAAACAATTACCGCCTTTTGTTAGACCTAGTGCCTACTGTCTATTGCTGCAGAGTTCCTAGACTCATCTTAAGCCATTTTCAAAAGGCGAAAATCCATCCAAAAACAGATATCAATGGTACTCGTTGTAAACTGAATGTCTTTGCACAAGCTTGACCGTGACTGGCGCAGGCTAGGGTTACCACCGGCCGTTAAAAAGAAGCCTTGAATTCTGGTAACTCGACATAACAGCAATGGTGGTCAGGAAACCAGCAGACAACCCATCCGGACATTGAGCCGATGACAGGCTTTCCGTACGAAGTGGACAAAAAAAATATGCCACAGCATCCTGGTCCTGTTGTTGATTAGCCTGATGATGGTGTTCAACACCATTCCGTTCTGGCTGGTCCGTGAAACTTGCTCTACCGAGGCAACACGGTGCACATTTGAATATTCGGTGCTGAGCTCGAGATTTTACACAGGGAATGGATTTTTGGAGAGAGAAAGAATCCCGTAGAAACATGTTCCATTGTCTGGTTGGATTTTCATTTGCCACGGTAGGCAGGAAAAATTTAAATACGTACATAGGCTTTTGAGCAGAATTGGTTTACAGAGATGTGGACAGCTGTTTTGCAGAATATTTCAAGTGGGAAAACGGGATGACTAACAGAACCTGGTGCACAGATTTTGAGCCTTAATTTACTTTGCTACATTGCTGTAACAAAAATCAATTTTTGCAACCACACAGTGATAGAAGTAATGGGATGAGAGAAAGTGCTGCGTCATGTGGAATTTTGTCTGTCAATCTTCTCGGCCACCTTCCGTCAGAATTGCTTTGCTAACAGCTTCCGAAAACGGGCCCCATTATCATTCAGTATAATGGTTGGGGAGCAAGTTTACGGGTGTCTGCGAGGGTCACGTACATGCTTTCTTTTTTTTGTGACAGCAGCAACAAGTGAACCGATTTTTGGGGACCGGAAGGATGTGATTTCTGTTGAAGATCAGACAAACAGAATGCATGGTATGAGATTTGTTTTTGCATGTTTGATGTTCAGAAAAGAGTGCGATAAAGTGTTTTAGGCCTCATAAGTTTGGAGGATTTTTCGGTAATATGTTTGTCGGAGTTTGACGGAGCTGTACCATAATCCAAAGCTCCTGAGTTTTCCCTGATTGTTCTCAATCTCAATTTTTTTTTGTCATTAAAGCGATATAATTACTTTCCTGAACGTGTTAAAGAACTGAGCGGACGGTAGATTCAGTCAGTTTCAATTATAAAGCCTGTCCACATTAAATTTTGGACACTTTTCTTTCAGTGTAGATTTTGAACTATTTCACGGATCGCTAAAACTTTTCACTTATATGACAGCTGAAACTCTCCACTTTATTTCGTAGTACAACAGGTTTACATTATTTTTACATTCAGTAAAATGGCGTCGAATCCAGTGGAAACGCGCTAACGCATTTTGTACGAACGGCAGCAAAGTCCGAACTTATCGGTACGCGATCTTGCCAAGAAACTAAAACTTCCGAAAAGTACCGTGTTTTGTGTTTGCAAATCATTTGAGCAACGCTGTGGATAGGAAGGTTGGAAGTGGAAGAAAAGTATGCTTCCGACAAATGGACAAGAAGGTGGTAGCCATTATTGAGAAAAATCCCAATCTCTGTGCGAAATGTGGCTCGCAAAGTTGGGAAGTCAAAATCATACGTACAAAAAGTGTAGCAGAGGCAAGGACTGAAGGCGTACAAAGTGAAAAAGGTGCCCAACCATGGTGACAAGCAACATTTCACTGCAAAAAGTCGTGCTAATGAGCTTAACACCAATGTTTTGGAAACATTTTCTTGTATCATAATGGACGACGAAACATACGTACTCGAAGACTTTAAACAGCTGCCGGGTCTGGCATTTCATATCGCAATGCAAAGGAACGCCGTTGCCGAGCATTTCCTGACAAAGAAGGTGACCAAATTCCCGAGGAAGTATTTGATTTGGCAGGCCATATGTAGTTGTGGTCGAAATTCTAAAAGTTTCGTCTCTACCGGCACTATCGATAAGGATGTGTACGAGAAAGAAATCTGCCAAAGCGGTTGCTACCGTTTATTAGAAACCACGACTCTCCAGTTCTGTTTTGGCCTGATTTGGATGCAAATTCTGTCCTGGAATGGTATATGATACAAGAGGTCAAATACTTGCGAGAAACAGTCAATCCACCAAAATAACTGTCGAGAACTTCGCCAAATAAATAAGTACTGGGCTCTAGCTCAGCGGACACTCTTCAAAACTAAGAAGAAAGCATATGGTACCGATGATTTCAAGAGAAGATGGAGAAGCGTCTCAACGGGCGTATTTGAGGAAACCGTACGTGGAACCTGATGACGGGAGAATTTTACAGAAAGAAGGATTAACATCTGAATCAACTGTTTCTGCAATGGGGATAGAACAGGCCCCCCCTGAGATTAACAATCGGTTTTGTTTAATTAGGTGCTACTTTTTTTTTGCTATAATTGTGGTGTCCGAAATTTAACAGGACAAGTTTTCCTAAGCAACACAGCTAGTAATAAACAAGTTGAAAATACTGTCCAAATGTCAAATACATGTTTTCAATATTAGTATGTAATACTTTATTTCATACTTTAATATGACGTAATGGGATTCGAACACTCAGCCCTTGGTGTAATAGGTTTGAAGTTTTTTGGCTAAGCCTACTCCGATCGTTGAAATGGCAGTTCTGAGTATCAAGGATTTGACTCCCGCATGCAGTTACCACAATATTGTACAACAAATTCATCAGTATGAAAAAAATAATATGTTATGAAAAACATGGTTGGTGAATTGTAATTTCAACAGTATTTTAAGCGATCCATAAAATTTTGTCCTGTTCATGTTTTATGAATGTATGAAACTATGTTTTTAAGATTAATAATCAAGTGAAAATCACTTGCAGCAATGAAAAATTTTATTCTCAGCTCAATCGTTAGTCCTGGTGATATATAAAATAAGAGATATCCAAACCGCTCCGAACGTGACATGCAAGAAAAGAATATACTTATAAAACAAAAAAATTATAAATCATTCTTAAAAGATGTATAATGTATAACTTGGGTTACCACGTTAAGCAACATTTGTAAAACAAGCGTATTTGACATTAGTGATAATCTATAAGTACTATATTATTGATGGATCTTTGCCATGCGCATAAGCACCAGTTGTTTTTTACGCTTTCTCTGCGATAATAGTGGGGCGAAATTCGTAATGCTTGATGGAACAAACCATCAGGAATGAAATGATAATTGTTGTGAGCAGACTGCTACTTTGATTGTGGCACTCGGCTAGAATTTCTCGTCAGTGAAGATATTTTTTTGTGGTCTGGCCTGGTCTCGTCTGGCAATGCCTATGATATTCTACAAATTTTGATATGTCGCTCGACGAGAGTCTACTGAGTTCATAATTTGACCACTTCTATACTGCATCTGGAACTTGTTACGGGGTCACCACATTATATCTGATTCTCTTGCTCATTTATATAGTTTCTGATGAATTTTACATGAGATTCTGGATGTCTAGTATGATCTTGACTAGGTTACTTGGTATCTAATCAATTGTCTTGTTGCATACTCAATGATATTCAGCAGTTAAGTAGTCTTTGGTAACGACTTTTGCAGGTGCCACAGAAAGCGTACATTAAAAAAAAACGACTGAATGTTCCGATTTTTCATGCGATTACCCTGCTACCTGGTCGTCGATTTACCGGTCAGTAGTCAATATTAACTAGTAACATATATACTGTGAATATTTTACAGCTCCATCAGTTTGTTTACGGCGGCTATGGAGGTAACAGTGAAATAACTTCGATCTATGGTTTGTTCGTACCATCTGCTCCGGGCTTAAAAATGTCGGTCATCGTGGCCCACTTCGTGTTGGCCCAGATATGATCGCGGAAACATCTACAAGATTATGGCACTCTAGGAGAAGGGAGAGTCCATCGAGCGGAAGCCCGGTTCAGGCCGTCCGACCGTTTTAAGTGACCTGAGAATTCAGCAGAAGCTCAAACGGAAGACGGAATGCAAGGTGGCCAGTTATTTCCGTGCGTTGGGCCGGAAAGCTGTGCGACTGGCCAAAACGGCTACCGGGGCTACTGTTCCTCACCGCGCAGCACATGTTTGATGTTCCGGAGGAAGTAAGGCAGCAGAAACATTCAAAGCTTGCTAAGAAATACATGATTTGGTAAGCGATTTGCTCATGTGGCAAACGGAGTGCGCCGTTCGTGACTACCGGGACTGTAAACGGGAAGATCTACCTCAAGGAGTGTCTACAAGAAGCTTCCTCACACGAGAGCCCTAGGATCTTTCCGGCTGGATCTAGCTTCGTGCCACTATTCAAATGTTGTCCTAGAGTGATACGAAGCCAACGGGGTCACTTTTGTACCCATGTACATGGACCTCCCAACGCACCGGAACTAAGGCTCATCGAAAAATGCTGGGCTATTATGAAGCAAGGAACTACGGAAGCATCCCAAGGAGGTTGAATCTGAGGAAGACATGAAGAAAAAGTGGGTTTCCGTACAGTAAAGATGCTGCAGCCAAATGTTGTACAGATCCTAAATGAGTGGAGTTAAGCGTAAGCAGTGAGCGTACGGATATGGCATTGAAATGGAATGAAATAAATATTTCAAAAGCTTACTAATGGGTTATATTTTATTGTTTGACATTTTTAATGTTTGAAAAGGATCGGTCAACTAGGTAATTTTCTACAGCGTTTTTTCCGTAATGCAAAGTGATTTGAGACACCAGCCTTCAACCAGTTCGAGACATCAATTCAAGTCGAAAAGTTTGACAAGAAAGCAGTGGTCTCGCAAGTTATTTGTGGCTGTGGTAACATTTCGCAACTCTTCATCACTACATTTTGGATGGACAGTGCTTATGTTGATAGAGTGCTTACAAAAACGCCTTAGGCTATTAAGTATTCAAAGCTACAAGGATCCTGTTGTCTTCTGGCAAGATCTTGCTTCAAGCACATGGGGCTGAAAGCAACGGTAGAATGGTATAGCATCAAGAATGTTCCATTTGTTCCAAAGAAATACGAACCATCCTGATTGCCCGCAAATTCTACCAATGGAAGGAGTTTTTGATCATTGATGAAGTTGTACCTTAGGAAACATGTCTCCGCAGCAGATACTATTCAACAGTTTGCTAAAAGATTGGATTATAGATCCTAAACTTGTCGCCAAGATGTCTGTCCTGAATCTTATGAACGACTTCCGATGAGGGCACTTTTCCTTGTACTGACGTTGATTCTTGTTCGCCAACAACAGAACGAATTTTTTTTTCGTTTACAATCGATTGTATGATTCGCGAACTAACACAATTCATTCGATCGTGGGCAGTGTTAGGAAAATCATTCTCAAAATCATTAAGACTTCTTGCTTGAATAAACCAAATTTCATGCTTGAGATAAGGTCTGTATCCGCAATAATCCGGACACCTCAAAACATGAATAAAACATAAATTTCGCATTATATTTCCGTCGTAGTTGTTTATTTCAGATTCATGGGATGTGTTTTAACAATTCGTGAAGACAAAACATAGTTATTCGGTATTTGCATAAAATTTTCGAACTTTGCGCTTAACTCCGTCCATTAGGGTTTGTACAGACTCTTCAGAAATCGTAGAAGCCGTCTTTGTCCAAATTTGCTGGAAGTGTTTGATGTCTTTGATTCCTTGCTTCTTTCCAGAAAGCTTCCGCTTCATCAGAGCCCAATATCTCTCGATTGGTCGTAGCTCTGGGCAATTTGGCGGGTTTGAGGTTTTGGTACAATGTTCACTTGATTTGCTTGGTACCACTCCATCACAGTTTTAGCATAGTGGCATGATGCCAAATCGGGCCAGAACAAAGGTTTTTCTTTGTGACTTTTGATGAAGGGTAGCAATCGCTTCTGCAGACACTCTTTCTGATAGATCTCCTTGTTGATTGTGCCTGTAGTGACGAAAGATTTACTCTTTTTGCCACACGTGCAAATTGCTTGCCACACAAGGTATTTTTTGGGAAATTTCGATGCCTTCTTCGTTCTGAAATGCTCAGCTGTAGCATTTCTGGCCATAGCAGAATAAAAAGCCAGCCCTGGAAGCTGCTTGAAATCCTCCAGGACATAAGTTTCATCGTCCATAACAACGCATGAAAACTTCGTCAAATATTCGCAGTACAAACGTCGAGCCCGTGATTTTGCTGCCAAGTTCTGTTTGTCGTTGCGATTTGGAACTGTTTTTACTTTATACGACTTAAGTCCCAAACGTTGTTTTGATTTTTGGACAAAACCAGGCGACATCCCTATTTTACGAGCCACCGTTCGAATGGAGAGATTTGGGTTTTTCGTTAATATCCTTTTCACCTTTCGGTCCATGACAGGATCAGCGCGTCCAATGTTTTTGTCACTTCTCGGTTTCCTCTCCACCGTCAAACGTTCCGAAAATGATTTGAGCACATCGTGAACAGTGGATTTAGGCAAATCCAATGTTTTTGCAAGGTCCCGTATTGACAAGTCAGGATTTGCCGTACGCCCGTACAAAATTCGCTCGCGCACTTGTTTTTCTTTCGTCGCCATCTTGAATACTAAACATGAAATGTAAACATCAATCATAGTCTTTTTCATCATAGACTCTCAGCTATACCACAGTGAAATTTTTCATTCCTACGTGCAATATTTCAAAAGTTACAATGATTTGAAGGTGTCCGGATTAATGTGGATACAGACCTTAGCCCATGATATGATGATGATGATATAATACTACCATCTATTGTAGCAAGGTAACTTTCCATAGCAGGGGAATAATCTGATAAACGATTTGATCAGGATTCTATTATTGTTTGTGATCATCAAGCTCCTGTATGAAGGGCCAAAAAACGTTTGGGCGGGCCCGTAAGTAGAACACTTACATGAAACCCGTGAATATAGGGAAAAAATCTCCTTCCAAAAGCAAGTTTACACTCACAGCACCAGAATCGAGCCCTCGATTGACAGAATAAACTTAATATATATAATTGGTCGAAGAGCCCGCTCAACACTAGATATATGTTATTTAATATTTACCACTATTTTGAAAATTAAGATATCAATTTTAGAGAATGCTTAACTAATTCCATTTTCAAACTTAAATGATATATCAAAGGATTACTGAAAAATAAATAAAGAAAGATGTATTAATATATAGATCCTGAAGCAACGAATGAATCATTCAAAATATCAAAGATAAAATTTCAATGAGAGATATTATTTTATAAGACATGTTGTAATATTTTTCAGTATACTGTTCTAGTAACATTTCAAAAATAGCAATTGGAGTGATCAACGAGTCCGGTTTGGTGATTTCTGAAACTTTTTTCGTAAACCTCACCATAACCTAGCATTAAATGACATAAAGAAAATATAATCCTACATTGCTTATAACCACATGCCAGTCTTTTATGAATGTAGCAGTTGATGTTTTAGAAGCCGAAATTTTAAATCAAATGTTATGCTAAAATGCTGAAAAACACAAATGAAACCTTTAGAGTACCTGTCATGTTAATCCAGGCTTCTTACCATGGAACTGGAAGACAAAGATGATTCTAAAGCGTTATTATATATAGCATTTTCAAGCTTATTTATTTCATTTTGTTACTTATTACTCCACTCTCAACTCAGTATTCCAAATGCATTTCCACATTTGTGTAAATTGAGAGCTTTCGATGCCGATGATTCAAATTGCGTACTGAAATTATTAATGAAGTGAAAATAATAAATATACAATATGACTTCATGTACACGATCTTCAGTTCCACTTCTTTTTTCCCATATTGTAGGATTGACAACATTGACCACACAGATAGAAATTATGAAATATACAAAAGACACAATTCATGTTTGCAAAAGAATTGAAGAACGTAAACAAAAATTTCCAGTAGCAAATTATATCACATGAGCAATTTTTCCAATCCCACAGTGACGAAAGATGCATTTGATTGAATTTATTTTCTCATCTCTTTCAACTCCATTCTAACTTGCTAAAGGACGCTTGCATGTATAGATCACAAGGGACAGAAATTTACATGACATTTTGGTAGTGACCCACAGGCTACGCCAACCAGCGTCTCCATGTTTCAGCTTGCAATCTTAAGTGATCATATGACTCATTGAAGAACGTGAGGTAGGAAGCTTGTGAGGACGATACATCTGCCCCACCCTCATCCCAGAAATTGTCAACTCACCAATTTGGAGTTTATATTCGCTCACTCCTTCGCATACCGTCAAAGCTTTGCATCCTTTATTTCCCGCTAATATTCAACATGCTTTTAACATGTTAATGCAGGCCGTGTTAGTTCTCCTTCCTCTACTGCTCAGACATCTCTCAGAAAAAAGATCCACAAGAGGAGACGAAGCAATGAATTTTGAGCATGAGCATGAGCATGATTGACTACTTACGGATGCAATTCCCATATTGCCAGATCAACTGTATTTTCTCAAAGAACCAACAGATAATGTTTGGGACTGTTTATGCATCTTCAATGTGTAAAAACTGGTAATTCATTCTCTATGTCAACAGCAATGGGGTTTCGGGTATTCCCCTAATGCAAAACAAGCTAGGGAATGGGAAGATATGTGTTAATTTAAACCTCGCAATGAAGGAAGCCAAAAAATCCTCTGCACTTCAAAGAGAAATCACTGGGATGTTGGATAGTTGGGGGGAAAGAATTCTTTAGCAATATTGTTCGTTTTGGATAACGATACGCTGAAAGTATGTAGCACTATCCGCCAAAAGCAATGGACCGCTCCAATGTGACACGAAAGGAGACAAACATAACGAAAAACAAAAACAAAACGAAATAGACAGAATAAAATAGAATATCAAAAATAGCCCATCTTCAAAAATACTGGTAGACATAAATTATTTATTTTTTTTTTTCCTTTTCCAAAGAGCTCCTCTCGTCATCCTAGATGGCCAAGGCCTGCTGGACCCGCAACTGCTGCCGTCGGCTTTCTAATCCACATCAATCCGGCCGTCATGACGACGTGTCAGAAACCGCTGACGCTTTTGCCATGATACCTGTATCTAATACACTCTTCTTGGAACGATTAATTTACAAACTAAGACTACACACTGAATCAAAATTCATTTTGGCATGGTTGTTTTCTTTACCGCTAAAATCTGGTTTTAGATATTGGCAAATGGTTGCAGGAAGCTTGGAATCAACAAGAATATTAAACAAGCAGATGACCTCTAACTTTACACGGTTGCTAAACAATGGACACTATCTTCTTACGCGAACGACGATGCTTTGGACACAAGCTCGCTTGAGGAAAAATCACCAACACGCTTTAGCGCAATTGATACTATGCAGTTTTTCCGTGAGCCGTCGACCACGGCGCGATCCCGCAATTTGCAACACTCTTTTACAAATTCAACTCATCGGAACCAGTTGCACACTCACACTGGTAATCCGAGCCACAGAACAACGCGAAGCGAGCCGAGTTGCTACCTGAGGCCGGCCATTGTTGTTGTTGGCTTGTTGCTACTTAATTACGATGCAAACTGAGAGACGAAGCAATGAATTTTCGAGCAAAAAAGCTTCATTGTGGCTGTTTTTATGTCGATGAATTGAACATTTGCAATGTTCAAGGACGCAAAGACTTACGCATTAGTTTCGAAGACTTAGGTTTTTCAGAACGTCAAATTTTCCCACTACAGTATTTCTCGTGATCGACACAAAGTACTTGTAGTTTGTACTCTCGCTGCGCACCTAATTGCGAGCGAATATGTTCCTTGACGAAGACATAATGCTGAACAATAGCAAGAATATCTATTTTCCTTTTTCATCCTGATGTTGCTAGAATACAACATTCGACAAAATTTCAAGAAGCCAAACAGAAAGCATTGACAGATATACGCTAACACATACCCACATGACAAAGAGTAAGCTTCTATCAACATTTATTTACTGGAATCACTATTGAGTTTCCACTTACAAACATCCATTCGATCAAATTCCGATCCTACTTCGATCAAAACATTCCTCTCTCTTCAAAACGGATAACGTTAGAATTTCCAACTGAAGCGAGCCATCATCCAACAAGAACCAAATACCCACTTCCACTTCTGTTACTATGATAGCGATGTACAAAAGCTTCAAGAAACGCTACCTTTTCACGTGGAGTTGGCCAAAACTAGTGGAGCTGGAAAAAGAATTTCCACCTCAAAAGGTAAATATTAGCACATACGAGAATGAAAACCCCTTCTCTTGAATGCAGGATCTCAATTCAAATGATTAAGAGGCCTATCTCCAAATGAGCGTTCCTTTTTTTTTTTTTTTTCAATTCAAACGATGGAAAACCAGCAAACAGGAGAAAAATTTACATTCAACGTACGATTTCAGAATAAGATGGAAATTGATTACACAACCTACTTCAAAAGAGGATCAAGAGTAACTGAGGAAGCTAAGATGGAACAAATTAGGAGGAGAAACATGGTTTTTTACACAAACAATTTCAGATGGATTCACAGCTTCTAGTTAACCTGAGTTGGTGTTCTAATCCATGACAGGAGCTACAGGGCACGGTATCGTTCTCTCCCTGGCAGGAGACCGTAACAAATGGTAATGAAAGTGCCAAACCATCTAGTAGGTAGAATTTTCATCCGAGGACCACAAGGGCAATGATCATTGCCGGTGTAAACATTATTTCCTTCAATAATAGTGACCCCATCATCATTTGGTTTTGATACAGAATTGCTTTCTCCGCAGCAGAAGTATCCATGGGTTGATAATTCAATATCTCCTTAAATGCCATCCCCTTACAGGAATGAGTTTACATACACACTCTGTAATCTTGGCTCAGAGACTTCAGAAAATAGCAGATCCGATGGCCTTGTTTGTTTCAATGGGTGATTGGATAAGCATGGATCACACAGTTCCATCCAAAAACAAGGCCGCAAGTGAACCATGATACAAGAACCTGACCTCCGCTGGGAGATTGAGGAAAACGACATCTGAATTCTGTGATTTCCATCAAACTATATGTAAACCAAGTGGGCAGATCTAGTTGTGAGGCAGAGCAGGAAGTAGACGAAATTAAATCAGTTTTATCATCCTATAAATCGTCAACAAATTTTGCCATGATGAATTTTCTTAAAAATTTCCTTTTTCGGCCGGGCAGCTATTCACTACCTGCTAGCATTTCTGTCTACGTGCCACACTGCACTGCTCAGATTTCTATTATTTCGATGACTACACGTTACTTTAGCCTTCATATTCCCCATATCAACCTCTCGACACTCGTAGCAGTAGATCGTTTCTAATTGCAAATTTCTCGCTTCGTCCGCCTCTCTCGCACTGAAAAGTCCTAAATTACCATAATGCATCACCCTTATGTGGCAGTTTCCCACCAGCAACGGAGCCGGCAAAAAATGTTACATAACAGTATCAATGTGAAATAGGTAGCCATTCTGACTGTTCCGGTGTCTGACTTAAATTAACTTCCGAGGGAGACTTCATTAGTCGTCGACGACAATGAAATAATGTCTTCGCTCCTCGAATTTCTTTTTCTACATCTCCTATCATCGCTGGAGCCATCATTTCAGGGCAGACTTTTGTTTCAACTCATGCAATTCTCCTTCCATGACTGCGTATCGATTTCCCTCCTACTAGGCGACATGCCCAGGAATGCCATGAATGCAATGGAATTGTCCTTCTGTGGTTTAACGTTTGTGTGGTTTGCTGATGAAGAAATTAATACGATTTTAATGCACTAGCTGGGCGATACGTGGTGTTTGGGTTGAGACTTGACTTTGCTCCACTGAGAGAGGTAGAGGGAGTATCGATTTCCCGATGTAGCATTCAAACAGACCGCAATTCCGCAGGGGTCTTGTGGCGAGGGGGAGTACAAATGAAACAATAGTCATCTCAAAGTTTCCAAGCGATTCCCAACCAAAGTACAAACAGTTTCAACTATTGCTACTACCACCGAACGGTGGGAAGTGCGCTGTGGCGTGGAACAGTGGTTTACGGTTAATGTGGTTTTAGTGCTTCACTTGCTTGGAACGAAGTCTAGCTGATAATGTGGTAGAAGTAGTTCTTTTATCAAAACCGGAACCATGGAACGATTTTAAGAATTTGTCGTTAAATATTTACGTGACTTTCAGCCTGAGGCTGGTTCGTCACGGCAGGGAGCCGACCTGGACCCTACATATGGAACCCATCAACTCCTGAGCCGGAACCAACAGAAGAGATTTTTCGTGTCAGAACACAACTGCGCTGACTGGAATTCATACCATACTGACAGGGTGAAATGTAACCATATTTACCACTACATCACCGGCGCCATCCATTTTAAAATCTTTTTATTTTGTTTTTATTCCTTGATTATCAAGATTTTTAGCCTCTGGTTGGTCATCTCCCGTCGTAGTCATTCAGCCTTTAAGTATTTTCGTAACTTGTTTTTTTTTGGTGAGATTCGAACTCGTTACTTTGAGCTTGAGAGGTTTGAATGTTAACCACTACACCGGGGTCGCCCTCCAACTGTTTTGATTCATGTTCTATGAAGTTTGAATGGTTGGTGAATTTTAATATTATGTTTGATGACCTATTCAGTTTGACTGAATGAAGAGAGTAACCTGGAACAACTTCTAAAACGGCCATATTATTATTTTGAATTAGTGATCATGCAACAAGAACAGGTTCCATTTCCCGACCAATTTGCTTGTCCCGGGATTCGGGATAAAATTTGTTGCTTGTCCCAGGAAATTGATCCCGGGAAATTTTTCAACGTGCTTAAAAACGCAATTTTGTAGTTAGAATATGTTTTATTCATCAATAAAAAATCAATGGTTCAAATCAAGTAACTGGTCTATCAATTTGAAGTCATTCTCTGAAAATACGACTTCAAGAAGCAAATGTTATTAATGCTTTCATCGGACAGTGAGGTTCGCTTTTTAGAACAGATATTTCCGGAGTTCGAAAAGATGCGCTCGCTATCGGTTGACGTTGGTTTGATTAATTTTAAGCCGCCGAAAATGATTTCAAGATTCGGGCTCAACTTACCATGTAGCTCAAAAAGTGATTCGCAATTACTTTTGAAAAAAAATCAATCATTGCCGAATCAGTCTGGGACGGGTTGGCATATTCCTTTATAGCCGATTCCAGTTCTTCACGCATGCTCGATGGTGTCGATCCTGAATCGTCATGCATACAGGACAATCCAGCATTCAACTCGGCAGCATCATCATCGGTCTGTCTTTGGCAGTCTTGCAACAATCGAACTCCCAGTTCCCTGATGAACTTAATCATTTGCGTTTTCGATGAGCTTTCCAGTTCTGCTGGCACTTGCGTTGACAACGGAAGACCTTGAAGGAACTTCAGCGCTGTTATTATTTCCTTTTGGCGCCGTTCGTTGATTCTTTTCGTGATTGCATCCAAGAGGTCGTTTCCAACATTGGAGTTACTTTTCTTAAGCTTCGAATACAGGAAACTCAAGCTGCCTTCCGCAGACAGCAATGTAGCATCTCGTCTTCCCAATGCTTCCGAAGCGAGTCTGATTGGCTGAAGAGCTTCCTGAAGGTTTTTTGCAACCTCGAAAGCACTGTCCAACATAAGACCTGAAAGGCCTATTTCGGAAAGTGTCTCTTTGATGCAATCAAAACCGCGAATGAAGTGCTCCAGCATCGTTTCAGTCGAGTTCCAACGAATTTTTACTACCGGTGGCTGATTCTTGTACAGGACATCGCAAGTGAATCGCATGGTTGTAACACTGCTGATGAAGGTAATCCGATAATCTTCCAAACTTCATCATCACCCCGAACTCCGTCAGTCGTTGATGCTACAATGTTTCCATCCTTAATACCGAATTTCCGGACCATATCCTTGACCGTTTTACGAAACCTTTTCAGCAGGTAGTGATCCACGATTTTTGCCGAGACCCAGGTTGTAGAATGATCCGTCAGCGAAATGGGCATTCACGTTTAAGTAGCGCTTGTTGCTTAGACTTGTCCACTCGTCCAAAGTGAGACTAACCAGTTCACCGCTATCGATACGCTTCACTATTTCATCCCGCGTTTGCTGCTGAGCGTATCCATAGTATTCGGCGACCAACTTCATGACGGATGTATTCGACGTTGGCAGAGAATATCCACGATCTGCGATCGACTGTCTGAAGAACTTGCTGTTGGTGATTGCATTGATCGAAAATCCGTCCTCTGCTGCCAGCCGAGCTACAGTTTCCGCCAGTGACTGACGTTTAACGAACTTGAGCTTCGATACTTGTTTCACTGGGACATTCGGTGTGGATGATTTAACTTTCGCAGCAGACTCACTAGGATTTGTGGGGGGTTTGGAATCCATGTCGTGTTTGTTCTTCATGTGCCGGAGCAAGCCATTGGTCGAAGAGCCCTTGCACGACAAACTTTTATGTATGTATGTAAGAAGCCACTATCCTTCTGGGCCTTGCCCTGCATGCGGTTCCACTTAACAGAAAGATCATCTCTGTTACCATTTTAAATTCAACAAACTGCTGTGTGAAGGGCCAAAAAGGGTTGAGCAAGCCCGTAAGCAGAGACACTTACGCGAAACCTGCGGGAATAAGAGAATCTCCTTCCAGCAGTATGATCCAAAAAAACGAATAACAAAATACGCAATTCAGTCAAGCTTTCCACTAGATGGTTTGTTAGAGAAAGGCGCCTCAAATTCATTACAACTGTTGGAGTGGAATGTACCAATCATAAATGATAGACAAATCCCCTCCTAGACTCCGGTTGGCTGTCCACTCCATAGTTCAATTGCAACTTCAATGATGCCCTGATGCACCCTTCCATCCCAGTATTTAAATATTTTAATGCAATGAAGTATAACATGGTGCTTGCAATATATATATCAAATATAGAATATAAAAAGGAAATAAGTATACAAAGTGTACGTAGTGTACGGTAAAATGAGTAGCCTGTTCTTAATTTTCTTTTCAAAATTGTATGCCTTGCATGTCGAAATTTCCTTTCTGTTGGTTCTAGGGAGCAATAACATGTAACAGTTGATGTCAGAACCTTTAAACATAATACAATCAAAAGCACTCTGTGTTAGAAGTTAATATCAGAATGCTGGGAAATGGTTGCTAAATTGTTGAAATTAGTTACATCAACTGTCGAACCTGTGAAGAAGAATAATAAACCAACAAGGAAACAAAGTCGCACTTTTCGTAATAAGTACGAATATCTGCCGCAGATTCAGTCGAAGCCTCGTGTACTGAAGGCACGTATACGTCTAAATCAGAAGAGAAGGGGTTAAAAGATAGTTGGACATAAGAAATAATATAAATTATCTATCAACTTATATTGGTACAATAATAGTGACAAAACTAAGGATAACAACAGTAATGATTAAGTAAGGCGCTGCATGAGTGAGGTTAGATGTCTATTTACGTAGCAGAAAATTAAAAATACATTCAGTAATAAGTGCGACGCAGATTCAGTTTCAGCTTCTTGTAATCAAGGCACCAGGCACGTCCTAGTAGTAAGAGGATAAAGAAAGGATCGTTGGACATACAAGACACACTAATCAATAGTATGTATAATCTATGATGTAAAAATAATAAAACTATATTAACATAAATCATGAACCAGAGTATTGATAGAAATGATAATAATAAAAATGGTAATGATAGTGATACACAAATTAAATCAGTATGTTATGTCACAGAGAAAAGTATATACCATATGGTCAAGGTATATTATGATATAAAATAATAAAAAAAAAAAATACATGCGCAATTTCATGTCTGCAGACTGTTGT
This sequence comes from Aedes koreicus, assembly GCA_024533555.2. Classification (NCBI taxonomy): domain Eukaryota; kingdom Metazoa; phylum Arthropoda; class Insecta; order Diptera; family Culicidae; genus Aedes; species Aedes koreicus. The sequence continues at coordinate 926,300 of JAHHFK020003766.1, forward strand.
CCAGCTGAAATTATACTTGCTTGCATATCCATAATGAACCTGAAAGTAAACACATATCATAGCAACGAAAAAAAATGAGTTCAAAATTATTTTACAAAACTTGGAATTCCACGGATGATCTGAAATTGAATATCATATAAAGAATAGTATATCTAAAATTTCGATCTTCCGTTTGCTTGCATCGCAATAACCATTTGTAGTGGATCTCATAGATGCTACAGTGATTTTAATTAATGAAATGAATTTAAATGCAATAATATCTTAACATATCACAACGGAAAAAAATAACATATCATTTAAAAAAAAAAATAATATGAGCACGACAGCTAACAATATATATCTGTAACTAAGCTGATCCCCCTCTCGTCGAAGGACTTCGGCTGTTGCAGCTACTATAGTATTAACCATTAACTATACATACAAATGACAGTAGTAATAAAAACGGGAGCTAACAAAAAGGAGTAACAACATACATTCTATACATACATACATCCATACACACCAAGCTGAATCCCAAACGCTGAAACAAAAGACATAAAACGTGCAAACTCTGACCAACCAACAAGAAGACGTCCGCACATAACACACATACATGTATTTGTTATTCATATCCCAAAGTACTGATCAATAACGCCCATCACGACAATCACGGAAAACAACTAATGCTCTGTTGCCTATGTGCGTGGACTTATCGTCAAAAAGCTCCACACAGAACATGCAAAACAACAAGAGAATGGGAAGGCGCACTAAACAGGAGAATGTATGAGAGTAATAGTTGAATTCCGGCAAACCCTCACTCCCGTTTCATCTCACTCAACTCCCGACTACAACTGTACACCATCTCTCCCCCTCCCACGGAAACGCTACCCAATCCTCGTCAAAAAGTGGATCTCCTCATAAATTGAGTAGATCCACCTTCAACGAAAACCGAGCAACACCTCCGTGAGAGAAAAAGAGACAGCATACAACTGCAATCAAAAACTGAGTAAAATGAAACGGGAGTGCTTGTTCTGAAAGAAAGTGTTTCATATGCCTCTCTCTCTCTCGTTCCGACGCAAATCCTAGCACGGCCAATAATCCAACTCACTCTCCGCAAGGATAAGAAAAATTCTACAGCAAAACGCACAAAACCCACAGCACAAGAAGAGAGAGGCAGACAGAAAAATGCGCAAACGCCGCCCGTCTGGATCTTTCCGAATATACAGCGCATCCGCTCCCACACGCCACACACACCAATGACCGACCAAGTCTCTAAACTATTCGAGTGTCTCATTCTTACACTACCGAATTTCTTAGTGGAGCCGAACTATTAGGCTTTTTGACGTTTAATCCCCTTTCTTTTTCTAGCACATGCAGAGGAATGATGGTTTGTTTTCCTCCAAAAGATGTTCCTTCTTACTTGCACTCCTTTGATCTAAATCGCGCTGTAGTGTGCGTGCATGCAAGGTCACTAAGCCTAATTCAAAATACAATACTTAGCTGAATGTTTGATCCCGTATCCATTTGCAGAAATTTGCGCCGGCTATCTTTCGCACACTATCACAAACCAAACCATAGATTTTTTTTGTTTGTAGAAGCTCATTTCTTTTTCTAATACACATACACACCACGTACTACGCCGTAACCACACGATGAGGAATATGGCTGACAAAATCTTTTCAACGTTTTACCGTCTTTAGCACACACACAAAAAATTCACTTTACCGCGACTGTGTGTTCTTTTCAAATTCAGTATTCTAAAATAAGAGGGAAATCTTCGCACCTTCCCTAGTATTTGTTAAAATATCTTTTTCCGTTCTTTTTTACCATCCATCCGAAAATAGTCGCTTTTTTTAATGCGCACATAACCCATACCTATAATCATTACTGGCACGGTCAATCTATTGTTTCGTTTTCAAGTTATGGTGATGGCATTATTTCCTTAGTGATTTGAACCTGTTCTGTACATGTTGGAACAAGTTCAGTTATGATGTTCCGAATCATTTGACCGTTGGAAAGTTTCAAACGATGTTTAGATCAGAACTTCAAATTAAATCAACTCTTTTTGCTATCAAAATGCCCAATATAATAGATTCTGTGTGATTTGCGGGTCGAAAAACTATTACGATAGTCCCTGATCTCTTATTTCAACTTTTAGATGATGGTTTCATCCAATACTGTAACCCCGCCATTTGACCAAAGTTCCTGCATGCTGAACTTAATTTGCATAGCATACAATTTCAATTTCATTCACTCTTTCGCATCAAAGGAATTGAACCCGTTCCCAACTCACCCCGATAAACACCCATTTGGAGTCTCCATCGCGCGAAACCTCTCTGATCTAAATCTGTCCAGCTGGATCACTTCAGTAGGGCTTCGCACCCCGTCATCATCAACATGATTCGTTTCCCGGAGCTGCATCTCATTACTCGGAAAACATTTTCACACTTCTCCGCTGGGCGTCGTCGGGCGCGACTCCGTTTCTTCTATCTTCAGCATCTAGCATCCTCCGTTCTTTGTAATCTAGTAATTTGAATAAATGGCATTTTAAATCCCCGCTCCATAACCGTGGCTCATGGTTACACAGACGACCGCCAACCATTACCACCCACAACCCGCTGGCTGGCCATTTCCAACATTCGATTTCCAGTTCACAGTCAGGATGTATGTCGATGTGTGTATGTGGAAGCGAGCGATGGATTAGAGTGGTGCGTGCTTGAAAATAAAATCATTTATATGATAATGAAATTTTCACTTTTCCCGCTTTTCCCCACGGGCAGAGCAGCTCGAAGACCTTCATCAACTTTATAAATAGATTGATAAAAGTGCTGATTCATGGTTTAGCATTTCAGCATTCTGGAATGGGTAGGTAAGCTCTTGTTGAAAAAAAGAGTACTTGTTGAGACTTGTTTGGGAATTACTCACGATTCGGTGAAGTAGTTTTAAGATGAAAGCTCAGAACTAATTGTGTACCCAAAGTTTGTCTCTGCGATGTTGGCTCGTGTGCACAACATACATGCCATCGTCGTCATTCATAAACTGTGGGAAACTCATGCACGTACCGTATACTGCACAGTTGGTAACTAACTAGGTGGTGTCATCACGTATATTCTACCGAGAGCGGTGGTGGTGGTTGAGGTGGCGATGCTGATGGTGATGGTAATGCTTCGCTGAAAGCACTCTGCATCATGAGTGTGCGAAGAGAAAGTTTTGTGCGAAGTTTTTCTAAAAAGATGGATGCTTTTAATGAGATATCGGCGCTGTTTTTCTCGGCTGTTTCACGAATCATCGCTTACGGGGAGTTTCATCTGGAAGAAATGCGCCAACAGGGATGGAAGCTTGAAAATTATGACAAATCCATTTCATCGTCTTACAGAATACAGGTGGTAAAATTATGGCTGAAGTAAAATTTGGTCAACGGCTACTGCGTTGTCATTGCACTTATTTTACGGGAAGATTTTTACATAATGGAAGAGATTTTCTATTTTTGTATTTTGAATGAATTCTTTGCTTATGCATGTATGGTAGATCACTTCAACCGAACCTAGATTCGAACCTGTCACCTTTGGCTTGGTGAAACCGTGCCTTGACTGAGGGAACTATCTTGATCCCCCTGCTGATTTTTCCGGCATTTAATGAGTACGCAAATCGATAGTACCAACGCTCCCCAGTTCATTCTTTTGGTTCTTAGCAATCCTATAAGATGTGAGATATGACTCGTCTCTGTTGCTGAGGGGGGTGCGAAATTCAGCACCATACATTACACTTGTGCGCTGCCTCGTCATACTTAACGCCGTAGCACGATTCTCAATTAACATTCTGTCTAGAGGCAAACGTTCTCACTTTTCCATCGTTAAAACATCTGGACAATGAGTTTGCGATGAAGAACGAATGCTCCGTACTGTCATCGCCCATACTCGTAGAAATGGTACCTGTGCTTCTGTTTCGCAATGCTGTTTGAATTCCCTACGTTCGTCATAATAATGATAATATTATTCCTGGAGACAAGCGGGAAAATTGTTTTATGTTCACGTTTTAGCACCGCGTGCACTAGACTTCAGAATGACCCGGTGTCGGGTGATATCCTGAGGGGGTGTTCTTTACGGGGCCCAGTAGACTTTTTGATCGATGTGGCGCTCGGTTTCTTGCTGCTAGTGATCTCGAGTTAGATCTTCTAGTTCAAATTTTGCTGTGTTTTATCTTTCGACATCATTCGCCAAAATCAGAGGGCAATACACATGTATTTTTTTTTTAAATTTTCAATTCATTTTCAAGCTCATCAGCGCTGCCAATGTTCCTGATTTTTCAGGATTTTCTAGACTTTGTAGCATTTTGCCTGAAATCCTGACAAACACCCATTTTTTCCAGATTTTGATAGAAAAATCCTGATTTTTCCTGATTTTCATAATTTTTGAAGGCGTAGTTCAACGAGTGCTAGATCGATTTGAACCACTCAGGATTTATTTTGGTTTTGCAATGAACGTAGATCGTGTCAAGATAAGCTCTTTCAGAGTGAACATCTGGAATTGTATTCATCACATTCAAATTTTTCAAGGCCTTTTTAAAAAATATTGGATAATTTTATGAAATGTCTATCGAAGTTTGAGAATCAGACTTTGAACGAAGATGTATAAGTAGGAGAGCTGCTAGACTTATTAATTAAGGAATATGTATCAGAAGGTAAACTAGGCAGGATCAAATTTGACTTGAAAGCAGGTTGCATGCAGTAAATCAACCCTAAATCTACATTTCAGATGCTACAAGCATTATATTAGCATTATATCAGCATCTTTTATGCTATCTGTTGTAAAGTTGGATTCCAAATGCTATTTAAATGCTTGTAGCCTGTAATAAGCATTTCGAATGCCAAATAGCATTACTGAAGCATTATCATAGCATTGCAGTAAAGCAGCCGTATATTGGGCCAAAAGCGGCATTTTCGACCCTAATAATGTTAAAGTAAGAAAACATTAATCTATTCTTCCTCTCTTGCAACGTATCCCGAATGTAGCTAGAACAGAATCACTTCATGGCATCGATGATGAATTCAGAGAAATTTTGAATGTTGATTCTCCACGATTGACTCAAAAGATGTTGTAAATTTTTGTGGTAACATATTATCGATCAAAAGATCAGATGGCATATTGGAGTTTCCGCTTCTGTGAGAGTTCATACGCTCGTTAGCATCAGTAGGACGATTGTTCTCACAATTCAATTTAAAGCAATTGAAAATGAGGAATATATTGGAACGAGACACAATGAGAGAAATATTATCGACAAAGAATTATGTGGAACTGAACAAAGAAAAATCATAAACCGTTAAGTTATCACAAAAAATTACATTGAAATACTACTATTCAATGTGTTAAACAGAAAAAATGTGCAATGTAAGCATTTTTTTAATTAACAGTAGTTTTATGAATATCGGTTTTTAACAGAGGAAATGAAAATCCTGATTTTATCCTGATTTTTGTTTCACATACTTCCTGACATAGTAAAAACATACTTGGCAACGCTTACTATAGAACTATCTGGCCGCTTGGTAGCTTTCCTCAATGCCAGTTAGCCGTTTAATGCATTTACTGGGAGGCAAAAATGGTTTTAAAATGCTTTTTCAACTGACCATAATAAGATAATATGAATGAGTCCTAAAACGGCATTTCAAAACAGCATTTTATGAGTTAATAAAGTCAAAATAAAACCTTTGATAGGAGTAAAAGGAATTTTAGAAGTCAAGGGTTTCAAGATCGTTCTAAAGAAGCTGTGTAGGTTCTTATAAACCCGACTAAAATTTGAAACCTATTGGCATCTCTTGCTGCCATAATAAAGCCGAATTGATTGTTAGTGGCTTTCATAAAACTTTAAAAAAACTTAATAAAGCTGGATGGTTTTGGCAATGTTACTTGGGAGATCACCTTTTCATGGTGCGTTACGGGGTATAAGATCTACCACCGAACCCTTGTCCAAATTAATTCAAACTTGGGGACATATTAGTTTTTGTATTCAAAGGAACGTATATTAGTCCTTATTACATTTTATGTCTTGTGAAAAGCGACAATACTCGGATTGACCCACCGAGGATGAGCTTAGAATAAGGAAAACATGATAAGTCTTCATTTATGCGAATTCTTATTTTTTATTTGATGTTCTATAGTTTGAAGCGGTAAGGACTAGGATTCTCATGCGTGGTCAGTATCGGAGTCATTGTTTGTTTTGTTTGCAATGAATACGGTTTTGACTGATAAAGGGGCGCGCCTTTGAAGAGTGCTGTTACTCACAAAGGGTTTAAATAGCGGAAACATTCTTAAAAGGCAATGCGAAACAAATTTTACAAAAAGGGACGGGCCTGACTAGTTGCGCTAGACACCAGCGAGGAAATGAAATCATCACGCTGTATGGTTTCGGAGGTTAAAATCACATTACCTTATGCAAAAGAAAAATGCCCTTTTCAGGGACAAAACCTTATCCAAAGAGAGTCGAGATATGGACGTATATTTCGTTTGTTGGTTATCAAACGTGCTTGGCCATTTATTCCGGGACGCGACCTTTAAAGCTATGCCATGTTGAGCCGGTGCGTGGGAATGTAAATTTTGATGAACGCAAGAGAAACTTCAAATTAACAAACTCTTTAGATAGGCAGATTAATATGTTCGTCCTGAAAAGGACGGATTTTAGTTTTTGACGGAGGGAGGAGGGGGGGGAGGGCATGGTTTGTGATTAAACTAAGGCTTTTTTCACTCGGTCTTGTTGTGCAGCCGGACGGCCCAAAAAGGAAAACACTCTAAGAAATGTTCACACCGGAGAAGTTTCATCAGCTCTGCGTCGTTGCAAGGGCCAGCTGCATGTGACGGGGTATGATTTTAGTCTACTTGTTGTCGTGGGTTGGCATTTCCTGCCATCTTGAGCACTTCACCGGCCAGGTATTCCATAACCACAGCGAAGTAGACGGGGGCTCCGGCACTAACGCATTCGGTGTAGTGCCCTGCCAGAGCAGACAGTGAATGCGACCGAGTGGGAGCTGCAATTCGACTGCAAATTTGTCACGGCCAGACATGTAAACTGGCAATAGAGTCGGTCGATGGTCGACTTGTCGGTGCGTAGCCGAGCGCTGACTCAACATCTTTGAGATCGCTGAAAGACTGAACGTTCTTTACTTAAATGTGATTTCTGTTCTAGGAAAGTACTGTGTATTTGGTGAATTTACTCTGAAAAATCGGCATTATAAGACACCACCTTATATTTTCGTTAATTTCAACAGTAGAATGTTAAAAAGCAATAGATTTATATATTGGAATCGAAGCGTAGAGAATGTCCCGATTGATTGGTCCGTTTGATAGTTTCGTAATCTTAATGTTTTATTGTAAATCCGCTTTCTTTTTACCCAAACCTGATTTAATTATTGAATGCGTTACCATTTCTACAAAAAATCCAATAAAATTTAATGCTCTGTCCATTTAGAATTCGGAATAATAAAATCATCTGTATCTCGGTAACAGATTGACGTCCAAATAAGTTCAATTTATCAAAACAAAGGTAATTCACTGTTCTTTATACACTGTACTTTATACATATCATTACAAATCATTTCTTTTCGTTTCTAATGAAAATTCGCACTTTCTTCTTTATTCCTCCCATCAAACGCTGCACATTTCCGGAGTCAACTTCCTTGGCACATTTGTTCCACATTTTGGTCATCTGAGTCGCGTCCCGAGCCGTTTTTCCACTTTTCTTAAGCTTCCGCTTCATTATTGCCCAAAATCTCTCGATGGGCCGGAACTGCGAGCAGTTGGGTGGATTTATGTTTTTATCGATGAAATCTACGTTATTATCGCGATACCACTGGATGACTTCCCAGCTGTAGTGGCAACTCGCCAAACTTGGCCAAAACTTCACGGCACCTTTATGGGCTTTAATGAAAGGTAGTACGCGGCTTTTGAGGCATTCTTCCTAGTACAGCTTCGAGTCCATTGTCTTATTCGTCACAAACACTTTGGTCTTTGCTCAGTAGCTGCATATCCCTTGCCAAATCATCAGTTTTTTTTGGCAAATTTGTCCATAACAGCAAACTTAAACTTCGCAGGAACATCTCCTCGTGCTGTCGCCATGTAGATTTTTTGACCAGGAAGCTGTCCGAAATCATTTTGACGTAGGTTTCATCGTCGATGAGCAGGCATCCTTGGTACTTCGTCAAAACCTGCTGGTCCTATTTCCGAGCTCGAGTTTTGGTGACGAAACTTTGCTTCAACGTTCTGTTTGGTTGCTTGCTGGCTCGATATGAACGATATCCTGCTCGCACACGAAGTCTTCGAACGGTACTGCGAGCAGCAGCGTATTTTTGTGCGATTTCATTATCTGATAGTTCAGGGTTTGCTCTGACGGTTCTCAACATCTTCTGGTTCAGCTTGCGATCATATTTTCCACTACGATGCTTACCTTGAGGGGGTTAGATCTGAACGACCCTTCTAGTGTCCTTTCCCCCTGCGTTGCATGGTGTCACAAAGTTTGCGTTGCTAGGAGTATCTCAAAGAGCAGATATTGATCGTAAAAATCCGTCTTGTGCATATTGTACTAGTGAACGCACGAACAATATGAGCTCCGGATTTTGAAAAGTGTCCAACATCGATTCGGCTCATGACGATGATCGGCGAAATCACGACAATGGCGAATATTATGAATTTACTGATATTGGTATGATTAATTGAATACACAGTGCATGCTATACTCTCTACAAATGCAACGTATTAATCCTTCCCCTTGCACGTGTCAGCACTATAGACACACAGTGGGTGGTTGTATCCGGGTCCTCCACTGGGTAGGCGCAGGTGTCCGTCCAGTTTCTGGTAGTCACTTGTTTTTTAATTCATGGGACAAAAATCTTCGTAGTCCCACTTTGTGTACTACTCAAGAAGAAGGAAAAATAGAAGGAAGAAATAATATTAAACGACATTTCATAAAATGTTTGAATTACCTTCGTAACCAAGTTATAAGCCAAGTTTTAACCATCAAATACATAGATAATTGTTATACCAATCTTGTTCTTCTTCTTCTCTTTGCCGTAACGCCAACACGTTTGATTCTCCACAGTATAGAGAAGAGAAAACATATGAAGAAAAATTATCAAAGACAGAAATGATCAAAATGAAAAGTAAGTTGAAATAATAAGAAACATTGCAGCAGTGCTTGATACCAGCGAGAGATATTGCTCACAATGCTTCATGAAAGTGAAAACTTTAAATACTAGACCTTGAAAAAATAATGTTTCTTTTTCTTCAAAACTTATACTTCTCATATTCACTAATGGAAACCAACGACAGCTGACAAAAATACCCACCAGTTATTAAAAGCTATTCTCGTGGATATTAAATCACGTTGACATACCCCAAGATCTTCCACTTTTCAACATCGTTGTGGCATCACCGCTCTGCCAGCATCAACAACACCGCAATCACCCTCATGAATGGATGGTGGTATAGTTTTTTGAAGAGACCGAAAGAACATCAAAATCTACTCAGCACGAAAAACGTTTCCTTCTCCACTCCGCTTCACGGCGGCGGCGATGACGAAACTGGGTGTTTTCCTCTGGCCACGTATAGAAAGTACGGTGGTGTTTTACGAGCACACTATTGGGTATATTTTGCGATACCTGAACCACCACCACTACCACCACTTCACCGCCTAAGCGCTCTTAGAACTTTCCACACACACCGCAGGTACGCGATTGCATCCATCGCCAGGTCTGGGGAGACTCATAGTCGCCCAAGACAATGTACAAAGTTTTGCACTATCAGCCAGTGCGGGCTCGTCATACTACGAACGGATCGAACATAAATGTGACAACTGTCGTTCGCCAACTTTTGGCTTCTTAACGTATCTGTTTTACATCTCCCTGGGCGTACATTTGGTGTGAATAATCGAAAAAGCACGTACAGATTTAGTCATGCAAGTCGGCAAAAGCCAAGTAGGAAAGCTTTGAGATCATACGAACTGCAGAAGCTCGTCCCAAAATCGACACCAGGCTTCATGTCGAAAGATGGCGATAAAGGTATGATGATGCTGCCGATTTTATGTATGAAAATTTTAATGCAATAGGGTATGTGTCCCTTGACTCAGCCTAATATGCAACGATCGATTACATTTTTTATTATAACTCATTAAGTATTTAAGCTGGAAGCAATATTCAACTAGTTGTAAACTTGCTAAGATAAGTTTCATAAGATGTTTGGTAGTTTGTATCACGAAAAGTTACACAACTCATTTTTAAAAGTCAGAAACTTTCGAGGGATATGGATTTAATGTCGGTCTATAAGCTTTAATTTGGGTCTATTCATGGATGCAACTTCGTCCCATTCGATCGATTTTTATTCAAATGCAGTCTTCGTACGGTTTTTCCCCCCTGATTTTATGATTTAAGGCATTACCAGCTGTATTCGCTTTACCAAACATAAAATTTCACAAAACAATCTAAACTTAAACTGTTTCGAAACAGTAACGAGATTTTCACATATGATTTACTGGTGCTTCGATAATGAAAACATAATAATTCACTCTGCACAGGTTTTGTTCCTTTGGTTTGTCATTAGATAAGCCATTTGGAAAATATACAACCGAAACTCATACATTTCCATTGAAAATTTTACCAACAACAACATTTTTACTAAGTTATCCATACAACAGGCCATAGTTAGGAACAGAGAAAAGAATTTGTCCCTAACATTGGGTCCACGGTTTTCTTGTTAAATCACTGTTATTTTATTAATGTGAACAGTTAGTTTATAACGTGTGACTATTTTCTGTACATCTAGATTGCATTATTTGGTTTATCGGTTCAATTTAGCCAACTTTAGATCATTAGAAGATCATGGAGATAATCTTTTCAACTTAACCAATAAAATCATGATGTCTAAAAAGTTAACTAGATCGAAAATTACACGGAAGTGAACAACAGTAAATTGATTAATAATGCTTGAATTGCTTCGAATCAAATCTGTCATCTTGATAGCAGCATAATTTTGTTGTTTATCAGTGAATAAATGGCTTATTTGGTGCATAGGCCGAATGAAGGAGCTAGGCTAACATTACATCCCCTTACCCTAGGTCTTCGATTTTCCGTGATAGAAAAATGGAAATTGCATGTGATTGCTAAGACTTCACATTTTCAGTATTTTTACATGCCCTATCTTGTGCTCCTTATGGAGTACATATTAGGGTGCCAATCAGAATCGAATATTCGAATTTCAAGAAAAGGGCACTACTCAAAAGTTTTGTCTTTGCACGTGTTTTGTTTTTGCTGCTTCGTTTTCACGAAGAAAAAAAAAATAAAAAAAAATTCGTAATTCAACTCATAAACATAAAATGCTTTGTGCTTTGTGCTGCGAGCTTTGTGTAAGACGTAGTGAATATTGGTGATTCCCTCCCAAAATGTGTGATGGTCGGTAGTATTTCCTCGTTTTTTGTTTGTTTTTATTTTGGGCTTTGTCCCCGCCTCCGGGGAAAGAGTTATATCAGCTTAGTTTTGTTTGTTAGTGCCCCCCCGGGCATAAATGACTAAATCAAAGTATTTTTCCACTTTTTTCGAGTGAAAAAGATTGTAGACATTTTTGAAGTCGATATAGAATCATCGCATAACGGGTGATTTTGATCATTTGTATTGGAGCGAAAAAGAACAGAAAACCATTGCAATGTAGAATTCGGCCATTTGCTGGTCAGAAGCAACGAAGGAAGCTCATTTGCACGCGCACGTGCGTGACTGGCATATAATTTCAGATGTACTCATTACGTGGTTCACAGAGAGAGAGAGCTGTGAATTTTTATTTCTTTCGTGATTGTGAATTGTGATTGGAATTACTAATTGTATTCGTGCTGTTCCATTCGAAAATGATGATGTGAAAATATTTGCCAAATAGTGGATTATTACTCCTGTTAAAACATAAATGCATCCGTCCAAATGAAGACTGAACCTCAGCAAAAAGTTGCGGTGAGATCAATCTGATTATAGTTTGAATGATACTGCTAAATAGTTATTGCTCAGCTTTTGAGATGTGCAGACGTTCTTTTTCGATTGCACTTATCACAAGTGAAGCATTTACCGTTGGAAAAGTTTTATTTCTTGCTAAAATGTCGTGTAATTTTCCATTATATACGATGGATGCTAATTTGTATTATTCATGTCACTGGGACGTGACTACGGTTTTACGGAATCAAATTACACCACTTTAAAATGGCTTTTTACCCGTTGGGTTTTTTCTATTGAAATTTTGGGTGGAATTAGTTCAATGTGTATTTGTTTACGTTGTGTAAGTTTCACTAGCAGATGTGCAATCGTTGCGAAGATGGAGTAGGAAGAACAGCAGCGGCGCAAAGAAATTTTGCGCAAATACCTCGAATATCCGGATCATTCTCATCGTGCCATCAGCAGGAAGCTAGGAATGGTACATTCTACGGTGTCTCGTGTTTTAAATCGGTACCACGAACGTTTGACCATCAATCGGAAAGAAAAACGTGGCAAAATGAATCTCCGTATAGTGTTAAGGATCACAAGCGGGAAGTTCAAGCTTTCAACAGTTCAGTTCGAGATGTGGCGAAGAAACTGAATCTAACCAAAACTTTCGTGCAAGATGCGAAAAAACGTGAAGGACTACACACGTACAAAGTCCAAAAGGCGCCTAATCGCGATGAACGGCAGAATACGGTAGGTAAAACACATGCACCGAAGGTCTAAACCCAGATGTTGACGAAAGCACATTGCCTCGTTGTGGATGATGAGACGTATGTAAAAGCAGACTTCCGGCAGCTCCCGGAGCTCCAGTTTTTCACTGTTCATCATTAATTCGATGTCCGTGTGGACGTTAGAAAGCAGAAGATGTCAAAATTTGCCAAAAAATATATGATTTGGCAAGCAATTTGCTCGTGTGGAAAGCGGAGCACCCCATTCGTGACAACAGGAACGATCAATGGGCAGGTATACCTAAAGAAATGCCTCCAAAAGCCTCACACGATGGTCCTACGATTTTCTGGCCGGATTTAGTATCGTGTCATTTCTCGAAAGAGGTTTTGGAGTGGTACAAGGCTAAGGAGGTCAATTTCATGCCGAAACATCTCGACCCCCCGAACGCACCGGAGCTGTCACCAATTGAAAAGTACTGGACCATCATGAAACAAGTACTTCGGAAGCATCCTAAGGAAGTGATATCGGGGGAAGATATGAAGAAAAAATGGATGTCCAGGCAGTTGGCCCAAATGTTGTACGAGACCTTATGAGTAGTGTAAAGAAGAAGGTTCGTGCATTTGGATATGGAATTGAAATTGAATAAAACAAACATGCGAAAATATTTATAACATGATTAATTTTACTCCCTGAAAGTTTGAAGATGATTGGTTGAACGGGCGAATTTTGCCGAATATTTGTGTGTGTCGCAATTTGATTCCGTACACCCTTTATTCGACGGAGGATAGCGTAGTTTCCCAGCTGACCTCAGTTAGTTAATCTAGAAGCTAGTTACCAGATGCAGTTCGGTTTTTATCGAAGACAGACAGTCTTTGATTAGAAATTAGAATTTGTGGAATATTTTGAAGTGTTTGAATAATTTAAATCTTAGCGATTACTGAATAAACTCCAAACTCCAGAACGAAAAAAAATGACAAAATTCCTTTGGCACTTTCAAATTGAATTTAATATTGAGTTCTGCTTATACGCTTTACGTTTTTGTTCTTTAAAGTGCTATTTTTTCAATAAGTGAATTGAACCATAAGGAAGTTTAATTGTCTGTGAGGTTTTAGCAAATTTTTCTAAGGTTGTGATAGTGTTTTGGTATGAACTCTTTACAAAATTTTCTTATAGTGTAAAGCACAAATTACCACAAATTTTTACATGGTTAATTTGGAACCCATCAACCATGTTATAATTTGTTTTTGTAATTTTGAAAAAAAATTATCCTTCAGAGTTACAGCAAATTTTAATCCTGCTTAGTTTTTGTAGTATATTCATAATTATTAACGCTCGGAACTGAAACAGATTCCATGAACATGAAAATGCCTATAAATGACGATTTATCAAATGCTTGTATCATACACCTGGAAATAACTTAAAATGTTCATTTTGTGGTGTTATACGCTACTTGCTATCAAATGAACTAAAATTATAGATAATCATACAGATCTACCACGTATTGGTGTCTCTACGAAAATATGTATCCATCATCGCCTTTGCTTTACCATTAAAATGTTCAATGGTTTCAATGCCAGCTTACCGTATTAAACAGTATGCCAACAAAATTTCCATGATCCATGATGTCCTTTGCTTGATGTATTTCAGGTATTCCAGGTCATCAGGTATTGTAAAATAGCATAGCATAGCATTTTCCTGGGTTGGCTGTTGTAGAGACGATGGAAGCGCCAGAAGAGCTGCCTTGGGTATGACAGGCTCTTCATCCATCGATTTCTTTGCACAACACCTGGCCAGGTCCTTATGATCAGCAAGGAATGGGAGGGAAGCGTTGATTAGATGTCTACTTAAGAAGATGCTGAGAACTCATGCTACCTTCATAGACATCTGGAGTTGGAAGTTGGATGGGATTGTGGGGAGGCTTTTCTTGGCGAGAAAGCATATGTATATTTATATAGGTCGTTGGGAGTGGCGAAGCTAAGAAAGTTAATGCACTCTTTTGTTGACCGCTTTTCTGAGCTGGAACACAGGCGTTTCCTACTAGTATCCAGGATCCAAAGCCATGGATATAGTGCCTTTTCTTGCGTCAGAGGTAGTCTGTCGGTTGGGGCATGAGCACTAACTCTTGCCCTAGCCATATATGGCTTATGGTTATAGCGCCATTACTCGCTTTCTGAAAAGAGAAGAAGGACACACGCACACACGTACGCACGTACACTTATTCAAGCACACACATACTTAAATCCTATTTAGTATAAAAATCATAGAATACCTACCAAATATTCACACAAAAGATTTTTTTTAGAGTTGTTGATAGATTCATGATAGCAATGGTTTTGTCGCCCATGATAGTATGTTTGCAAAAACATAAAGGCTGCACAAAAAAAACAAAAACAAAAAAAAACAGATGGGAAGCTCTTACCTCGAAATTGGACCATAAATAAAATCCAGCTGTAATAGAGTTATAGTGCTGCTTCTGTCAAAATCTTATAATATTTATGCACATCACGTCACCAATCATTTCTTTTTCCGTTATTACATTTCACGGGTTGTTGGAAACGTCTATAGCTGCTTGCATAAATCCACGTTTAATTATTTTTATAGCAAACTGCACTTTTCCTTGCACTTATTACAACATTTTAATTAATTGAAAACATGATTTTACGCCTCTGAAAATATCCACTTGTCAGGTTTTTAGAGAAGTCTAACAATTCTCTGGCAATTTACTATGCTTCTTTTTCTGCTGTTGTTATATTTCCCCACAACAATTAAATCACTATCTTTTCATCCAGTTTGGCATAATTACACACGCGAGAAGCAAAAAAAAAAAAAAGAGTAAACTCCAGAATCAAAGCGCACTATACATGCATATCATTTTCATACCTGAAAATAGCCAATTCCTTAAGGCGTTCGCGCATTTTATCACTTTTTCGTTAACCCAAGGACCAACAGACTTTGAACCGTATTGCTTTATTCTCACACTGTTGTCCAGCGACACACCCAATGCACTACAAAAATTGAAACAATGGTCTGGTTGCGCGCTTGGGCACCTGCCTTCTGCCTAAAGTTTGAGACTTTAACCTTTAACCGCACTTTAACGCCCGTGAGTGTAACTTCAACGTTCAGATCTAATTTGTCTTAGGTACCGAAACATGTCTTGTATCACCAATTTTCCATTTATTTTGTTTGCGTTAGAATATTTTGTTTTTGGATTCACTGATTATCGCAGTCCATGCTTCCGGCTTTCTTCAAATTGGACAAACAATACCGATAATAAACAAAATTGGATTAAAATTCGGAAATTTGACGGGAGAAAAAAATTTGCTTCCATCGTCTAGCAAAGCACACTTCGACCAATCGATCATCAGGTATTGTAAAATAATTTAAAAATTCAAATTCATTTTTTTTCTCATGGCTCTGATACATTGTCCAGATTTTCTAGTTCATAGGGGATGTGCAGGTTTGTCTGCAATTGCCGAAGAACAGCAGCCAATACACATGTAATTTTCAGTTCATATTATAATATCCCTTCTTTATATACATTATCTTATATGTTCTTCACTTTGATTGTTGTTTTGTTGTATTCTTCTAATGCGCGGAGTAACGATATCTAATGATGAAATTTTTCGGATTTCCTTTGTTTCCGGAAAAAATTTTTTTCCCCCCCCCGGGGTTTTTTTGGTGGGGGGGAATTTTTTGGTTTTCAAAATTTTTTTTATTATTTGTTCTTTTTTTTTCTTTATTATAATTATTCTTTTTTTTTATTTTTTTAATTTTTTTTATTATTTTTTGTGTTGTGGTGATAATATATTATTATTATAATTTTTTTTTTTTTTTTTTGTAGGGGGTATATATTTTTTATATTTATTTTTTTTTTGTTTTTTTTTTTTTTTTTTTTTTTTTTTTTTTTTTTTTTATGAAAAATAACTAAGGAGTGTATCGCATATAAGCTTTCCACATACATTTGCGTTGTACGCATGTATTTGTGATGGTTTTTTATGCTCTGAACACTGCATGCTGTGCGTTTGACTGTCAGCTTTCTTTTGTTTACTTGTTTGTGCGGTTCAAATTCTGCGTTTTCAAAATGTCGCGTATTGAAAAGGAAGTGAAAATTAAGGTTCTGGACACTTGGCTAAGTGAGAAGGGTATTACTATGCGAAAATTGGCAAAGCGGTTTGGAATTCATCATGCGAGTGTTAAAACCATCATTAATAAGTTTGGGGAACACTATTCTTTGGATGAGCTACCAGGAAGAGGCAGAAAATCCGGTTCTTCCAACCCGAAACTGGGGCAGAAAGTGGTATCTCTAACCATGAAGAACAAATCAATGTCAATACGTGATTTGGCCAAAAAAGCAGGAACGAGTGTCGGAATGATCCAGCGTATCAAGAGGCGAAACCACCTGAAGACCTACAAGAACCAGAAAATCTCGAAACACAGTGCAGAACAGAAGAAGCGAGCAGCAACAAGGGCCCGGAAATTGTATTCGCGTCTTTTGCAGCGTCCGGATGCATGCGTTTTGATGAACGATGAGACCTATGTAAAGGAGGACTCAAAAACCCTTCCAGGTCCACAATACTTTACTGCCGTCGTTGGAGAGGATGTGAGCGATGCGAACAGGTCGATTCAAGTGGAGAAATTCGGTCGAAAGGTACTGGTATGGCAAGCAATATGTTCCTGTGGTTTGAAGTCAACCATTTTTTACACTACCGGAACTATAAATGCGGAAATCTATCGATCTGAGTGTCTCCAGAAGAGATTGTTGCTTTTATATAAGAAGCATAGTACACCTCCACTGCTTTGGCCGGATTTAGCGTCGGCTCACTATGCCAAAACCACTCTCAATTGGCTTGCGGAAAAAGGTATAGATTTCGTTGAGAAAAATATCAATCCACCAAATTGCCCTCAGCTTCGACCCATCGAACGTTACTGGGTAATCGTGAAGAGGGTCTTCAAGAAGAATGGTAAGGCAGTTGAGAACATGCAGGAGTGCAAAAAAATTTGGGCTCAAGTGTCCAAAAAATGCGATGCAACACTTGTCCGGAACTTGATGAAGAGCATTTGATCTAAAGTTCGAAAATTCGTGAAGGAATAACTTAAATTTCATCCGGTCTTCATAATGTTCAAGTTTAAACTCGTACAATAATTTGTTGTGTCCATTTTTCTTCAACTTCTTTTAAATTAAATCTTCCCGGTTTTCCTAACTAAGGAGCAGGAACTATTAAGCCAGCAAAACTAAAAGCGGATTGTTGTTATAAAATAAGCATCAAGAAGCAAATATTGACCATGGTAACAGTAAAGTAAATTTTTAAATTTTTGTTTTGTTAAATTTTAAAAGATTTAAAAAACTTTTTCTGGATTATTTAAATTCAGATTTTGGGTGATTGTGGTGCTGTCGCAAAAAACAAAAACAGGCTCAAGAGGGGGGAACCACAAAACTTTACTATTTTACACTTTTATACTTTTCTTCTTTTCTCTGATTACCGATTGAAAAAATATAATATTATATTGAATAGCTTTTGTTTTTTTTTTTTTATATAATAATATACACTATAATATAAATATTTCATGGGAATGGGAAGGACCATCAGGGCACCCGATTGAAGCACTCTGGATGGGGAGAGTGGGAATGCCAACTCCCCATTGCTAACAGTTTGTGAATGGAGGGCGGGCTCTTCTTCCCGCCCATTGGGGCATCCTCATGTTAGATAGCTTGCTCTTATGACCAATTGTTCAGTCTTGTTGTTGGAAGGAGATTCTTTATATCCCTGTGGAAACGTATAGGCGATGTTGCCTATCGATCCACCCAACCCCTTTTTGTCCCTTCAAAGGATTATCAGTGGTTATTAAACCTTGATCAAGTCCAACAGGAAGGAGAACCCATTGCTGTCGGACTTAGTTCCCGTGCTAAAACGGGTGGTGGTACATATCATTCATCATACATCATACAACTGATATCACAATCCATTCGAAATCGTCTTTATAAGAAAGGTCTTAAGGGCAGAGTAGCTCTTAAGAAGCCATGGATGTCCGCAAAAAATATGAAAAAAAAAAGATTGAAGTGGACCCAGGACCACATGTACCAGTGATGACTAGAATAAGGTGATTTGGTCAGACGAGACGAAAGTAATGCTATTTGAGTCTGAAGGTATCACAAGCAAATGGCAGCGAACAGGTGAAAGTTTGAAAAAGGAGTGTTTACGGCCTACAGTCAAGCGGTGGTGAGTTACTTTACCAACTTTGATTTTTCAACCAACTGAGCATGACTTTGATTTTTTTTTCTGCAGGTAGAGTCATGGTGTGGGGATCTATGGCTATGTCTGGCGTTGGAGAGCTTGAGTTCATTGATGGAATCATGACCAAGGAGATATATTTGGACATTTTGAAGCGAAAACTACCAGCGTCTGCACAAAAGCTAAAGTTGGGGCGCAGATATACGCTCCAACAAGCCGGAGATTTGAAGCACACCTCAAAGCTGGTTTCGCAGTGCTTCAAGGAGAAGCGTATCAAGATTATGGAGTGGTCAGCACAGTCTCCTGACCTTAATCGGAGCGAGCATCTCTGGTCAATTTCGAAAATTAAAATCCAGGAGCAAAAACTAAAAAGCATCCAGCAATTATTGCAGGTAATCTCAATTGAATGGGGCAAAATCACTCTGAAAACAACTGCTAAGCTTGTAGAGTCAATTTAACGACGATGTCGAGCAGCTATTGAAGCCAAAGGTGGTCACACAATGTACTTAAAGTATGTGAGCCAGAGGGATGGATATACCTTTTTTGCGTTATTTTTTAACTTTTTTCTTACCATCATGTCTCAAATGCAAGAGCATTTGTTTTTTACCCTCCTTACACCAAAAGATAAAACTCGACAATTTATCCGAGGCCCAGAGGACCGAGTGTTAAATACCATTCGACTCAGCTCGACGAACTGAGCACATGTCTGTGTGTATGTATGTGTGTATGTATGTGTGTATGTATGTGTGTATGTATGTGTGTATGTATGTGTGTATGTATGTGTGTATGTATGTGTGTATGTATGTGGGTATGTGTGTGTGTGCATTACAAATAATGTCACATCGGTTTCTCAGCCGTTTGTGAATTTCAGTTCTGCTGACGACAAATGAAAGCTACAACATTCCCATCGAAAGCTATTGAAATGTTTTTCATTTGGACATTTCGTTACGAAGATATGAACAAAACAGTACTTTACGGCATATTATAATAGTAATCTAACAGTTTAGTCTCCGAGCTATTTGTGTACCGATATAAGTTTTGTTAATGCCAAATCATAGTTATAAAATCTTCAAATAACTGGTCAAAATTTCATTATGATTGGATAATTCCTCATGGAGATATGACCAAGACAATACCTGAGACCACATAATTGTGAAATGAAAATATACTCGTTGCAGTTCAAAACCGGAAAACACAACTCACCCCAATCGATGCCACTTGCATTCTATTGTTTCGCATCTGGTGCGTTGTATAGCACATACAGCGGACTATCCACACTATGTGACTCTATAGAATTAGTGTAGGATCGATTGGCTTGAGTGGTCTGGTTTTGAACTGCTACGAGTATATTCGAAAATTACACAAAGTCTCAATTTACTATAACTACACAATTTTCACCGAACATGTACTTATTAAGCATGTTGAATCTATATCGATAATCAAAATTGACGCTAAGGATTGTCTAATAATTCATTCTATGGACTGATTATATGGAATTTTCAATATTTAAGTAATTTCCGCTTTTATATATATGTTAGTTAACAGATCATTAAAGACTATTAATAGCAATTTTTTAATCACATCGATGAACAATACGTTCAGGATTGATAAAAAGTTCATTTTATAAACTTAATATATGACATACCGAATATTCCTGGTTCTTCCTGGAATTTCTGATGAAAATATGTATCTTGTACAATATTGGCCACATTTGAGTTCGTAATTCTGGTGAAGTGTAAGAAGGGGTCAGCCTCACCATCGGTGGATTAATTCGGGTTTTTTATTTGGAACACGCATGATTTGGCTTTGTTTCTACATAAATTATAATAAACTGAACAACAATTAACCGTGCTTCAATTTTCTAGTGTTTTTTTTTTTATGGAAGAAATATAATTTTTCACTGAGGATGGATAACTTTTTTTTTGCATACTGTATATTACTTATATAAAAAAAATTGTCAAACGTAATTTTTAGTTTTTTTATAACCTTCTTGTGGGAAACCAGAAATAAGAACAGCAACATCTAGAAAATGTTGGAAAATGTGAAGAAAATTGAAACTTGAAAACGAGGGTGTTCATTCGTTTTCAAGAGGCAAATGTCTGACAATTACCGAAAACACAGAAGTCTCTTCAGATTAAAAATATAGTAAATTTACTAACTAGACTATGAAAAAAAAATGATTCACAAACTTCCGTCCAAAGTAAACCATTATGCTCCTACTTTCAAGCAAGTAAAATATCCATTTAACGGCTGTCCATCTCAATCGAGACTCGACCACATCCCCATTGCCAGCTCCATATTGATCAGAATTAAATTTAACGACACCCAATAAAATCATTTCTGCCACATGTTACCCGTAGATAATGTTGATATTTATTTGATTGGATCCCAGCTTTTTCTAACCTTTGTGACTACGAAGACTCCTCTGCTTGATATTTAAACCTCACAAATCGATCCTGTTCAGCAGTACGTACGTTGCCATCGACCACAAATGCTCGAATCACCAACTGACAATCGATGTACAGAAAAACGTAAACTACCAATTAAAGCTAGTAAGAAAACGTCTCGACGAGTTTTCATTTCAATTGAATTCCTCTCTTCCTCAACCGATTGCCATGTCACTCCCGTTTATAAGATTCCCTTCTGGATATCGATTAGTCATAATGGAAAGGAAATGCATAGATTCACAAAAACGAAATAGTTTTTCCGCCGCTTACACCCCTACAGTAGCACTCGGAATACGAAAAAGGTGCACGCTCATACCGTCACTAAGGTGTAATTTGTTACAACCGACTACTAGATCCGGCGACTGCTGGATCGGGTTGCTTAGTGTTTGGCTCCGGAAGCAATGAAGTACAACAGAAAAAAAGCTGCTGCCTCAGATAAAAGGCAAAGCTATGATTGTAACTTTGGCATTTGCAAGTCTTGCACCTGGCTTCTTCTCTGACATCGTGTAGGTGGATGAGTTAAGGAAAGAACTCAACTTTGAAGTACTTTTCACGGCTCAACGTTTACGTGGGAAAAGTTTTCCTTTGCTCTCCGAAAAACCTGATGGAATCAAAGTACGCGAATGCAAGGCTTCTCCGTCTCTTGAGGCAGTGGTGGCGGGGTTTTCCCGCCAGTGAAATGCTGAAGAACGGAGCCAGATATTCCCAAACCAATTTATCAAACTCGAGAAATGACAATCACGTTTCCCAATAGAAGAGAGCAGCACGGGAGCCACGCATTGAGCAAACGAACGAACGGTTTCATGGGATTTTGGCTTTCAGTTGTAGATCCGCCGGTTGGTTGTTGGGGAAAGTGCTTTCTGATGCTTGCTGGAATTTACTCGCTAATGGATGTGATTGAGAGATGGAATAGTAGCTCAGTACTGATGTGAGGTCTCCGAGGATTATTGCAGGATTTTTTTAGGGAAATTGTATTGGGGGTACGATGTACTGGCAAACGGTGTGATTCATATAAACCGATTTATGAATACATTTATCATTCTTGCAAAGTTGTGTAATTGGAACTAACGAATAATCGGCACACTTTGGGAAATTTTCCTAATTGGTTGATTGATTTATTGTGGTTGCTAGATCTTCATTGGTTTATAATCATCGAGATTCAGCATTATAGGCATCAGTCTAGGAGGCATTTAGTATTCAAAGTCTTGTCAGCGTCAACGTAAGCAAGTCAAAACTGATCATCTTTCTGTTATCGCCACCGGAAGGAATTTCATTGGCCGGAAGACTCAATCACATGCACAGCAGAGTGAATATGAACATCAAAATCAACATTGAAAAGCAAGCAAAGCCCTAATCCATCTGTCATGTGTTCGTAAATCAACTTCATCGGTCTGACAATATTAGGATTGGGTCATTTCATTGCAACATCCGCTGCTAATCATGTTCATCATTATCATGGCCATCAGCTTCAGTGCCGACGTATGCATTGTTTCAGGATTGACGTTTTCTTACCGAGTTGTTAAGCAACAGGATGTGTCTTTGCTCATTCTAGCTTCTTAGCAAAATCCATCGGAACAGCTATAAATCATGACATCATCATGGGCACCTTCATTCTGCAATCGTTACAATGACCTCATCGAACATCAATCATTGATAAATCCATCATCGTAAATAGCAACTCGTAACTGACTAGTGATGCAACAAAAATGAATATGAGAGCAACTGTCTATAAGGGGCTGATCTTGTATGGAAAACGGTACGAGTTCAGTTAAGTTGTTGAACATAAACTGTAAGAAAAAAAGTACCCAATATGAAGCGTTAATCACTCATTTCAGAACTCCATGGAAAGAAGCCAGAAGAAAGTAAATTGGGTGCGTGTAGTTTGACGTTGTGTGCAATTTGGATTCAACTTGAAACTCATTTTCTGCAAAAAAAAAAATAGTTACTAAGGCCGAACATTAAGTAATCTATCTATACATATAAAAATGAATTTCTGTCTGTCTGTCTGTCTGCCTGTCTGAACCTTATAAACTCGGAGAGTAAAGAACCGGTCGGCGTGAAATTTTGTATGGAGGAGTTTTTGGGACCGGGGAAGGTTCTTATGGTAGTAAGAGACCCCTCCCATCTGTGCAAGGGGGGGGGGGGGCTCCCATACAAATGAAACAAATATCTCTGCATAACTCGAGAACTAATCAAGCAAAGGAAACAAAAGTTAGCATGTGAGAGTTTTTAGAAGCAAAAAATGTTTCTATGGTGGTTTGAGACCCCTCCCTTTTCTGGAAAAGGAGTCTCTTATACAAATGAAACAGAAGTTTCTGCATAACTCAAGAACTAATCTAGTAAATGGAACCAAATTTTACCTGTGGAGATTTCTTGAAACAATAAATGTTTCAATGGTAGTTCGAGACCCCTCCCCTCTCTATAAGGGTGGCTCTCATACAAATGAAACACAAATTTTTGCATAACCTTCACTTAAAACTAACTTCAATCGGAGAATATAATTTTTAATTCGTGAACTTGTTGTTACTTCTCGGTTGTTGACAGAATGATGGCCTCCGACCCGTCATCGGTCAAGTTCTATTTTTGACGTGTCAGCCCTTGCAACACCATCTGACACGGCAGATTTATTTAGTTGCCTTTACGCCCTTAGCATTGCTGGCAGCAACATCCTCGCCCCTGTAACACTGGACACTGATCCCAGTTTTACCACCAACATCCAAAACAGCTAACTTAGCAACAGGTCTCCGTAATAGTCCCCTCGCAGTTCTTATGGTGGCTTGTCGGATTCGACCATCACCCCCGGGCACTGTCTCCATCACGCGTTCTCTGATCCAGCTGTTCCTCTTTCCGTCGTCCACGATTAGCACTAGGTCACCAGCCGCAACAGCTTTCTCTTCTCCAAACCACTTTGTTCTTTTAGTCAGCATAGGTAACATCTCTCTAATCCAGCGTCTCCAGAAACTGAAACTGCTGAATCATAATCCAGGAACTTTTCACGGCTTCCAAGCTATCGGTGGGTTCCGCTACGGGCTGCCGAACTCCGCTTGAGCTTCCCAACAGGAAGTGGTTCGGGGATAGTGCCTCGCTTTCCTCCGCGTTCAGTGGAAGATAAGTTAGGGGACGGCTGTTGACGAGAGCCTCCGCCTCGATTACGAGCGTGTTCAGCGATTCATCGTCTAACTTCCGATCGCTCCTGTACGCTCCCCAGCTTTACGGAACGTACAATGCGCTCCCATGCGCCGCCCATATGAGGAGAAGAAGGAGGAATGAAAAACCATTTTGTTGTTGTGCTCGTCACCGTAGCGGCCAGTCCCTGCTGAATTTGTTTCATTAACAACTCGAGAACTAAAAAAGGAAATGGAACCAAATTTGTCAAGTGGGGTTTTTGAAGGCAAGAAATGTTTCTATGGTGGTTTGAGACCCCTCCGCCCTCTGTAAGAAGGGGGCTCCTATACAAATGAAACACAAATTTGTGCACAATTCGAGAACTAATCAAGCATATGGAACCAAATTTGGCATGTGGAGGTTTTTGGAAGAGCGAAGGTAGTTGGAGTCCTCCGCCATCTGGAAGGGGGGGGGGGGGGGTTTCTCTTGGCTGGAGAAAATTCTTATGATTCTTATGATAACTCGAGAACTAATCAGGCAAATGGAACCAAATTTGGCATGTGGGGTTTTTGAAGGCAATGATTGTATGGTGGTTTGAGAAACCACCTCCCTCTGGAGGGGAGGACTCCCATACAAATGAAACACAAATTTCTACCAAACATGAGAATTATCCAGGTTAGTAAAATACAAAACGTGTATTTCTCGGGTATGAAGCATGTTCTGATAGAAGCTTGAACCCCTGCTTAGTCAAGAAAAAAAAAACTCGTTCCGAAAAACAACCATTAACGTGCCAGTTCTATTAAATTTTCCTTCATTTAATTGCAAGCGTAGCAGTGCTCGCACCGGGTTCAGCTAGTATATATCTCTGGTGTTGGCTTCCCACACTTAACAACCCTTGGCTTGCATCATCCGCCCGACAACACCAGAATGACAAAATGAGACAAAGCAAATAACTCGAAAACCTTTATCGCTGGTGATGTTATGTATATGAAAGAGTTTGTGTTCAATAAAAGATCTATCTTGAGGGTAAACGTGGCAGATTAAAAATAAAAAGCAGTCTACCGCACTTTCATTATTCGCATCACTCATCACAGTGAATCAATGATCAAAAACTAATCGGTTTCACTAACACAAAACCATCCTTTCCTTGACCATTGTGGAGCCGCTGAGCATGAGCATGAACATGATTGACCGCCCGAGATTGCTGCTCCGTTATTGCCAGATCAGCTGTTATTACACAGAGAGCCAACATATGATGCCTAGGACTAGCATACATCCTCAATGCGTAAAAACCGGTGATACCAAACTTAAACAATACCGGCGCTGGCCTTTGCATAATACCTATGTACTTCCACGAGAAATCATGTTGGGTAAAATGAAAACGTTTTGGTAAACGGTGTGCTTAATACAACTGACGTCGGCAGTGAATAAGATGTACTATAGATCAGTATGTTCCCGGTATTCTCTGTACAGAGATGCACATTAAAGATATTCAAATGTTGGCACCGATTTAAACCAGCAGTAACGATGCTATTGGGGCCACTCACAAGTGTGATTGGTGAATTTGAGCAGAATACTAAAATTAGTTAGAGTATAGAGCTTGAGGACCGACAAAAAACTACCTTAGGGATGCTGTTGGTGCCAAACATATGTGCAGGTTGTTTATTTCAAATGAAATACAAAAATAGTAAAAAATATCCAGTAAAAAATACCATTTTCATAACGTTAACAAACAAATTGAAATATAATCCTACACTTGTTACAAGCGAAATGGAAGCTTTTGTTATGCAATACGAAAGGAAAAAAAATTTAAAAAGAAAAAAAAATTAACTTAAGAAACGCTTAACAGGTCGTCTCTCTCTTTTTCTCTCTCGCTCTCTCTCCCCCCCCCCACCCCTCTGTTTTTATCACCCACGTTGACCACGCCTGCAAGGAAGCCCTATGGCTATATCGGCATTATCCCGTATGATGTCGAATAGCTCAGCTTAGGTACGACATGGGCCACCGTCTTGAGTTCTAAGAGCTAACTTGGTAAGATCATAAGTACGCACAGACTAAGGTGCCTTAGAGTGGTCAGCGCATAACGTTTGCATTAAAATAAATGGACTTTTTTTTCGGATGGTTATAAAAAAAGCTAAGACAGATAATTGCTTTTGATAAATTTCCCATGGAAGGCAATTATTTAAGCTTCCGCGGCCTTCCGGCAGTAAACCGGAACATTCGCCATGGCGGGCGAAAACATACGTGTAGGCATGTTTTTGAGTTCTTTTTTCGTTTTATTTATCAATTTCTCCTCAGTTTTCGCGACAAAATTGTTGGAGTAGATCTTACGCTTCAGGTTGGCCCATAAATTCTCGGTGAGACGCAGCTGGGGGAAGGCGGGGGGTACCACATCGATATTCAGACGTGCCATCTCCTCCAACGATCGCTTCGAGTAGTGGGCCGACGCCAGATCCGGCCAGAACACCGCGTCTTCGCCCTTATGGTATTTCTTGATGAACGATGCAACTTCCGGCAGGCATTTCGTACTATAAATTTCCCCGTTCACGGCCAGTCCGGAGTGAAAGAAGAGCAGCTTTGACATCCCCTTCTCGCTGATTGTCAGCCACAGCTGCACCTTCTTGGGGAACTTGGTGTGTGAAATGAACTTCATCTCGGAGCTCACTTGCTTCGTGGGGGAAGTAAAATACGAAGTGCCTTGCCAGTCGTTGCCATCCAGGGTGAGATAGGTCTCGTCGTCCATCACCACCGCCGCGTTGCAATTCGCCGGGAAAATCGAGTTGAACATCTTATTCAGTCACTGCCGCTGCGTCATTGCCTGCAGCTCCGAAACTAGTGGACGCGACTTCCGCTTCCTGACATGTATGTTCATGTTCGCCAGGTACTTTTTCACTGTTTGACCGGTTGAACCGACCTTCCGGCCAAGCGCACGCAGCGATGCAGCCACTTTTCCCTCGGTTTTACTCTTCAACATTCTTCGGAGCTTCTTGTTGCTCAGGGTCGTCGGCCGTCCGGAACCGGACTTTCTTTCGATGCTCTGATGGTTGTCTAATAGTGCCAAGATGTTGTAGATGCCGGAACGGGCGTATCCGGCGTCCACAAAGAACGGCGGGGTGCCGTTCTTTGAACGCGCACACGTCTGAACGGAGTTGCTTCACTGTTTTTGCCATCACGGTTAGAGTTCGACTGATAGAGCTGTCAAATTTGGTCTGCTGACTTATGGGTTACTATGATTGATGCTGCATGGGTAGTTTTGTCAGAGCGGGTGAAGGTAAACCCATGAAAAATCGGAAATTTTTGTCCATTTTTTAAAATGCAAACGTTACTGTACCGTGACATGCGACGCGGTCTGCGTTTTGGCGGGGATGTTACCCATAGGCGTAGAGGACGTAGAATGCTTTGAAAAATGCGGCACGAGATGTATCCGTAAAAACACTAGGGGCAACATAAAATGCAAAGGAAAGAAAAAAACCCCCCAAGGGGGGGTGGGCCCTCTTAATCCTGCGGGGTTTTTTTGGGGGGCCCCGCGGGGAAACGGGGAGACTTTCCCTCCCCTGGGGCCCGTTCCGGCCTGGCCGCTGCTGTCTATAAAAAAACCAGAAAAAGGACGGGGCCGCCGCCGCCCCCGCGTGTTGGGGGGGGGGGGAGGTAAAGAAACCGCAGAAAATGTTTTTTTCTTCTCCCCCCCGCTTCACTATAGCGATAAACGGCGGGGCGGGCGGGGGTCGGGACACGACTCCGAAAAACCTTGTCTAGAGAATGTGTCAAGACCGGGACAGTTAGACATAAGTGTTTGCTTAAAGCACAATAGCCCTTCCCCTAAGTGATACCGAAAGGTGGTTCCGGGGAGGGGGGCCATGGCTAAAGGCACGGAAGGGTTTTTAGTTGGTCGAGGGGTTGGCACCCTCAACCCCACCCTGAGTTCTTCAGGAGTCTGGTTGCAGAATTTCCTTCCAGTTAAAAAAAAGGGAAGTTGAACAGGACGTATCATGTCATGGCTATGTAAGTCGTTAGCACTTTCAAGGCTATCTCGCAGTATTGGTCATCGCAGAAATGATTCCTATCGGCATTACTCCAGCGGAGGATAACGAGTGTTACAAGCGGAAGGAAATCAGAAGAGTAAGGAAGATTGTGCGAGCGGTGTTGATGACGAAGTGGCAACAAGAGTGGAACACGGTGGAAAACGGACACTCAGACTGATACCGGTTCTGTCGTTCTGGGTGAACAGAAAACATAGCGAGGTTAGCATTCACTCAACGCAGTTTCAGTCAGTTCATGGCTGCTACAGGAAGTACCTACACCGAATCGGACAAGTGGTATCCATTCTATGTCCGAAATACACAAACGTCGAAGAGAAATCGAAGCACGTGGTTTTCGACTGCTCACGGTTCAGCTCAATACGAAGTGCGATGACCATCACCAGCGGGGCAGACATCAGCCTAGATAACGTCGTCCATAGTATGAGTCACGATGAAAATACGTGGAACGTGATTAATGGAGTCTTATTCAAATAATGACGGCTGTGCATCGAAAATGACGTGAAGATCAAGTGAGCGGTTGAAAAAAGCAGAAGATCATCGATATCAGGGGATGTTCCACCTCCCTTGGAACTCTGCGTCGTTGTAGGGCAGATCTATCCCAGGGACTAGTGAATAGTAGTGAAAAGGGCTCACCGTGGTCCGGTTTTAGAAGAAATTTCACTGGCGGGGAGCTCTCCGTCGGTGTAGGGTAGATCCAGCGTCGGGCACTACTCGAATCGATTGTGTTGAGTATGAGAACTAAAGGAAGCACGTAGGTCAGCTGATGGCTGACAACAGCAAGCCAGCTCTAAGTTATCAAAACCAGCGGTCCAGCAACGTCGGTGCTTATATCAGAAGTAAGTGTACCACGAGGGTGGCTGTGAAAGCTTCAAGCAGCTGAAGTGCGCTTGCGATGAAAAACAGCTAGAGCTGAGATCTGAAAAGAAGTGCATGAGCACAGCCACCCTCCGAGGTAGTCATTTCATCTTGAATTATGGGGGAGGGGGCAAAGAGAGAGTAAGGATTGATTTACAGGGGGTAGACAAAAAAACTAGGATAGGCAAATATATGGTCAACTTAGGAGTGCTCTAACTTCACGAAATATTGACCGATTTCCATTCTTTTAGAAGCATTCAACGACGAATTAATGTATTTTTATAATGCAGTAACGGGAATGGCCATGTCTTCGGTATACCGAAGATATTCTGGGTTTCCAGAGGGGATGTTTCGAGTGTCAATTTTCTGGTGAAATTTTGTATTATTTTAAATTCGGAATTGGATAAAAACTTATAACTATACAACTTTAGGTTTTCTTTTGACATTAACATTTTTTAAGAATGAAAAAAAAACACACACAAACACAGAAAAAATAAACTTAAAGTAAACATACAGGTTAAACTAACTACAATCTAAGGCTAATGTTAGTCAAAAACACATAAATGAGTTTCATAAACTCCAGACCACGTACAGCCAAAATATCTCGAACTGGTACATTGGGTTGTCTACCTCGAGCCCGAAGGGAATCATAAAGCTCAGATCTGACTCCACGATGCTCAGCACATGACCAAATAATGTGATCTGCGTCCTGGTAACCTTTTCCACATTCACAGAGATTGCTGTCGCTCAGCCCAACACGGTATAAATGAGCGTTCAAAGAATAATGATTGGACATGAGGCGAGACATCACACGAATGAAGTCTCGACCCACATCCATCCCCATAAACCAGGATTTCTTCGACACCTTTGGGATGATAGAATGTTGCCATCGCCCCAAATCTCCTTTACTCCATTTATACTGCCAGCTGACGAGTGACTGTTGACGAAAAATAGTAAAAAATTCATTAAATGCGATTTGTCGATCATAAATATCGCCTTCTATAGCGCCCACCTTTGCAAGCGAGTCCGCTCTCTCATTGCCCAGAATTGAACAATGAGATGGGACCCATACAAAGGGGATGATAAAATAACGCGAAGATAAAGCACTTAGAAGCTCCTGTATTTTCGCGAGAAAATACGAGAAGTGCTTTCCTGGTCTCGAGGAGCGAATAGCTTCGAGCAGAACTGAGACTATCCGTGAAAATGTAATACTGATCCGGTGTAAGTGAGGCAACAATTTCTAGCGTAAAGTGTATTGCCGCTAACTCAGCGACATATACGGAACAAGGGCCTTGAAGTTTACGATTGGCGCTATAAATTTCATTAAATATACCAAAGCCTGCTGACTCCTCTATCAATGATCCGTCAGTGAAGAACGATTTAGTGGAATCAACTTGGCCAAACTTTGCAGCAAATATCATCGGAGCAATCATAGGAAGATGATGGTCTGGGATTCCATGAAGCTCCTGCTTCATGGATAAATCAAAATGAACCGAATTATTGAAATCGGAGAAGCAAACACGATTGGAAATATTCGGCGAAGGGCTGACATCCTGTATTATGTACAAGTGGTACAAAGTCATGAAGCGAGTTTGAGGATTCAACTCGAGAAGCTTCTCAAAATTTTCGATTACCTGGGGGTTCATTACTTCACACCTGGTGAGGAGCCGAAGAGATAACTCTGTAAACCGATCCGAGAGTGGCAACATGCCAGCCAGCACTTCAAGACTCATGGTGTGAGTCGAGTGCATGCAACCTAACGCGATACGAAGACACCGATACTGAATACATTCCAGTTTAATGATGTGCGACCGAGCCGCTGACTGAAAACAAAAACTACAAAACCGTTGTCCGGTACAACGTTAGAAGATCTTGCGGATGCGCTCCCCACCAGGTCCCGGTAATTGTTCGAAGAAAGTTGATCCTTTGCTGGCACTTTCGCTTCAGATACTCAATGTGGGATCTCCAGGTGCACTTTGAATCGAACCAGACCCCAAGATATTTAAATGACATAGAATGAGTTGTTGGCTTACCCCAAATCTGAAGCTTCGGTTGTGCTGGGTTATGCTTCCTAGAAAAAACTACCAACTCAGTTTTCTCCGTAGAGAATTCGATACCTAGCTCTAGAGCCCAAGTAGACAAATTGTCTAAGGTATCCTGTAAAAGTCCTTGCAGATCGACCCCATTGGGTCCCGTGACAGACACTACGCCGTCATCTGCAAGTTGTCTCAACGTACAGTTGTCATTTAGACAACTGTCAATTTCTTTGACATACAAATTATACAAAAAAGGGCTTAAACTTGATCCCTGGGGGAGACCCATGTAGCTAAATCGGGAATCTGTAGAGGTTCCATGAGAAAAGCTCATATGTTTCTCTGACAGCAAATTGTACAAAAAATTATTCATTAATGGTGAAAAGCCACAAGCGTGGAGTTTATCTGAAAGAACTTCAACAGATACTGAATCAAAAGCCACCTTGGTATCCAAGAATACAGAAGTCATTTGCTCTTTTTTAGCAAAAGCTAACTGAATATCTGTCGAAAGCAACGCGAGACAGTCGTTCGTTCCCTTACCCCTACGGAAACCATATTGAGTATCTGAAAGCAGGTTATTCGTCTCAACCCATTTGTCCAGGCGAAAGAGGATCATTTTCTCTAACAGCTTTCGAATACAAGATAACATCGCGATGAGTCGATAGGAGTTGTGGTCGGACGCGGATTTACCAGGTTTTTAAATGGCAATAACTCTCACCCGTCTCCAATAATCCGGTACAATGTTAAGCTCCAGAAACTGATTAAACAAGAATAGGAGGAAAATTCACTCTATAGAAGGAGTAGCATTTTTTGATCCCCAAAAGTACTCCCCCTCCACGCGAATCCTCACGATCAAGACGAATAATATTGAAATCATGAAACGGAAGATTGATTTCGGAAGAGAGCCATGTTTCACAAAGAGCGAATGCATCACAACCGGTATTGTGAGCTAAAAATTTGAATGATTCCAATTTAGGAACAAGACTTCGACAATTCCACTGCAGAACAGTGATCAAATCCCCGACCTCATTTGGAAAATTATCCATCGAAGGAAATTATTGCTGCAACTTGATTGTCAATTGCTTTAAAAAGGTCTTCACTGTGGGAAGCATTGCCAATACAATGCTTTTGAGAAGGTCAGAAATTTCGAGGTACTTAAAGATACCTTCGGCAATGTCATCAAATGAGAACAGCCCACTTGAGGAGGGGGCTTCTGTTCTTAAAATAGGGGCTTCAGAGGTTTTGGATATCCCCGGGAGAGATGGAAAGTCCTGGGTGTAGTTAGTACTACGGAAACCAGGAGGAATTGTTTTTTTCCTTTTTTCCACCTCTTTTTGAAATGGGCAAGCTGGTCTCGGGCTTCTTTTCAGAAACTTTCCGTGGGCGGACGCGTCTTCGCTTCCTTGAAGCACCTTCCGGAAAAGTGAACGATGTTCCCCTTCTTCAGCCGAATCAAAGTCAGACTCGTCATCTGACAGAGGAGCAAAGGGATTTGTATTGGCATCGGGTGATGGTGAGGCTTTTTTCACCATTTCGGCGAAAGATTGCCTGGAACGCTGTTTTAGCGAGCGTTCTAATTTTTCCCCGCGTTGTTTGTACGCCGGGCACGACGAGAGAGCATGAGGAGGAGTACCCTTACAGAAAGCGCATTTTGGTGTGCTGTCTGCGCAGGCGCCATCCTCGTGTTTCTCCCCACAATTAGAGCAGCGGGCCTTATTGCTGCAATGGGAGGTCGTATGTCCCATCTGCTTGCACTTTTCGCAGATCATGACCCGAGGTACAAACAACCGCACAGTTAGTCGAAGTTTTCCCAACTCGACGTATTGAGGGAGGACTGAACCAGAAAAAGTCACACGAAACCAACCTCCTGCTTCATCAGGATCTCAGGGGTCAAGCTCGCTTCGGTGACCACCCCTTCAATCTCAATACCTCGAGCTGGGATGTACACTAAATACTCCAGTGTAAAAAACTGGGAGACAGCAATCTCGTTAGCTTGTTTAACGTTGGACACAACTACCCGAAGTTTATTGGGTCTCACCTTAATTATCTCGGTCACGGCTGAGAATCGTTTTGTCAGATCATTTGAAATCTGATATATGTTCAGTGGTTTCGTTTTGGGCTGAAAATAGACAACCCATGGACCAGCCGAATCAGCTGGATAAGCACGTGATCTGGTAACTCTATGAGCAACCTCATCATTTCGTGCCATAGATGATTCATATTCCGATAAATCATCCATGGCTCGCTTGTGGGAGCTTGTGACGCTCAACCACGAACGCAATTATCTACAATCAATCACAGATAAACAAACTTAACCTAAGCACACTCTCTCACACACTCTCACACGCTCTCACACATTCTCACTCACTCTCACACACAATACAAAACAATATATTCAGAAGAAAGAGAACAAAGGCTTA
The DNA here is from genome assembly GCA_024533555.2 of Aedes koreicus. NCBI lineage: Eukaryota > Metazoa > Arthropoda > Insecta > Diptera > Culicidae > Aedes > Aedes koreicus. Next base: position 960,073 of record JAHHFK020003766.1, read on the forward strand.
TCTTACATATATCACTGATCTTCTGCAGCCGGGCGACGAATGTGCTGCTGTCGAACGACGATCCGTGGCCGCGTGTGCCGGCTAGACGTTGAGCTGAACGATGATGATAATGATGACGATGATGATGTTGCTGGTCGGTGGTGGTTAGCCGATGATCGACTGCACGCTACACACGATGGACTGCTGGTGTACGTGCCGTATAGATGCGGAGCAATATGGCTTTTAGGTCGTGGCAAGATCGCTAATTGCAATGAATGGCGTTGTTGCACTGTTTAACTCTCAACGTTTTCTACTTCAGAAAACTAAGACTCGATTTCACTCGCGATTCAGAAAAAAAAAAATTAGAGCTGAAGACTTGAAACAACTTGTGAAAAGCTTCCAAAGCAACGGAGAGCTGACCGAACGAACTGTTCCGTTCGCTTGTTCACTGGGCGTGAGAGTGTGTCATCAACACGTTGTTGGTTTTGTTGAACGGTGAGCAAATGCGGCTCCCACTAAACAGAGCTTTCTCATGGACTAATGCTCATGCACTATAAAGCCAACACTTTATTTTGATATGTCTACGATGTCTGCTAACTCACGCAACTACACGATTGTGTGGATGTTCTTGATGTTTTCTGGTGTTACCGTCTCATTTTGACGCTCACTGCGTTCTGCATTGGTTGCTCTACGACCACGTTTGAAGTCAGTAAACCAATGTTTTATTGTTGTTTCTGATGATGTGAACTCCTCATAATACTTTTGAAGCCATTGATTTGTTTAAACGAAATTTTTGACCATCAAGAAGCAGTATTAAACTAAAATACAAAATAGTTTTTCATCCATTTTTTTGAAAACAAAAAAAGTAGCATCACTCTTAGCACAATAATTCACAAACTAATGAACAATATGTTATGAAATTTTGACATGCTGTCTTCTTAGAGTTGAAACTAGCTGAAAAGAGAAGAATTACAAAACTAGCGCTCTCTATATGTGAGATCCAGGACTTTTCAGCCCAACTGATATGACTTATTGTTGTGGTCGATTCTCTTTTTTGGCTATAATTAAGCCAGATTGTATTGCCATTGAGCGGCACGATTACTTAAAGCACTTTATTTGAAAAATAAAAATGAGTTTCGCTATCTGTTTGCTCGTTTAGTTATTTATAACTGTAATTACCTATTATTTATAATTATTATCGTGAAATTGAAACAAAAAAAAGGTGTCGAAGAAATGAAGTCATATGAGTACTTTATCGTTGTTAAATTATATATGTCTAAGCAATCAACAAACCAAAAAATGACTTATAGAGTAAATAGGGTAACGGGATATAATGTTAGCCTATCACTTTCATTCGGCCTACGTACCAAATATGTTATTAATTTAGCGATGATCAACAAAATCATGTTGTAGGATGACCGATTTAATCCAAAGGAATTGAGACAATATTTATCAACTTATAGTTGTTCACTTTCGCGTAATTTTCGATTTTTTGAACTTTTGGGGGATCATGATTTCACTGGATAAGATGAACAGATGATCTACACGATCTTCAAGTGATCTTAATTTTGCTTAATTGAATCGATTAAGCGAGTAATGCAGTCTGGATGTACAGAAAATAATTACACGTTACAAACTAACTATTCACATAGCTAAAATAACAATGATTTAACAAGAAAATCGTAGACCCAATGTTGGGGACATATTTTTTTGTATGTTCCCAACTATGGCTTTTTGTATCAATAACGTAGTAAAAAGGTTGTTATTGGTAAAATTTTAAGTAGAAATGCATGAGGTTGTTTATATTCAAGTGGCTCATCTAAACATAAACCGAAGGAACAAAATCATTGTAGAGTGAATTTTAATGTTTTCATTATTAAATGGCTAATAAATCACTTATGAACATCACTTAAGTGTTTCGAAGCAGTTTTAGTTTAGTTTGTTTTGTGAAATTTTGTGTAAAGTAAAGCGAATACACCTGGCAATGCCTTAATTCATAAAAATGAAAAAAAAAAAACCACACAGAGACTGCATTTAGTAATAAATCCATCGAATGGGACGAAGTTGCATCCATGAATAGACCCAATTTGGTGCTTAGAGACCGACATTAAATCCATATTCCTCGAAAGTTTTTGACTTAATAAAAAGAGTTGTGTAACTTTTCGGGAAAAATACTACCAAATGTCTTATCAAACTTATCTTAGCAAGTGTATAACTAGTTTAATCTCGCTTACAACTTAAAAACTTTAGGAGCTATAATAAAAAATGTAATCGATCGTTGCATAATAGGCTGAGTCAAGGGACACATACCCTAGATAATTTCATCTCCTCGGTAATGAAAAACAAGGATTAAATCAAATTCCTGCCATTCAATCAATTTCATGCTCTCCATTTACAACTTCATCCTGGCCAGAAGGGGTTCAGTTCAATTGAGATCTAATCACACCAAGGTTCCTAGATAGCGAGATGTTAGGACAACAATTCCTAACGAGCATAAATCTCGACCATCATAAATATTCATTACTAATCGACAGATCAAACATGCGCTCTCCACATCGGTCAGCTATTAATTATGAAATTATCATAAATTCATGCTCCACTCACACTCGCCCACACACATATTTCACAATAGTTCATTTGATGGGAACGTAGCTATCTATAAAACCTCGACTCATATAGATCGTCAGTGGTACACAAGCGGCTTCCAGCCAGCTAGTTCAACATCAATCAATTATTTACGCTAATTATTTCCTGACACCCTCTACCTTGGGGCACAAGTCCTCTCTGTCACCGAAGCCGAGATAGAAACAATCGATTACTCATACTCATTTCATGATTTGAATCCTCCACACGCACACAGGTAGAGTGAAGCAGGGCAAATTACGCACTTGTTTGAACGCTAAATAAACGAAACAACCACCAAAGTTTTACAAAAATCACCAACTTCGTTTATTTTCGATATGTTGTCATCATTTATTTATAAGAGGTACTCCCTTGCCCTCATCTTCTTTCGCTTCAATCACTTTCACATAATCTTGGCACCCTTAACTACGTTGCTCATATAGTCTACCTACCTGTCAGGACAGTTTTCCTGTCACCAAAGCGTCATGTGCATAATTCAAACCCAGCCATTATTGCTCCCAGTCGACCAGCCAACCAACCACAGATGCACCGGATACAGTCAACCCAGCTGCTGGCTCTCGGGAACGAACTAAAATTTAATTATTTTCACAGCCAAGTAATTGACAGTCACACACACATACCCTGATTCCAACTGCCGCTCGTAGAATCAGCTGTATCAGCTTCGGAGTGTTCCCACCAGAGTCGAAAACATGCACATATATGTATGAATCTCAGTGGTAGCTGGCAGTCAACATAAGCAAATAGAATATGTGACACTACTGGCACCAGTTCCCAGACAAATTTCCTGCTCAGGTGAGTGGATTTTCCAAGTCGGCGTTAGTCGAAAGAAAGCCTCAATTGAACGGACCTGCATGAAAACTCTCGATATTTTTTACGTTACTCAGAACTGAGGGCATTTTTGTTCGACAATTTAATTGCACGTGAGCCATATCAGCCATCACCGGCAGTCGAACAATTGCAGAAGTGAACCTCTAGCACCGACAGGCTCTCGACAGAATCACGCTTTTGCTCGGGGGCATTCCTGATAAAATTTAATTGCAATCAAATATTCCTGACGAACCGTCGATGTAATTAGAGATTCGTGGTCGGCAGCGGGAATTCATTCTATCAATCCGATTGGTATTTCCGAATATATTGGAAAATTGCTGAGGTTTTAACATTTCCATAAATTACTTAAGCTACATGGATATGGTTGATAAAGTTTAGTTGAATATGAACTTTTCGCTTTTTGTTCGTTTGGAAGATAATCTTAAGTAGGAAAATAATGAGCGCTCTGAGCTAATTAGTGCTTAAAGGCGGAAAACTTTTCCATTTCTTCAGTTGTAGTTTTCAGTTCCAGCCAACTTCTAACCGCTCGTTAAAGGTTGAACCCCAAGTCTTAGCCCATTCCTCACAATCCATCCACCGTAATTCGAATGGACAGAAATGAATTGCACTTTTAAATTATCCTCCAACAGCTGCAGCTTTCAACATTCATCACGAAGGCGAGAGTTTTGCACTCGGACTTCTTCCATTATCTCCTAGTGGCCTTTGTTGCACTTACACCGAGAACTTGACCAACTACTTTTGCATTACATTGCCCAGAAAAAATGTAGTGTAATGTGTGTGATCTGTTTTCGTCTGTTCTGGTTCCCGAGCGTAGGACCACAGCAATTCAAGCTTGTGTAAGATTCCATAACCGTCACTTTAAAAGAAATCGCCAAATTTTGTTTTTCAATGGCAATAAGAAACTAGCACTTGCAAATCTGTCAGTTTTGTTGGAGCGATAAGGCGAAGCGCCCATCGAAGTACCGCCATGTGGCATCTCATTGGACGTCAAAATATCGTGTGAATATCAAGTGGCGCTCTTATGGTTTGTTTAGGAATGAGTTTTGTTCAAATATTTTCGTTTGTTAATGTGTGTAATTTCTGCAAAATAAAACGTAGGTGTTTGTTTTAAAGGTTATGCAAGAGAAAATGTCGTTCAAACTGACAGAATCCGGCGTAGTTTAATGAGAAATATTTTGTCTTTGGAATGCTTCTACGCAGAAATAAAAACCATGGTAGGAACTAACTATCCGAGGGAAATGGAATCAGGGAACAATCAAGTTTGCACGTGGACACAATACGATTAGCAATTTGCTTTATTATCTTTTAAGGTAAACTAGTCATATGGGGAGCCAGTAGCCAGTATGTCAGACCGCCCGACGAACGATCTTACTATACATGGTTCGCAGAAGCCTGTTGCTATAAACCGTGCATTATTGTTTCTAACGATTGGTACCGATATTATGGTACTTACAGTACAGTGCATGAACGAGGGACACTACATGGAGTTCTCCCATTAATGTCATAGATTTCCCTTCATTTTAACTTTTAAATACATGGTTGAGTCGTAGAAACTCAGAGGGAGAGAATTGTTCTACTGTCAACGCTTAGCTCGCTTGTGTTTTGAGTTGTAAAAATTAGATTACCATTTCAGTAGGTCCTATTGATCCATATTAGGAACTTTATCTTTATCAAATCATTTAGTCCACTATGAAAATAAAAAAAAAGAAATCGATGAAGATAATTGATCGAAGGGCCTTTCAAAATTTGGTCTTGCTTACCCTCATCACACAATTATACCATCTGAAAACATGGCACCGGTTAGGAATGCGAACCGCTTATTCCGATTTCCGTTTGCCGACTAAGTTGATCTACGTCTCAGTCAAAAAAGTTGGATATGGCCAATCCGCAAATTATGTTTCGCCGAAGTTCTTCTGTAACAAAAAGCGAATCAGAAGTCCTTACACGGCGATAGCACAAGATTCCGCAGAAGCGCTCTTAATAACATTAATTTCTCTGTACGTTCGTTTGTGATAAAATTCACGTGGCAAGACACCAATTTATATTACAGCCGCAGACATCAAACCATCGGAAATGGTGTTGCTTTGCGTTACTTCACTCAACATTGAACACATTTCTTCTGCACCTTCCAACCATTCACCATTCAAAGAGACGTGTTTTTGCCAGGAAGGTGCGCATAGTCAATGGTACATTGCTCCCAGGCAACCGGAGCGGATGGAATATGGTTTGTCATCAATTAAGGTTGTTTTCCTTGCGGGTAATACGTGAATAAAATAATTCAAACGCTGTCGTTAAATTAATAACGGCGGTGGAGGCTTGGAGCTTGAGCACCTTTATCTAGATCTCCTGGTGCTAGGGGATGGGTGTGAATATGCTTCAATAATGTTTACTTTTTAGAGTGTGTTACGACGGCGATGACGACGAGTTATGTTGAGGATGAATGTAGAGGCCTCAAGGCATGTCGCTTCAGTTGCTCGTTTCAGTGCATTGTGGAGGGGGAGTAATGTTTATTTTGCCTTTTTGAGAGGACGTGTTGCCACACCACTTTGATATGAGCAGCTAGTATTTAAGTTTTTAACGTCTACTCAAGCGGTGTGCCCAAAAAAATGAGCTAAATTTATAATAATTAATGGGAGGTAGGGTCCTCCGTTAGCTCAACCGGTAATGGCGCATTTACAAAGCAACACCATGTTTGAGGTGGCTGCGTTCGACTCCCAGTCAGGTCTAAGAGTTTTTTTGTCACAGATAAGTAAATTAATTCAAAGAATGGTACCTGGTATCGAAAACCCTCAATTAATAACTGTGGAAGTGCATTTGGAGCACTAAGTTTAGAGCAAGCAATAAGCAAATTCTGAAATCAATGAACCAAAAGAAAGAAGAAAATAAAGTGCAACCACAGAGTAGTGATAAACTCTTCACCTAACCAAATCAAGATTGATAGGTAGATATCTTTATTTCTGAGCTTTTGAGTCTCTGCTGGTTCAGATCATTGAAATAAATAAATACAATGGCGTCCTGAAGGGACTTTCCTACAGATTGATTTTAAGCAGAGTTTTAAGAAATTATTGTTGCTGGCAAGTGAAAACTGTCTTTTATCTCTTTCTTTTTAAGTATCAGGTTGTTCGTGTTACAAGATTCAATCCGATTGAGAGGACATTGATGATTCCGTTGCGATGGCAAGCATCTAGGAGGAGCCCAGTACTGTCACACTCTCTACCCCTGGTTGTTGATAGGGTGTTTTAGATATTCATCTCATGCCAGAGAAAATCGGGAGTCCACTAACCAAATCAATTTACATCCTCAGAAAAGCCTTATCCAATTGCCAAAAATAGGTTACATTTTACTCATTAAAATGGGTTAGGAACCAGTCAGCTCAACTTGTCGAAAGGTCCTACGTTACATTGAGTGACTCTCATTTGTTCTCTTTCGATTACTATGGAGCCGATGTGCAAATTTCCAAAGGTTTAGAAGACAGATAACATTGGCCAGCTTATGCCAAGAGTATGAGAGAAAATGTAAAAACAACATAGTTATTGACCGAAGAGAATGTTTCCATTTAGGAGTATTTAGACAGTATTATAGAGTTTCAATTTTATTACAAATATTGAAGTAGCTCATTGTGGTTATCAAAAAGTTGTCATGGAACATTATAGCTTTATTTATTATTTTAGTTCATTTGTCATGAAATGTTACTTGGGATATACCAGAAGGGTTCTTTGAACTAAATCAAACAAAATAATTTGTTAAACAGACGCTGAAGCATTTCCAAAACTCCCCAAATTGATGTTAGTAGTTTATGAATACGAATACCCAAACAAAATGAAATATGGGTGTTGATAATTTTCTGGGGTAAGATCTTAAGATCCTCAAGCATATCCGGTCTTGTGCTGGTACTATACTGAAACTATACATCAGTATATATTCCAGTAGGTTCATTGGAACAATTTGAATAAAATTATTGAATCGATCGGATCTAATTAAAGCTTGCTTCAGATAGAATTGGAACAAAAAAAAATTGCCTGTATTTCAGTTATTTATTATTGAATTCAAGATCTTGTTTTATACAAATGAAGCGTTTTCCTCATACTTTTGAGAAAAATACGGATAAAATTATTCGTCACGGTTTCGGGGCTGAAATCTCGATTTTTTCCTGTAACACGGCTCATTAGGCGGCGCACACCTTCTTCGTTCATCGTTTTAGCTATCTTTTGCCCTTCCACCAGGTCTTCATCTGATTGATGTCTTTGACAACTTTTCCCTTTGCCTTGAGTCTCCTCTTCATGATTGCCCAGTATTTCTCAATAGGGCGGAACTGGGGGCAGTTGGGTGGGGTTAAGGTTTTTCGGAACAACCTGGACCCCTTTCTCTGCATACCATTCCTTGAACGACTTTGCTGTAATGACAGCTTGCCAAATCTGGCCAAAACATTTCGGGAAGGTCTTGGGATCCGAATGAACGAAAGCCAAAATTCCGTTTTTGGAGACACCTTTTTGGTATAGTTCCGTCGTCATTGTCTTATTTGTAACAAAAACTTTTCGTTTTTTTTGCCACAGCTGCAAATGCTCTGCCAAATCATGAATTTTCGTGCAAATTTGTCGGCAAAAACAAATTTAAATTTGACTGGAACATCTCCCAGAGCCGTTGCCAAGTGCAATTTTTGACCTGAGATTTGCCCGAAGTCAGCCTTGACCCAGAGGTTTCATCGTCCATCAGAAGACACCCGTCGAACTTGGTCGGCACCTGGTCGTATAGCTTCCAAGCACGGATTTTGGCCACACCATTCTGTGTTATGGTCCGATTTGGCTGTTTGCTAGCTCGATACGACTTGATTCCTTCCCGGAGTCGAGTTCTCTTCACGATACTATGGGCAGCACCGAATTTTCTGCCCAAATCACGGTCCGACAGATTGGTCTTCCTCTTGACCGTCTTCAAAATCGCACTACGCAGTTTCCTGTCGACAGTTCCACTCCGACGATTGGCTTGAGGCTTCAGAATCGTCGTCATTGTGTCCTTATACCGTTTGATAACGCGCCATACGGTATTTCTGGGCAATTTCAGCTGTTTAGCTAGCCTAGATGCAGACCACAATGGATTTTCCAAATAACTGTGCACAATTTTTTTTTCCTTCTTTCGGCTTCCATGTTGATTGTCTACAAAGTACAGTCGATTTGCGGAATGTCAAAAATATATACGTGAAGCTGACAAAATTCCCGACACGTGGGCGCCAAGAACTTCCAAATCCGTCCACCAGGAGCGCCAAAATATGAGCAAAAGTTTGTTCCAATTCTAAATGAAGCAAGCCTTATGAAGAATTTTTGTCACCATATCTTTTATAATAATACCTCTCATTGAAATTTCATCTTTGATATTTAGAATGATCAACTCTGTTGTCAGATTTTTTAGGACTAGAGGACCTTAATAACGTAATAAATTTTTTTTTTTCGGTTTCAGGATGTTAGATTTATTTTGTTATCCGCTATTATTTTTCTCTTTTGTTCTACCTGAGGTGGCTTTTTGGTTAGGCTAGTTATTTTGTTTCTTTCAATCAATTCCCTTCCTGGGTTTTGTTTAAAATACATTTCTGGTAGAATATAATATGATGCGATATGTTAATTTTTTATTTATGTAATTCCTCGTTATGAACGCGAACAGCACATGTATTTTTCTTTTTAATATCCATCTCTTTTTATATCCTCTTGTTGCATCATAGTCCTCCACGACTAATGACAAGAAAGATACGTTCGAAAGTTTTTTTTTTGCATTTATGTTATCTGGAATCTTTCTTTCGTTAGTTTTTTATTTTTTATAATTATATAACTATGTAAATAGTAACAGTTTGAAATTTCTCATATTGTTTTGATCTTGCACGGACTTGAAATGGTTTTTATCTTTTTCTATTTTTATGTTAATGTTCTTACATCTTGGATTGTTCTGGTAAGTTACTCAATAATGTAAACAAAAAAGCAATGTTTCATAACTATAGAACCAGACGTAAAATTATTTTTCTCCAAAAAGTATACATTGATTTTACATTGATCGCAGCATTTTAGTTAGTTTAGTTCAAACAACCTATTCAGCATACTTTCAACCAGGTGGCGACATTTAGATTCTTGTATCTCGTTCCACGCTGATGAGATTGCCTCTTTGAGCTCTTGAACATTCCCGTTCTGCTTGTTGTTTGCATACACTCAGTCCCCACAAGTTTTCGATCGGATTATGATCTGGAGAACAATCTGGCCTCTCCAAAACTTGTATTTTATGTTCAGATAACCACGCCATGTTCGCTCGGTTCTTATGAACTGATGCGTTATCTTGGTGAAATACCCAATCACCACGATGGTTTTTCTGCAAGGATAGTAGCAAATGGTTTTGAAGCATCTCGATGTACTCCTGGCTGTTCATTCTTGTTGACGAAAAAGCAATCTGCACCTCTCCGTTTTGAGAAAATGCCCCCAAACCATCAACCTGCCCCCCTCCAAAGTTGCAAGATGAAAAGTAACGTGGCTCTTTCCGTAAATCTCTCCAGTATGAAAAGATTCCATATGGCCATCGAAATTAAATTTCTTCTCATAAAAAAAGATAACCTGAAACATTAAACTACTTTTAAAAAATGTCAATCACGAAGAAACATGATTTCACATAATCTCTACGCATGTTGGCACGGGCGAATTCAAGTTGGTTTGTTCTATGACGGGGCAAAAGTCAGGGTGATTGCCTTAATATTTGGTCGCCGAATGTTTGGAGAGTCTTCAAAAGTTCGGTAGACTGTTGAACGCGAAACGTCAAGCATAAGGTCAGCCTTTATCTGGTTAAGACTTTTGAGTGAGTTGCTTGCAGCGTTGATTACTCTGCGTTGACATCCTTTTGACAAGTTTTTCTTGGGACACCTTTCTTATTTTTTCCATATCCATCAGGATTTTTCAAAAAATTCTAAACAACGTGATGAGATCTGTTCAAACGACGAGCGATTTTGCGAATACTGATATTACAATCACGAAAAGCCAACATCTTCCCTTTTTCCTGCTCTGACAAATATGTATGTTCCACGTGGCATTTTGAAGCTTATAAAAAACACGTCATCACACATTAATTGGTGAAAGAAAACTGAGCTGCAGTTGAAGCGAATGGTTTAATTCAGGTATTGGTTCTATAGTTGTGAAACAGCAAATTTTATATATTTGTCTTTTGCTATTCATAAAGAGTGTCTATTGAAGCAGATTGATTGAAGCACCACTACACGTGTAAGTCAGCTCTCCTTCACGGTCATTACGAAATAATGAATAAAGAAAACAAATACACTCTCAAAATCATGTAAACGTTTTTTTAAGTTGTACTATTGTTATGAAACGGAGTGTATGTCACGGATTGAACATGAAGTACGAAATAAAATTCTGCACACTTGGTGTACTGGTTTAACGTACAATCAGATTGCCAAAAATGTCAAAGTGTATCCTTCAAGTGTAAAATGAGCGATTGAAAAGTATGGTTGGCAGTCAAACTTGCTGAATCTGCCGGGTACAGGATGAATAGCCGGTTTCAGCTATCCCAAATTGGCCCAAAAAATGGTAGATTATATTGAGGAGAACATCCCGAGCAAAGGATTATACCAAATTGATGATAAATTCTAATACCTGGTTATCATTGATTGATTACTGAATATGTTATCATTGAGGCTGAATAAACAGCCAAAATAACAGAATGAATAACAAAAAAATACTCGTTGAATATCATAATAATAGCTTATTTTATTATCAGTGAGAACATTTCGATAACAAATCCTGTATTTTAAGCAAATTTATTGAAATAGTTTATGTTATCAATTTGAAATCAAACTCTCACGCCAATCGCGCTTCTTGTTCAAATATACTGGTAATATTTATAGTTTTTCATTCAATAAGCAACGTTCGTCAAAAATTGTATGAATCCTGGAGAGTGTGAGCTGTATAGTGGAATACCTGTAACTATAAAATGAGAAGAATGATTAATAATTTACATTTAATTTCAACTACCTTTATTGCTTATCTTGACAGATTCTACTGCTCAGTCGAGTACTAGTTCACGACACTGAAGAAGTCTGCACATTGTAGAAGAAATACGCGTATCTGTCAAGCAATAAAGGTAGTGGGAATTAAATGGAAATTACTAATCATTCTTCTCATTTTTTAGTTAAAAATTGTATGTTTAAAACGACATCATGTGATAACAAAACTAGCCAATAGTGCTAACTAAATTTGTTATGTGATAACAGCGGAAATCAAAACGATATCTGGGAAAACAGAACATGTTATTTATATGATACCAGAATGCTTTTTTTCCATTGCTAGGGATATCAGCCTCCACGCGTGATTTGGCCAAGATATTCCGGACCAGCATGGGGATGATCCAGCGAATTAAGAAAAGAAATGACCTGAAGGCATACAGAAAGCAAAAAGCTCCATAGCAATCTATGGAGCAGAAGTGTCGTGCCAAAATGAGGACCCAAAAGTTGTACAACCGTATTTTGAACAATTGCTCCCGGTGTGTTTTGATGGACGACGAAACGTGCAAAAAAAAAGAATTGTGATATTTTCTGCAAAAAAGGAACAATAAATGCTGAAATTTACCGAAACGAGCGCTTGCAAAAGAGCTTCCACTAAATCGGAACCGTGAAATTCTTCCTCTCTTCTGGCCAGATATGGCCTCTGCCCATTATGCCAGATTTCGTTGGAAAAGAAATGATCCCACCAAATAGTCCCCAACTGCGACCGATCGAACGCTACAGAGCAATCGTCAATCGGAACCTCAAAAAAGGGCACAATATGTCAGACTTTAAGAGAAACTCGCCAGCAGCACCCAGAAAATGCACAAAAACCACTGTGCAAAACTTGATAGACTTTATAAAGGCTAAAGAACGATCATCTTACAAAAATTAACAATCTGATTGATTTGTTAGTTTAATTGATGTTTTAAAATGTTATTTAATAATATAATACAGTGGTTTGAATTTGTTTAAACTATCTTTAGTTTTATTTTATTTTTTTAATGCTCTTAATTAGTTTTCGATTCCCTTCTTAGAATTTGCCACTGTGTGGCAACTTCTCAAATAAGAGAGAGTTAATTAGTTTTACATACCGATTTATTGACACATTTTAAAAGTTTTTTTTTTCTTGAAGCATGGTATATGAAACACATTTATTTTAGTTGCATTTCATTTAATTAATTGGTGGAGGATTTTCTTATGTGCATAATTATAACCTTTTCTGAGGCGCTAGTTTCTCGAACTAAGCAGTTATTATTCGTTTTCGGCCTTAAGTAAACCTTTGAAATCTCTCGACATTTCTAGAGAATTGCTGCGTGAGTAAACTGTTTTCTCGATACATAAAGAAACTAAGAAGAGATTGAAGAGATTGAAGAAACTAAGTGTTGAAGGGCCGATGTGTGAAATAGCAAATAGGATTGGGACCACGAAGTATTGAATATGGAGTATTATTTATACGTTCCCTCGCTAGATGTGGAGATAATGGTGTGGTCTCTGATCCGAGTCTGACTATAGACGACTTGTTTTCAGAACTTTAAAGTCACTCGAAACATTCGATTGCCGATTAGTTAAGATCAAAGTCGAAACGCTTTTTTTAGTTAATTCGCCACTTTTCATTAGTAATTCCGATTCTTTCGTAACATTTTGATCGCAAACAAGTTGTAAGCCGAGATTTCCTTCAATAGGATGAGTTGGCTTATGGCCAACCATTACTAGTTAGATGCACATCTCTATCGAATTAAACTCGTGGATGGCAATCTTTTACGGTAATTTTTTTTGGAAACGGTTATGATGACATCGATCACATTGTCTGGCACCAGTACAAGACTCTTGCATACTCTAGAACAGGGCTTCCCAACCGGTGGTCCGCGACCCCGACCCCGGGGGGTCGCGAGGGCCTTCTAGGGGTCGCGGGCGTCTGACCAGCGTGACAATTTTTATGCATACAGAATAAAAAAAATTACTGATCCATAAAATAAAATGCAACCTACTTATAAAGTGCATGAATTTGAAGAATAAACGAGTATATTTTGGTCTTCGTGCGTCTTATAATTCGTTCGAGTAGAGCAGAGTAGTGGTGAACGGAATGCAACGAAGGACAGTTGCTTCTTCCATTGTCTTTTTCCTGCTAGCACATGCGATTGACTGGATTCATTTCTTACTTCCTCTTTCCTTCTTACTGAGATGTGAGTTGATGTATTAGTGTGCGTCCTGGTGCGTCGTTAAACGTGAAGAAAAACACAATGAATGCGCAGTAGTAGTTGGGTCATTTGTTTTGTCTTCTTTGACAACTGAACTGGCCATTCATGCGTCGAGCCCCGAATCAATCAACCGACCAATTTGTTGCTTCCACATTAAAAATTTTGCTGAGATTTTGGTTTACCGCTGCAAACTGAATATTGTCAACTTGAATAGGTAAAGTATTCAATAAATTTAAAAAAGTAACAGAAAAGAACAAGATTAGACGGCCTCACTATGGAAAAGAAACGCAAGTATTCCGAGGATTATATGAAATTCGGTTTTACAACTATAATCGTTAATGGCGTCGATAAGCCACAGTGCGTGCTTTGTGGCGTTGTGTTGAGTGTTGAATCAATGAAGCCATCAAAATTGAAACGGCATTTGGATACCAAGCATGCCGAGCATAGTACTAAGGATGTGGACGTCATGAAGCTGGCTTGAAACGGCAGAGATTCGATGCCACTGGCACTGGCAGCATTCAACAACAAAACTCAGCAGTAGTGCAGGCGTCATATGAGACAGCACTGGAAATCGCTAAAAACAAAAAAACCTCATACGATTGGAGAAACTCTGTTCTTGGGGAAGCAAATGAAAAGAAAATGCAGCAAGTGTCATTATCAAACAACACTGTGAAAAGACGAATTGCCCATATGTCCGAAGACGTGGAAGAGCAGGTTCTGGAAGAAATAAAACAATCTCCTTTATTCGCAATTCAACTCGATGAATCCACGGACGTCAGTTCTTGTGCGCAGCTGTTGGTGTTTGTGAATTACGTATGCTCTGCTGGCGATTTAAAGGAGGAGTTTCTTTTCTGTTGTGACTTGGAAACTACTACCAACAGTGATGATATCATGGCTAAAATCAAGGCGTTTTTTGAATCTGGTGACTTGCAGTGGAAAAAACTTTGTGGGATTTGCACCGATGTAGCTCCTGCAATGCTTGGCAAGAAATCTGGACTTCAGAAGAAGGTCAAGGAGCTTCCCCACATGCCGCAGGTGTCCATTGCATGATCTATCGATATGCTCTTGCCAGCAAGACGTTGCCAGAAGGGTTATTGAAAGTATTGGAATTGGTCATAAAGATTGTTAACTATGTTAAGGCTGGAGCCCTGAATACACGTTTATTCAAGGAACTCTGTAGGGAAATGAACTCAGATCATGAGATTCTTCTTTTCTACACTTCCGTACGCTGGTTGTCGAAGGGTAACGTACTCAACCGCGTTTTGGAGTTGAAGGATGAGATCCAAATGTTTTTGAAAGCTCAAGGGAAAAATGATTTCCTTGCAAATTTTAATGAAGGAGACTTTCAGAAGCGTCTCGCTTACTTGAGCTGATGTTTTTGAGCATCTGAATTTGCTGAATTTGAAACTTCAGGGCAAACAATCCAATCTTGTTCACTTCCAAGATCATCTTCATGCATTCGCGGAAAAACTAAAAAATTGGCGCCAAAAAGTTAAGATGGGAAATGTTGCCATGTTTGATCGTCTGTGCAATATGACCGATTAAGCAGCAAGCGAGCTGACTTCGGCTCTCCAAACAGAAATTATTGCACATTTGGATTCACTGGAGCAGCAATTTGAGAAGTATTTCCCCGAGTTGAAGCAAGAAGTAGCTGCTTTAGTACGCAACCCGTTTTCATCTTCATTGGATGTGGCTAGCCTTCCAGATGAGATACAGGATGAATACTTGGACCTGAAAAACGATTCTTCGTCTCGCGATTTGTTTCATGAAAAGGAACTGAGCCAGTTCTGGTGTGCTATGTATGGCTCGTACCCCAAAGTTTCCATGGAGGCATTGAAGATCCTAATCCCATTCGTGTCAACATACCTTTGTGAAAGCGGATTTTCAACTCTACTTCAAATCAAAACGAAGACAAGAATCAAACTGAACGTTGAAGATGACATGAGATTGGCGTTGTCTCAAACACAGACCCGAATTTCAAATCTAGTGTCCCAAATCCCGGCACAGCAATCACACTGGGAGTGTTTTTTCCTGGTTAGAACATAAAATGTCGTAATAAATCAAAAAGATCGTAAATTGATGTGTTTCTTTATTTTTTATCGCAACATAATCACATTAGTTTTCCAAGGGGGTCGCGGGGCCATTACTGATTAAATAAGGGGGTCCCGAGCCCAAAAAGGTTGAGAACCACTGCTCTAGAAGCCCAAGGAAGACGTTCTTATGTTTCTATAAGAGATTTGTTGAAGTCTCACGACCTTTGTCATATGCAGTCGATTCATTTGGTCCTCCATATGTCTAGCAGAAGAGTTTCATTTGTTTGTTTTTCTTCTTTCTTCATTTATTAGTGTGTGCTTGTTTTGTTCCACGATCTTGAGGAGTCTCATCGTCGCCCAATGGTCACCATAACCAACTTCACACAAAAAAGGAGCCCTGATTTTATCCCACAGCATTCTCGTACTGGCAAGAACTCTCTGATGAAACTACAGAATTCCATTTCAATGTTCCTTTGTTCAATCCATCCCCAAAAAATGTCACCTAAATATTTTAACCTCCGGTAAACCACGAGTAAACGGTCCACGTCCTACTAAACTTAGTATTAAGTTATTCATCTTATCAACAAGCAATGAAGATAATGCGACTTAGCTTCCCTACTAAGCAAACTAGATAATAATAATCACGAACCTTAAGAGAATTCATACTTTTTCCAAGAAACATTCATTTCACCGTTGTGTGTCCAACAAAAAGAACACCTTTAAGAGGTCAACAGGGAACGTTTTTACCAACGGAATTAAAATGACCATAACTATGGAAATATCCAACCGAATTGGTATATTTTCAATGTTTTGGATTCAGAAACTTAACCACTTTCTCAAAATAACTGTTTCCATAACTGTGGAAACATCAAACCGATTTGGAATATTTTGGCAGTTTGGGATTCAAAACCTCACCCGCTTTCTCTAATTTTTTTAATATGACCGATGGACATCATCCGTCTCTAAAAATACCATATATCCGGAAGCATGTTCCGAAAATGGTATACTATAAAAGATTCCAATAGATAATCTGCAGTTATGACACAAAAAGTCATTCAATGAATTCACAGGGATGTGTTTGATTGCCAAATGCCAATCTGGTGACCCGATCCTGTAACAGTCACCCCACAGCAGGTTCCTATGGGGTCACGAATGGCCAGAAAATTATTTGAATGGAACCCAAACAATATGGGTGTCAAAATTCTTGAAATTGTTTCGAATTTCAATTCGAGGTTCAATTCATATAATTTTCTGGTCATCCGTGGCCTCATGGGAACCTGCTCTGGGGTGACTGTTCATGACTCAAGTCACCGGATTGTCATTTGGCAATCACACATATTCCTGTGTATTCATTGCACAGTTTTTGTATCATTATTGTTGGTTTTCTATTGAAACTGTTATAAGTGTACCATTTTCGGAACACGGTTCCGAATATCCAGTGTTTCAGAAAACTGATGATGTCCAACGGTCATATTAAACAATTTAGAGAAAGCGGGTGAGGTTTTGAATCCCAAACTGCCAAAATATTCCAAATCGGTTAGATGTTTCCATAGTTATGGTCGTTTTAGTTCCGTGGGTACAAAAGTTCCCTGTCGGCCTTTTATGTAATACAAAAATCAGAAGGCCCTCTTCACGAGCCAAGCCACCCCCCCCCCCCCCTTCCCCCTAGCTATGCCATCATTATTTCGCTCTAGGATGATAACCCAAGTTACACAAAATGTTTCATTGCATGCATTTTCGCTTCCATGTGGCAAATGATTATGTTGCCATTCCGATGATGGAAAACCTTTTCCGGTACTACTGTAGAAAAAAATAGCGCAGAAGGTGGAGCATACGAAATATAATTTGTGTCTGACAATGGTCACCAACAAAAAATTCCAAAACCTCAGTTGAACAAATTTTTGCTGGCAACAAAAAAGCATTCATGAACCAGGGGTTCATACTAAGAACGCCAAGCTTACTAGGTCCGCTCGACCATTTCGACACATGAGACATGACACGGAATGCTCTTAAACCTCACCATCATCTTATTTACTAGCCCTTTTTATTTAATTTACCAAAATTGGGGACTTAAATGTGCATGCACTTTATTGTAAGAGTATTCAAGCCAGGGGTAGAAGTTCAAATTAAAAGGTTTTGCTATACCAAATTATTGGTATATTTCGACAACATATTGTTGATACTTCACGGTGTCGTACAAGCAATGGCATCAATCATAATGTTAGATCATACAAGAAGGAATATTTCATCACTCTATTTTTTTTTTTTTCTTTGTTCGGGGGTTGTGGTGCCCGGGGCGGGGGCGTCTCCTCCTCGTGGTGCAGATACATTTATATGTTTTTTGGTTTCTTTTCCGGGTGTGTGGGGGGCGGATTTCTTTGCTGTCTGTGGGGTGGGTGGTGGGTAGTACGTCAGGGTCGCCGGCGTCCCCATCCTTCTATCCTAACTAATTCAAATAAAAAAACTTATCTATTCCCTTTCAATATATTTCTTACATATAAAACAACACTAATCAATCTAACGCGCGTGGCGCTTCTCACGCGTCTGTTTGTTTTTTTCATTAAATTTAGTTTTGTTCAATTAATATATGAAATATACAAACAAAAAAAAAAAATCTAATCTAATCTAATCTAATCTAATCTAATACAAACGCAGCCAGTACGAGAAAGCATCCTGGAAATAATAGGGTTAGATGACGCCCAATTATTTTTTTTGTCAATATTGATCCTTGCAGCATGTCAAAGACATAATACAAGTGTCAAAGCGGCCAGGCCTACTGCGTTGCATTTACCGCAAAAGATGATTCTGTAAAATGAGTTGTATTCAAACAATTAGATTTGAACCACAACGCATTTTGTGAATCTACAGGGGAGGAAGGATGCGTGGACATACCGTACCATACGCTCCGAGGTAAATATGATAAAATAATATTAAAATAAATCATGAAAATCGGAGTAATGATAAAAATGATAAAAATGATAAATCAATATGCAATGTCATACAGGATAGTAAATAAAATATAGTGAAGGGATATTATAATGTATAATGACAATAACAAAAATTTCTAAAGATTATTTCGCTGCTGCAATCTTTTGCGTATCCATTATGAACCTAAAAGTGTAGAAAATGTATCATAGACACGAGAAAAAAATTGAAAATTATTTAAAAATAAATTATACATCATCTGAAATTATACATCTTATAAAAATAGTATATTTAAACTTACGATGTGTTGTTTAGTTTCTTTGCATCAAACTATTCCACAAGACACGTTTTCAAAAGTCCTCCTGATACAGAAATGTAACTATTCAAAGATAACAATTTGAGTGATTAAGGGCTCAGCTTGAAGATTTCTGAATCAAATGGAAAATCTAATCACAATATCACAAAAGCAAAAAAATTTCAAATTTAATCCCGCACTACTTATATGCGCATGTCAGTTCTCCATGGAATCATCAGTTGAAGATCAGAAGTACAATTCCAACGCTATGCTAAAATGCTGAAAAACTAAACTAGACTTTAATGCTAGTCATGCTGCTCCTTGTTTAAAGGAGCACAGTCATAGCTTGCTATGATAATCCAGCTAAAATAACGATTGGAGAATTTAGTGAAATTAAAGGCTCTCCGCAAGGCAGCCAACTTGGTCCATTCCTCTTCCTGTTCTATATTAACGACGTGAACTTGGTCCTCAGATGCCTGAAATTATCCTACGCGGACGACCTAAAGCTGTACTACGTCATAAAATGTCCAGAAGACGCCGATTTTCTTCAGCAGGAACTACAAGTGTTCGACGACTGGTGCCGGATCAACAGAATGTCCTTAAATGTATCCAAATGCTCGGCTGTCTCTTTTGGCCGAAAACGTTTTTGCTTTGCGACATCTTCGGTGGCAAGACCCTCGCGTTGGCAAGCAGCTCATCAGCCTGGAATTGTTGGAAGGGAGGCGTATGGTGGCCAAAACGTTTTTCGTTGGTGACCTCCTTCAGGGAAACATCGACTGATCCACTCTACTTGGTCTCTTGAACATCAACACTCGACGACGAAACCAACGTTTACATTCTTTCTTTATAAACCGGCACACAAGGACCAACTACGGCAAACACGAACCAGTGCTAAGCATGTTTCAACAGCTGCTATAACGTGTTTAATTTTAATGTATCCCGTGATGTTAATAAGCGTTGTTTCCGAAGATGTATGTGTTAGTTATTGTATGTAATTTAGTGTTATCTAGTTGTCATTGGGATAAACATTTTTATCTGTTGACGAATAAATTAATAATAATAATAATAATAAATAGAAGCACCACATGCCATCCGGCAATGCCATACTTCTACCGATCTCCTAGCTCATCCTTTCCGCACCGACCGGAGGAGACCTGGTCCTATACCCAATGATTTCACTATCGCACAAATATACACCTAAATACACACATATTCATACACATACACACATACATATACATATACACATATATGGCTACATGCATGTATACATTCACATATACAAATATATGATATAATGGTAGGATCTCACCCAATTATTATCCGAAGCTTGTAGTGATAATGTGTTCGAGATTTTAACGACTCGTCTTCTGCAGAAATTAATATCTTTCGAACACCCATCTTTCCTCTATAGACTCCAACTTTAGCCGGGGCGAAACTATTCCATCTAATGTGCTGGAACGGCTTGTCACATGACGAAAAAAAATCCACAATTTTCCTTTCTCTTTTCTTTTTCTATTCACTTTTCAAGCAAGTAACAGGTTCGATTTTAACATTTTTCACTTGCTCTACAATCCACTACACTTTTGGCTGATTTGCTGCACTTCAAACAAGATCCCGAAAACACAATTAAACTCCTCTAGTTTCAAGCACACAAGCGCGGTGTCCCTGCTGTCCAGCGGGCTTTCCCTCAACACACTCGATCTTCTGGACTTTCTGGAGACTTTCTAGAATTTCAGATTTCTCGCACTCTGCGCAATCGATTTGCGGCCGATGGTCCCGCGCTTTGGAAAAAAAGTACTACACCCGGCAGTCACCAGCGGTTGTGACGAATTTTGATTGTTTTTCCGTGAACTGACACCACTCGCACTTCGAATTTCAACGAAAAAAAAAACCCCGCACAGCATTCTTGGCTGCCTCGGCAAATATTCTGCCATGTTTCTACTCAGGCCTTTTGAATTAATGTAAAAACCTGTACCGTCACTAAATATTCTTGAACATAAAAACCACAACCGAGAAAAACAAAAATTGCAGAATTGCAGAAAAAAACGTGATAGCTCTTGAAAACACAACCGTTCGTCCATAATATGCAAACAAGATATAAGACGTTAACTAACATGTTTTAACTGAAAAACATAGAGCACACGTATGACAAATTATTAATGAGCTTAAAGAATCTAGATTTGAATTGCATGAAACGTACTTCTTCGTGACCAAACTACTTCACACTGTTATAGATCTACAGCATGACACGTGACTTGTTTTCGGTGCTATTTGGGAAGTATTAACGAGATATGAGATGCAACAAAGTTTCAATATCCTACTATAAAAACAAAATGAAATATCATGTTTAGAAATCGAAAAAGGCAACTTTGTTCACCGTTGGACACATAACGGTTAATAGAACCAACCGAATTCTTATAGGTCTTTTAGGTTAGCTCAGACTTGACGCGGTATGATTCTTATTTTGCTCATGCAATCATTGCATCTTCAATTTAATTACGGGCTTAAGTTAACTAAACAAAGCTCCATAAAGGCAACCAACAGAATATGCAAATGCAAATCAATTAAATAATTCAAACATTTGAATAAAACATCCCTTAACTACATCAAAAAATGCTCGCCACTGCACTCATCAAAAACAAATCGCTCAGTTATCAGCGAAAAAAAAAACTGTTTACCCACATAGAACATTGATTTTCGAATCCACTCCACAAAAACCTTTCATCGCACCATTTCCAACCCATGTTTGTTCTACTGTCGGCATTCAACATAAAATGCGATGTTCACTCATGGTCGAGTGCCAATCCGGCAGCGGACCCTAATCACGAAAGCGTACGGTTATTAATTTCTTAAAGCGGCACTCCCCTCTCCCACCTTGGAAAAAAGCTCACGTACCCAAAAGTAATCAAGGTAAAATATAGCTCTATAAAATTTAATACGTATCATACTCATTATCTCTACTAACGAGGTTTCAAATCATATCGGGGCCGAACGCGGTGGATCTCCATTCCGCCGGGGAAAGCTTTGAAATTAGAATGAAACCTAAAAAAAAAATGAATCCGACAAGCCGTGAATAATTTGTCCACGGCATTTTGGGAGCGTGAAAAAGCGACCTTTGGGAGGAATTTATGCTTTCAGTTAATTTTGCTGGGCTAGGAAAAAGTTGTGGACCGGTGGACAGTTAAATTGAATGATCTTTTTGTGAGTTGTGAGGATTTTTTTTCTCAACGTTGAAACTCATTTGATGACAGAAGGATCAGATTGTTAAACCGAATCCCGTGACGGTATAACCGGATGAATCTGACTACCGTCAAGATATGGGTGGAAATTGTAGTCAAAGTCACATGCTAACCACCAGTCATCAGCTAGAGAAATGAACGCCAAGAGAAAGACATGCTGTCCAGCTAGACTTATGCAGATATCTGTGGACGGTCGTGTGTGCGAATGAGGTTTAGGATTTTAATTAAAAATTTTGTTAATTAATTCCGCTTGTATCAGGGGAGATGTAGATTTCCACAGACTTGAAGTTTGAAGAATTTGTGCTGAGCCATCATCAGGCTACGAGTCGAGCGAAAGACAAGACAAAAGGTTTCTGGCCGCACATAACACAAGTTTCAGTAGTATTAGCAGCAGAGGCACGGTTGGGTCACCGTTTTACATCTGTCTAAACATAATTAGTTGTGAACCAGGGTGGGCTTCTATTAAAACAAAGAGCCGCTCCGGGACTTACTGAAATTACTCGGGTGGACTCTTGGTTAGGTTTTCATATTTTTCGGCTAACGTATGGCTGTTAAACTTTCCCCGAAGATTTTTATCTCATCAACGAGCTTAAATATTTATTTCATTTGGTTTGTTTCTGAGTGTTTGAGGAAAAGTTTTGACGAGGCATTTCATAAATTAAGATTATCAGAAAGGAGCCTCACAGACACATTTGCCGAAAACAACAAAACCTTTCTATGTTAATTTGAGCAATAGCACTGAAGGCGCCTTGCATAATATTCATACTGAACCCCCAGCAAAACCACAAAATGGAACCATGGTGGGAGAGGCCATGTCGTCACATTCACAAATGCCAGTCATTTTCAAGCCACAAACCCCAACGCAAAACGCGTTTTCCATCTGCAGACGCAACCCACACATTGTAAAGCTAGTGGAAAACATAAGGACCACCCACCCAGCAACCCATCATCTAGCAGGACCAAATAGGAATTCCCACCATGCACTTGCTAGTTTCAGCGAACAATTTAAAAAGTAAAATTGCAAGAGTTACGTCGATGGGATTTCAAATGAGCTGGTCTCGTCTAATCTGAGCATTATTCCGCTCCTTTGTAGTGGCAGCAGCGGAGTACAACTTGGACCACTACCTTTGTAACAAGCGTTTGCAATCATGGTAAGAAGCTACGTGTGCCTGTGTGTGTGTATGTGTGCGTTTGTGCTTGTCATTGCCCTTTGCGCGAATGAGAATTGGAAGGAGTAAGAGTTCACTTCAACTGTTTTAAAAGCTCGTTGGTTCCGCTCTCCTGCTGAAAATTACAGTTTTTGAATTCCAAATGATTATTTCCCGCTGTCTCAGTGGACTGTAGCGCTCAGCACCTGGCAACGCATGAACTTGAAGATCGACGACGCTGCCTGCGGTGGTGCATGCGAGTTGAATTGGGGATGTCATCAGTAAACATTTCTTTAGGCGATTAAATGGGTTCGTTTGGAAAAAAGGCTTGTTGAAGTAGGATTCAGAAATGCACACAAACAAGGTAAAGGATTGTAATATTGGAACGCCTATATACTATTTTTTTTTCGATAGTCGGATATTGGAGGAAAACCGAAGTGCAACACAATGACGTATTATTATAAAAATTTAGTTAGCCAAAAAACATTTGCTTTTTCAATTAGGTTTATTCTTATTTTTGATATTTTTTTTATTTTTAAAGAAGAAGGATAATATATATAATCACTCATGAAAATTTCACAGGAAAATCTTTATATACAATAACCTTGATATAACAACCATAGTTTACCTGATTCGATGTGAGATAATTTATGAATATCAAACAAAAGCGATTAAATATAGCGTAGGGAACGGCTTCAGTTCCCCGGGACCCTATTCCAAGCACGATGTGAACGCTAACATACAACGTTCATTTTTGGTAGCATGATGCTCAATCTAGTGAAGCATCATACCGCAAAAAATGAGCATTGTAGGTAATTGTTTACCCCGGAGAGCTGAAGCCGTTCCCTACCCTAACTTTTTTTTTTAAATACATTTTCAAGTAGAAAAACTTCAGGACTGCGAAACTTCAAAAACAGTGCCAATGATAATTAACGGTCTGGCGAAAAAATGGAAAACCAGTGGGGTTGTGTTTAACACACGACCGGTTGACGTAGACTACGTTAAACCATTTGATAAGTTTCGTTAGTTTCGTAGGAGGTACTGTGAATGTGTTAGTATAAGTAAGTGAGTAAGTATGTTAGAACATCTATGATTCACTTCTTAGAAATTATTTGGCGGCCTTGGTAAGGAACGTATGGTTTGAATGTTGGTATAATAAAATGCAACGGTTTTGCTGGCTGTAGTTACTGTGTTTATGACCGACCTGCTGGAGACCATTATCCTTATCCTGTTATAGATTGTACATGGTCTGTTTGGGAATTCAAAGTCAATAACTAATGATATATTTGATTATAATTGACAGTCGCGAAAAACTGACTGAAGCAATAAGGAAATGATTTTTTGTTTAAAATATATGAAAGGGGGGTTTTTAATAAGGGTTTTGGGGGTTTGGTTTCAGCATTTTCGAGTGCAGTTATCTTTATAAAGTCCCTTTAAACAAATTTATTCAATGTGTCCTTCATTTTTATTAATAACATCCTCCAGCCGACGCCGGAAGCCAGAGCATGCCTTTCGGACGTAGTCCTCCGACATTGACTGCCATATGCGTGTTATGGTTGACTTCAGGGTTTTCACACTAGGGTGTGATGTTTTGCAGGCTTGTGCTTCAACATATGCCCAAATCGAATAATCCAACGGATTAAGATCTGGACTGCTAGGGGGCCACAAATCCTTCGGCCAAAACTTCATGTTATCGTTCAACCATTGTTGGGTTCGATTGGACGTGTGACACGGCGCTCCATCCTGCTGTAGGACAACGTTTTGGTCCTCGGAGAAAGTGGCCTTCACCCAGAAAGCACTTGGTCCTTTAAAATACCGATATACACTTCGGTATTGATTTTAACTCCAGCGTCGATGAAAACAGGCGGCATTTTCAAACCGTTGGACGCCACCAAGCCAAACATCATGACACCAGCCGGATGTTTGGTTTGAAATTTGAATTTCACTTTTTCCGGAACGTTCTCCATTTTCTGCGGTGAAATGAACCGGTCCGTTGGCTGTTGGCCACAGCATCGATGCTGAAAAGCGTTTCTTCGGAGAACAGGATTATCATTTGTTTCCTTCTTCAACAAGGAAAGCAATCTCTTGGAACGAGTCACTCGTAGTTCCTTGACCCGGTCCGTAATCAAGTGGCGTTTCACTTTGGCTCCGGAAGATGCATGCAGGTCTTCTTTGATGATTCTCCGAATGGATTTCTCCGAAATATTGGCTTCCTTTGCAAGTTTTCTTATGGAACGCACCGGGTTGCGAGCAATTTTTGCACGGACCGATTTGATCACGTTCGGCGTGCGTGCAAAGCGTGGACGTCCGCTTCCCGGCTTCCGGTGCTTAGGACTATCCTGCAGGGACTTTTTTATGCGGTAAACTGTTGCCAAATGGCACCCTACCACCTTGGCAATCTCTTTCGGCTTCTTTTGGGCAAGCAACGAACTGGTGTTCACTTCTTTCGCGAACATTTTGACGAATTTGCAATAAAACAAATAGAATGTTTGGATGCAGCACTTGAAAGTAAACATAAACAAATACACTTTCGACAGAAATTAGTCACTAGCTACACGAATTAACCCAATACT
Source organism: Aedes koreicus (assembly GCA_024533555.2). Taxonomy (NCBI): domain Eukaryota; kingdom Metazoa; phylum Arthropoda; class Insecta; order Diptera; family Culicidae; genus Aedes; species Aedes koreicus. The sequence continues at coordinate 985,957 of JAHHFK020003766.1, forward strand.
AAATTTTGAACATTTTCGCATTATTTTCTGCCGCACCCTGTATTAGCGTTCAAACTGTTTCAGTTATTTTCAAATTTTCATTTGATCCCTACCCTTGCCGTAAGGAGTAGTCTGATCAAAATAGCGTGGGCGTGGTCCTAATAGATCGTCAGACTAGCATTAGATAGTAAGTATGTTAGAAAATTCTACACTCTTTACAAAGCATTTGGTGGCCCTTAAGACGGTCGTTTGGTTTAAATGATAATACGGCCTCGAGTTGAAGGGCCTTCTCCAGCATCCCAAACAGCAGTTGGCAACGCATTACCTCTGGCTGCTTTCGCTGGGGGTTGGATGGAATGTTGTGGTTGTCTGGACAACGCAAATCAAATTACTACAGAATAACCTTTTATAACAGTACTAATACGAATGTGCAGAGAATGTTAATTCGGAATATCATGTTCGAGAATTCACACTGTTGTCCAGGAGAGGAGATTTCTTGATACTTGCCGGCACGCATCATTCTTTAAAATTTTCCAACACCGATGGATGCATAAGTATACAAAATATATTATTCTTTTATTTGTAAAATTTTAAATACTTGATTAAATAAAATGGCAGTCATAAAAACCCTCTAGTTAAAAAGAGCAAATATCTCAAAAATCAATCTATTTATTTATTTATTGTCGTCAATCATAAGTATACTATTTGTTATATTTTATTCTTAATCCTAGTTAAAATCGAGGTTATAAAATACTTAAACACTAAATACATTAACAAACGAAACCTTTGCAAACTCTCGACGGCTTTTTTAGTATTTGCATGCTGATAAGCATACAGCGAGCTTCATAGGGTGCAAAAGGAAATGTTTCCCATCCTAATTTACCTAATGCAAACAATAAAAACTGTTTTTGTACAGACTCTATTCGCTCTTTATGGATGACTGAAAAAGGTGACCAGAATACATTACAATATTCAAGTGTTGACCTCACATAGGCAATGTATAACGTTTTAATTGTGTAAGGATCGTGAAAACTATGAATAAAGCGTTTTATAAATGCCAGCATGATATTGGCTCTGTTAATTATTGTATTATAATGGTCAATGAATGTTAGCTTAGGATCCAGCATAACTCCTAAATCACGAATTCTTATGCACTTTCCTACAGACTAATTTCCTAGAGTGATCATTATGTCAGGCGTGTCTTGTTTTCTACTAAGTGCTATCACATTACATTTTCGAACATTTAATTTGAGCCGGGACCAACGGCTTTACTTCCCTTCCGAAGGATTTTTTCGCCTCAGAAAAACCAGCGACGTCGACTGGGATCGAACCCAGACCCACTGGGGTGTCAAGTAGCAGTCACGCTTACCACTACACCACCGACACCGGCAACATTTAATTGTAAAAGGCCTTTGCCACACCAAATATAGAAAATATGTATTTCTTCCTAAAATATCTTGTAATCTTCTTTGTTTCTTATTTCTAGAAAGAGCTTCATATCGTCGGCAGATATTAAGACTTTTATATTTTTCAGAATGAATGAAACATCGTTTACGAAAAGAATAAACAAAAGAGGGCCTAGATGGGTTCCTTGGGGGACACCTGAGGAGACTTGAATAGGATTTGATTTCTTTCCTTTAAATATTACTATTTGTTGTCGATTAGCTAGGTAATATTTGAGCCATTTGTTTTTATAATTTGAATAGTAGCATGAGAATGTCAATCCGATCAAAAGCCTTACTAAAATCCGTATAGAGAGCTTCTACGTGGTTTCCGTTATCCATTGCAATCAACGTGTAGTTAACGGATTCTAGTAACTTTGTATTAGTTGAACGTCCTTTGTTGAATCCATGTTGATTGTAAGTAATCCTGTTTTTGATTTAATAGAACAGCTTTTCATTAACTATTGCTTCAAAAAGCTTAGGAATGCATGAAATAATGGCAATTCTACGGTATTTGCGTTTGTTAGATTTTATGCCGCTGTTAAATATTGGTATTAGCTAGGAGATCTTCCATGGTTTGGGAAAAATGCCATATTCAAGCGATAAATTGAAAAGCCAAAACTATGGAGTTGTAAGTTTTAACGCTAAGTTTTTTAAAAATACGGGTGGAGTACACTTACATCACTAGCAAACTCTGAGAAAAAATCAAAATATTCGCGATCACGATTTTCTTCTGAAAATTTGGTATAGATTTCTTGGAAAAAAGTTGCAAATAAGTTGCAAATTTTTTCTGGGTTATCCCCAAAATTGTTCGGAAAATTGTCAAATTTCAATTTAGTTTTCACGTAGCTAAAGACATTTTTTGGACAAGATTTTATTTCACGTTCAGTTTTCGAACTGTACACTTCAAAAACAATGCCAATAGCTAGATTTAGTTGATCACAAATGTTCAAATAGTTGACCATCGTTACTACCATATTCTTTATAAATTTTGTGAGCTTTTTGTTTGCGGTTTTTCAAAGTTTTTATTCCTTAGTTGTACCAACCTGGAAATCACCAAACTATCGAGTTATGAGCGACGAGTGTTTCAATTTTTCGTGACGGTAGACATTTGTAAAATGTCTATCTGGCATGCTTGACTTGTCGTAAGCTTGCTCTATATTTGCGCTACGGAATAAGAGACCGTTTAATTTTCAGACGTTCGAACGTTCGGAGACCGTTTAGATTCCCGAGTCGTGTTAGATATTGTACACAATGCTTAAGATATGCAACGAAAGGAAAACTATAATTGTTTTAGCCACCACTGGCTTCCAATTGATAAGAACTTGGAAACTATAGATGCATTCAAAATTGAATTGGTCGTCCTGAAAAGGACGGATTTGAAATGGTCCGCATTTGAATGAAAACTTACTGGGTCTTTTGAAGAAGCTGATTATTTCAGCCCTTGCACGTTGCGCCTAACCAAACGATTACTACCAACAAGATCACACACATAAGCACCTTATTTCGCTTCTCGTGGTTGCAGTTACTGGCTACAAATAGATCACTGGCTTGGGTAACCGACTGCCTAGCTCACCACTTCTTAATTAATGGCTGCCTAGCAACGGTTGCCTAGCCAACGGCTTGCTAGCAACAGGCTGACCAATTGGTTGGTCGCAAGTGCACCCTCCAGGGTATTTGCCACTGCCAGCTGCCTAATCCAATCTGGCGCCTTGCCAGTTCACACTGTCGAATGAAACTAGTGCACCCTCCAGGGTACATGCCATCTCCAGCTGCAAATCCCATACTGCTTCTTTGCTCAGCTTCAGTACTGCAAAACGAATGAGATTTTTTTCTTGTTTAACGCACAAATAGTCTTTATTTCCAATGATTATGTTTTTTACATATGTTTTACATTTTAGGTGGTAAGTCAGAGGGGCCCGTCAGCGTCAGTTACTACCTTATCTATATGGAATTTTTAATGATTTTGGTTAAACCAATTGATAGCATTTGACCCACAAGGAGGAGCATTTGTTTTTGAATTAAAAGAGAATTTCATAACCTACCTAACTACTTATTTACAAACTTAAAACTAACGTGTAAGATCACGGATGAACTGGTGAGGAGATCTAGCATAGGACTCTCTGAACCTAGCCAGGGTTGATGTTCTCCGTACTTCCAACACCCGAAGACCAGCCAGGCGATGGATCTCCAAGTTTCTAGTCCTCGGGGGACTGTTCAGGATCAATCTCAAGAGATTATTCTGAATAATCTGTAGTCTAGCATGGCAGGACATGGTGCATGACTCCCAAACTGGCAAAGTGTATTCAATCACCCGAAGGATTATTTGCTTGTGGATAAAGTTCTGTCCAGTTAGAATCCGGAATCACTTATTGTGTTGCAGCGGCACGGAGAATGACCGCTGCAAGAATTCTTTTACAGCGGTTGGTTCACCTAGGCGCCCATTTTCTGTGGTATAAATTTCACGTTGTTTCGTGCAGTGAGTCAAAAGTTATTCCAGACGGAAGCCGAGACGATAGAAAAAATTCTGCACACCCACGTTGATAATCCAACATGGTCCGCAATTAAAATCGCAAAAACGTTGAAAATCGCCAAATCTACCGTGTATGATGTGCTCAAATGTTTCAGGGAGCGAAATAGCGTGGATCGAGTACCTCAAGGTAAGCGTCGTAGCTGAACCAGAAGGTGTTGAGAACCGTCAGAGCAAACCCTGGACTATCAGATAATGAAATCCCACAAAAATACGCTGCTGCTCGCAGTACCGTTCGAAGATCTTGTTTGCGAGCAGGATATCGTTCTTATCGAGCCAGCAAAGTTTCGTCACCAAAACTCGAGCTCGGAAATTGTACCAGCAGGTTTTGACGAAGGCCGATGATGACGATGAAACCTACGTCAAAATGGATTTCGGACAACTTCCTAGCCAAAAATTCTACATGGCGACGGCACGAGGAGATGTTCCTGTGAAGTTTAAGCTTGCTTTTATGGACAAATTTGCCAAAAAACTGATGATTTGGCAAGGGATATGCAGCTGCGGAGCAAAGACCAAAGTGTTCGTGACGAATAAGACAATGGACTCGAAGCTGTACAAGGAAGAATGCCTCAAAAACCGCGTACTACTTTTCATTAAACCCCATAAAGGTCCCGTGAAGTTTTGGCCAGATTTGGCGAGTTGCCACTACAGCCGGGAAGTCATCCAGTGGTACCGCGATAATAGCGTAGATTTCATCGATAAAAACATAAATCCACCCAACTGCCCGCAATTCCGGCCCATCGAGAGATTTTGGGCAATAATGAGGCGGAAGCTTAAGAAAAGTGGAAAACGGCTGGAGATGACCAACATGTGGAACAAATGTGCCAAGTAAGTTGACTCCGGAGGTGTGCAGCGTTTGATGGGAGGGATAAAGAAGAAAGTGCGAAGAGAAACGAGGAGACATGATTTGTATAGATTTTATTTTCCTTAAAGTACAGTGAATTACCTTTGTTTTGATGTATTAAACTTATTTGTTCGTCAATCCCTAACCGAGATACAGATGATTTTATTATTCCGGATTCTAAATGGACATAGCTTTAGCAAGCCTATTTCTAAGGGAAAGGGAGGATTTTATGTTCATGAGAGGGTTTTGAAACCTCTTAACGATGGAGCACTTTGTGGATATTTTGTTAACGTGGTATCTAAACAGCAATTTGCTATCAAGGGTGAGACCGAGATATACTTCTTCACTCGACCATTCGATGGAAGTGCTACCGAGGTGGACTTTCACATTACCATGCGGAACAAGCCGATGTGATTTTGAGTGTGGGAACAGAATTGTCTGTGTTTTTGCTGCATTGATACAAACCTTTCAGCTGTTGAAATAATCAGACAGAACAAGCGTCAACATTGAACGCATCGGAATGGAAACCACTCAGTAAGACCTGTAATTGCTTATCTGCTAAGAAGTTTTTGATGATTTTCGCGAGGAAGATCGGGAAGTTGGATCGATGCAGCTTATACACAAGACCATCAACTGTCGAACGCCTTCTCGACGTCCAACAATGTCATGGCAGATGTTTTTGAAACGGACTTATCCGCCTTTAGATGTTAGTAACCCTTGACAACTGGTGGACTGTGGAATTGCTTACCTTATAACCTCTCCTAAATCCGAACTGCTCAGAGAGGAATATGTTTTTCTGGTTTGAGAACTCCAGCAAACATCTCAGGATCAGCTTTTCTTATAGCTTCGAAATGGAGGATAATAAGCTGATAAGGCGACAGCTTTTTGCTCTGGTAGGATCTTTGCCACACTGAAAATTTATTTTCGTAAATTAGCTTTCGCTCGACTTGTGGATTTTGTACATAGAACAAATGTCTTGTATATTGTATGAACTGCTTTTGATCTGGTGAAACGCTGTCATTACACCTTTTTGTATAATGCACGAAAAGAATATCGTGAAGACCAGCCAATTGCTGCTTCTCTTTTATCGTACGCATGGGCGAGAATAATTGATTTATCCTAAAATAGAAATTAAAGCGCTGTCGAGAGTTATAACTTCATACTCATTATTCAAATATATTCTCACGAGACACCATGGCCTAGTGAGATCAACCACAGATTCAGTAGCAGCTCTGTCCAAAAATACTGGATCGAATCCCATGTCAGAAACATAAAAAAAACGCTGGACAACTCCACGTGGTTGCGTTTTTTGTTTTCAATTACATTTTGAGTCGATATAGTAGATCTGTCAGTCAGTCATGCAACCACCAAAGAGACGTTTCTTTTTAATATGCAACAAAATATTCGAAGCTCTTTGTATTGTTTTCGCACAATGCACGAATTTTTGTGTCAACAAATGCTTCATGTTTTTGACAGTTGTGCGTAAGCCATTAATTACGAAGGTAGCTTCATAAAAAGTACAAATTAGTTTCGTTGCAGAGAACAACGAATATATTTGTTAGTTCTATCTTTGATTTCGTAATATAAACTAAAATTAATTTTCAGTACATGCCTGTGGATTAGGATAACTTTGGCTAACTTCCAACGAGACGGGAAGTAGCCAAGCTCCAAGCATTTGTTGAAGACCGCGGTCAGCTGGACCAAAAAACAATACTTAAGTTTTACAACTCAAGGTTGAGTACTTCATCGACACCTGCGGCCTTCGTGTTTTTGGTTGTTTTGATAGCTGCTATCACCACATGAGCAGTTAACCTTGATTGAGAACTTTTCGAAGGTGTACCCCGTTTTATATCGTTCACTGCTACATATGAGACCTCCCTTGCTCACATTTGAAATCTGTGATAGGAAAGTACTGCGCATTTAGTAAATTTAGCCTGCAAAACAAAATTATAAAATATCACCTTTATTTCCATTATTTTCAATAGTTTTAAATTGTTAACGGATAATGTTTGATAGTTGAATTGATACGCGGGAAAATTTCCAACCAATTGATGCAAACATCTTGCCGTAGGACGTAGTCTACGTCAAAATAAATTATAAAGATTTAACGAAATTCACTAAATTATGTGGAAACATGATCACCTCAATGCGAAGTTCGTAAAAACATTCGAAGAGAGACCCGACTAGGAATAAGTTCTCTGTTGCCACCGGTTCTGAGGTAAAGGATTCAGCGCGTATGTTGGTGGCCAGAAAGAGGAAAACTACGCTTCGGTAATGCTAGCAATTAAAATTTCATTCCAAACACCGCCACTTGTGTTCCAGTTTTTCAAGAGCCATACTTCGACGACGACGACGACGACGTCGACGTTGTTGGAATATTCCGACAAAAAGATGCAGAATACAATTTCATTGCACCACCAACACTGAAGTGGTGGCAGAGCGGGAGGGGAGGCTTCTAGCAAGTACCTATTACCTACCAATCCGAACTAGCGTTGGGCTGAAGAAAGCTCCGTGGCAGAAGCACTCTCCTGGAAAAAAGAATCTTCTGCTAGTGCTTGTATAATTACTTTAATTGCTTATATGCGAACTTATTCTTTCTTTCTCTTGTTTGCGTTCAGCATTCCTTCGGGTTTCTAGATTAGTTCTGGCTAACGAGCTTAAACTGCAGATAATCGTTGGTAATCGTTTTTATGTCACCCCTTTGATGGTAATGGGTGGATTGGACTGAGAGGGAAACGATTTCACTCAGGTAATCTGTTGCGCTTTCGTGAGTACCAATTGACGACTTTTTTCGGTACACTAAATTTTACATCTCAAACGTTACTACCGAAAGTTAAACCTTCTTACTGGTGGGAGCATTAAAAAGTTGAATTCATTGCACACTTTGTGTTATTCTTTATGAACTTTCTGAGATCGTAAAGCTCTGCCAACAACCATCATCCGGACGAGCGGTTCGAGAGCTTGTTTCAGCTGCCAATAAAATCGAGCGCTTTATTGAATGCATGTTTCGAAGCTAGCATATGTTTGCAAGGAAGTTGCCAATAACAAAAAGTTGTGCCTTTCCAAGCGACGTTGTTGCAACAGCAGCAGGGCAGGCAACTGATCTAGTATATGTGACAATTTAAACATTTTCAAAAAAAGGACAGCTCAGCACATATGGCGAAAAAAAAACCCCGTCAGCACATCAAACATACGAAACAAGTAGGGAGGTATTAGTTTTTGAAACAGAAAAAAAGTGTTGATGGATAAAAGCGAGTGGAGAAAAGCAAAAACTTTTCCAACGCATAAATTTTCATCGTGCACCGAAGGAATGCGCATAGTTTATGGGTTGATTGTACACACCTGGCTTCTAGTGCACGCCAAAGTACGTACGTTCTTGTGCATTCTAGTGTTCGCCCAACAGCTCATAAATATTTAGCAATGGAAACGTTTGAAGTTCTTTAGAAAAGTTTGATCGCTGGTGCAAAATCGCATGTTGTTTTTTTTTCTTTTCTGGGAAGCGTGAAATAGTACGCTACGTTTCGGCGGAGATGATGGTGTGGGCATTGAGTGCGATGGGTTGCTTTCTTTGTTGTGATGATGTTAATTTGCGAACGAGCTGATTTTAAAATCCGGTAAAGAACACCGTGGGAATGATGTCAGGGAGCAGGATAGCAGAAATCAGGGTCCTCGAGGGTTCAATTTCCGATTCAGCCGAATGTGGTTTTGGCTTGTAAATTGTAAAATTGCCCTGCAGCATAAGCGTTTTATTTTGTTTGTCACACAATGTTCTATTGGATGCTTTGCGTTGGCAATCAAAGCTCTCTAAAGCTCTCTATCAAGAACTGTTTATATGCTTCGGAGAATACAAAATTTAACGACAGTTGAACGTATTGCTATCTGCAAATAAATGAATCTTGTTAGCTCTTCTTATTGTTATTCCTCATGGTGATTTTTTTGGGTAATAATGGAATGTTCTTACTGTGGGCTTCAAATGGTGAGTTGACAGCATTAAAGAAGGATACGACAGACCTTTAGTTCTCACAAGTTCCTACCTCACGCCTCCACGAGCCATATGATCACAAGACTGCCAGCTGAAACATGGAGACGCTGGTTGGCGTAGCCTGGGCAATGTTGTCAATCTGACAATAGCGAAGTGAGGGGGTGCGATCATCTACATTAAATTTATAAATTCACTACGCTTTGAGATCATCTTTTCGTTATAAAATCACTTATCCTATGAGCATGGAGCAACATTACAAGCATTAAAGGCTCAATTTGTTTTTCATAATTTCAGCATAACGTTCACATTAGATGTGCTTGGATCGTTGGATGTCAGATATTTTTTGTACATTAATAAATTATATTTTCTTATTATTATTATGGATACAAATATTAATCTTACTTGACATTAATGCTAGCTGAAAAAGGTGAAGTCTATCGACGAGAGGATGAACAGCTTAGTCACAGATATACATTCTATTATCGATAACTGTCGTGCTCATGTTATCATTTTGTTACGTCATTGTTATGATATGAAAGTATATTATTACATTTAAATTAATTTGATTATTTAAAATCACTCTAGTACCTATGGGATCCTCTACAAATGATTATTGCGATGCAAGGAAACGGAACAAGATGCCGAAATTTAAGTTATACTATTATATAAAAATTATTTCAGGTCATCCATGGAACTACTAAGTTATGTAAAATAATTTTTAATTCATTTTTTTTCGCATGGTTACGATACATTGTCTAAATTTTCAGGTTTTTCTGCAGGTTTTTCTACAAGTGCAGTAGGCCAGCAGTATGTAATTTAAATAGAAATCATTTAGGAAATTTTGACATGCAAGGTGTACAATTCGAAAACATTATCCAGTCCAGGCTACCCAATTTTCCGTACACTATATATACTCATACGCACTCTATATATATACTTATTTCTTTATTATATTCTATATTTGATGTATATTGTAAAAACCTAATACTTTATTGATTTAAAACATAACTGGGATGGGAGGGTGCATCAGGGCATCATTGAAGTTGCAATTGGACAATGGAGTGGACGGCCAACCGGAGTCTAGGAGGGGATGTGTCTATCATTTATGATTGGTACATTCCACTCCAACAGTTGTAATGAATTTAACGCGCCTTTCTTAAACAAACCATCTAGTGGAAAGCTTAACTGAATTGCGTATTTTGTTATTCGTTTTATAGGATTATATTGCTGGAAGGAGATTCTCTTATTCCCGCAGGTTTCGCGTAAGTGTGTCTGCTTACGGGCCTGCCCAACCCTTTTTGGCCCTTCATACAGCGATATGTTGAATTTAGAACGGTAACAAAGCATGATCTTTCTGTTAAGTGGAACCGCATGCAGGGCAAGGCCCACGCTAGGATGGTGGCTTCCTACATTCATACATACATAGTGGAATGTTCTTACTGTGGTTGTACTTGGTTTCTGAATAGATTCGGAGCAAGCGGTGCCTAAGGTCGGTTGGGTTTTTGAGAGCTGTCACTTTTTTTAACGTTCATTCCGCGAGTGTGATTTTAATGTCAACTGATTTTTTGTGTACCGAAATGATGGTGATAGTGGACCGCCCGTAACTCAGTGTTAAACGCCTTGTGTTTTATTGTAGCACTACACCTTCCGGTATAGGAAACCATGCGGAAAATGTATGGTTGTCTCAAAAGGTCTGGCCAGTGGTGATAAATGGTGATCTAGCTTTAAGATGCGAATTAGAATAGTAAACAGGGGTATACCACAAAACTTCAACGCAGTGGTTCTACGACCAAAAAAAAAATATCCTCTTATAAACAGAAAATCCAAACTTTGTCTGAAGAACAAACTACTTATATCTAAACAAATTTTTAGACCGGTCATGCTTAATGCAATTCCAATATGGTCTAGTTGTTGTGCTACCAGAAAAAAACACTTCAAAGGATTCAGAACAAAGTTCTGAAGATGACTTTGAAGCTACCTTCTTGGTACAGTACTAACAAAGAACATAGAATTTCGAATGTTGAGACTTTAGAACTAATGTCCAACAAAATAAATTAATAATTTCAGACCAAAATCGTTGCAATCTTCTTTTGCAATAATTAATTCTCTTTATGCTTAGTTAAAATTAATGCTAGTTTGTTTTTAGTTTTAAGAATATTATTGTTATACTGACATGCAGGAATAAAAACCTGTTTAAAATACTGAACTGCTAAGGCACGAACAATGTAAACGAAATTAGCTACATGTTTTAAAAATTAAGTTTGATACGTTACGGTAGTAGTTGGAGCACCAATATTGACATGAAATGTAAATATTGATTAATTTGGAACAAATAAAGAGCTAAAAAATGTATTCAAAATCTTGGAAGTCCCAGGAGAAAGGCAATATCACTCAACTCAACAGAATATTCGAAACCATTTTTATAACTTGTTGTTACTTACTTATGCAGGTCCAACGTCCTATTTGGACCGCACCTGCGTCACGATATTTCTCCATAAAACTCCGTTGAGGGCTGCTTGTCTCCAGTTCCTCGAATGTCCCACACTTCCAAGGTCTTGCTCCACTTGGTTTAACCACCAAGCTCGCTGCGCTCCCTGCGTCTTGTACAGGTACGATTTGAGGCAAACACCATTTTTGGGGGTTGTTGTCCGATATTCTTACAATATGTCCCGCTCATTGCACCCTTCCAGCTTAAGCGAAACTATGTACGCCAGAAAGCTGCGCTAGCTCGTGATCCCTCCTTCTCCTCCACCGCCAAAGATGGTCCTAAGCGCGCGTCGTTAGAAAACTCCAAGTGCTTACAGGTCTTCTTCGAGCATTGTCCACGTTTCATGCCCGTAGAGAACTGCCGGTCTTATCAGCGTTTTGTACATGGTACACTTTGTACGGGTCCTCCCTTAGCTCAATCGGTAAAGGCGCGGCTACAAAGCAACACCATGCTGGAGGTGGCTGGGTTCGATTCCCGGTCTGGTCTAGGCATTTTTCGTTAAGGAAAATTTCTCGACTCCCTGGGCATAGCGTATGATTGTACTTGCCACACAATCATACTAATGCAAAAATGGTACTTGGCATCGAAAGCTCTTAATTAACAACTGTGGAAGTGCATTGAGAACGCTAAGTTGAGAGCAAGCAATAAGCTAATTGTGAAAGCAATGAGCTTGAAATGCTCAAGAAGAAGAACACTTTGTACGGGGGTGAAGTTTACCAGACCTCAAGGTCTTGTGGAGTCCATACTAGGCACAACTTCCGGTAATAATGCGTCTCCGAATTTCTCTGCTGCAGTTGTTATCCGACGTAACCGATGATCCGAGGTACACAAACTCATTCGCCACCTCGAACTCATCTCCGTCGATTGTCACAGTTCTGCCTATGCTAGCTCTATCACGCTCGGTTCCTCCAGCCAACAGATACTTTTTTTTCAATGAGTGCGTCTCGAGAAGATTATGCTGACAGGAACCATTTTCCAAGCTATGGCTTCCGCAGCACCCCAAGCTCTTTGCGTGCTATCGGAGAGACTGGGGACGATCCCCTGGGGCTATTCTTCGCCTCGTGGCTGCGTGCCGCTAAGAATAGTTTTCGAGTGCGTGGTCCTCGGAGAAGGAAGTTCGGCCTCGCTAGCACCTCCCGTCACGACGTGTTTGCCGCAATCCGCGAGTGATCTGTCTGGGGAAAGTCTGCCACCGCCAGAGCGTATCGCCCAGATTCACGTCCCGGATAAAAGAATTCACAACCAGTCCCGATAAGAGGCCAGTAGCACAGAGCACATGTCCAGCCTCACCAACAGATGCTAGAAGTCATCGTACGGAGCGCCAGGACGTCATCACGACAGCCTTTCGGTTGAATATCTGGATCCCCACGATGGCATTCCACTAACACAGCATTACCTGTGACAATCCATCGGTCCATTATCGCCGACCGATAACTGACAGTGAACAACGTTCAGCTTTCGTGCATACCGAAGGGTCCCTGCACTCAGCGTGTGGCGTTTCGATGCTGACCCACTTCGACGAAAGCGCTTAAGCAACACCAAACCGTTATAATTAGTTGCAGCAACTTGATTTTGACCTAATTGAGTCACAGTGAAGAAACTTCAACCGATTTGCAACAAGTGTGTTGCTAGGGTGAACAGCGAACGGCGAAGGCGTTGTTTTCAGCATCTCAGCTGCCCAGTGGTGGGCAAGTCAGGAAACAAATGACCGGCGGTACCTGTAAGTACCTGAACTGGTTTCTATTAGTTGGAGAAAAAAGGGGAAAAGGAAACTGGGAGTAGACGGACTTACGTACAGGGTACACACTGAAGGTCTGATGTCACAAGATATGAGAAGGTTGGGAGAGGGAATGTTTTTAAAGCTAAATGCACAATGAAACCCACAACAATAGAATTTGGAAATTTTCATTAAAAGTTAAAAGTAATTTTTTTATTGTATGAGAGCTAGATAGAAGTTTTAAATTATTCTTCAATAAATGCTTTATCCTGCTTTGAATTTGGTTAATCAACACGAAATTTTTAGCTACTTTTATAAATTGTGGAAACTTTTGGGATAAGTAATTTGGAAAGGAAGTTTTGGAAGTATTCGATATCCATGAAGGTGTATCCTGCGATAGGGTTGGCCAAAGAGCTAGCAGGGCAAACGGATCTTGAGTTCTGGCAGACGGCTCTCGTCGTCTGGCGCATAAATCAGAGTTTGAAGGCCCTGCCAGGATCCTCCTTACAAACTCAAGGTGAGGCAGAAGACGGTTGACAAAAGCGCGTTTTAAAACAACCATGAATCAACCATGTAAAAACAAACTCAGGGCCCAAAAAAATCAGATAATGATTATTTTTTGAGCCACACTGTACAGAATAACTCCACAGGGCCGAAAATTTAATTCATTGTGAGAGGCCACTTTACGAAGTCACATTGGAGCTACGAGTCAGTTTCGTAAAATGTGGAGTTTCTTAGTGTATGAGTGAATTCATTAAAACTGAGTCGTAGTTTCCATGCGACTGAGTAATGTGAAATCTCACAATGAGTTCAATTTTCAGCCTTGCACTGTATAAGAGAGCATATGAGTGTGAACAAAATCCAAAAATGTGTTACACTTGTTGGGTTTGATACTGATGAATTTCACGCTAACTCATCCAGTGGTTGGCAGCACCCTCTCAGAATCCAATGTGTTTAAGACTATGTTTTTTCAAGCAACTTTGCATGCTTTGATTTTTTTTTTATATTTATCTAGACTACCATATGAAGAGCGCTTAAGTTTTTTGATCGATTTTTTTTAAATCAACATAAATCATAAAGGACAAGAGTTAAAGAAAAAGTAAGGTATGGGTGACTTTCAGAAAATCGTCGGAACTTTTATGAAATAAATGTTAAAATTGTAAAAATCGATTCTTACACGCTAAACAAATATTTTAAAATTTAAGGTCTATTTGCAATATATGACTATCTCAGAATTGGACGAAATTTATTCTTAGTAAAGGCAATATAATTGTCAAAAAGTTCGCCATACATTGCAGGATGGACACTTTTAAGGGAAAAAAGTTTTTCTTACAACAGCTTTTTCATGTCCTATTTTTACCGTGTATCACGCAAACTCGTCTAGTCTAGGTGTAGGTCTTCAACACCCCTATAGAATCCAACAAAATTTAGCAGTCATAAAGAATTGAATGTATTGAAAATCTTCGCAAACAACAAAAATCATCTAGACTAACATTTGAAAAGGGTCAAAATCATTAAATTTCCCTTTATATCAGTAAAACATAACCAAAAATGTACGGTTAAGTAAAAGTAATTTATAACTGCTTGTTCGAATGGCGTTGTACATCTTAGGGGAGGGAGCGGAAGGAAGGTAAAGATTTGTTACAGTACGTGTAATAAGTATGGGAAAAATTTTGATAGAAGGGGGCTGAGAAATCTAAAAAAATAGCGGACGTCATATTTGATTCGTCTGTAAATGGATATGCATCAATTCTTATCAAATTAGAAAATACTTATTTGATAAGACTTTATGCATATATATTTTAAGACGATTCAAATATGACGTTAGATGAGTTTTTGAAATACGGTTTATGTCAATGAAAACTCATAGGGTTTTGCTTGGTAAGAGTTTTATTTTATTTTATTTTTATAAGTTAATTTTCATTTAATAGTAATTAACATAGCTTCATATATACAATTGATTAATCTATCTCATACAAAGTAAATTTCACTGGATTATCCTTTGAATCAGAAGACCTAGGAACAAAACAATGAAATTTCTGTGTTCCAGGTTTTGTATTTCCGTGGCTATATTACTCCTCAAGTCTTCTGACATTTTTGCATACTGTTCAGCTGATATGAAGCTTTGTATTTTTTTAATACTTTTATACTTTTTAGTTTTGTAATACGTTTATTTGTCTGTTCAACTGCCCAGTCATATAGTTCCCGAGGAGTCTTGATTGTGTTTCCATAATATTGAGCAAGGCTTGTTCTCTTGCCATTCGTTTGAGAGTACCACCAATTGCATCATATGGACCTTTCCCATGAGACGTTGCAAAGACGAGCCATGCTACTTCCAGTCCATACTTGGACTTGAAATTACACAAGGTTGAAAAGTTCCTTTTGTTCTTATTATGGGCTGCTGCTCCATCTGTCATGAAAATAGTGTTTGAGCACTATATTGAATTTTGTTTAATGAAATCTAGCAATTTTGATTAAAACAACTGAGCTGCTATTGTGTCACAGGTCAATACTTCAGATAATATGATAAAGCTTTTGTTTTCCAATTAAGTGTCCTTCTTGTAATATACTTCAATGGTAGTCCCATTATTATACCATTACCCATTATTGTGTAGGTAACACAACGGTTGTTTTAGGTAGGAAATAATAAAAATTATCAGAGTTAATCATTATATGGTGATGAAATTTGTCAGAAGCAGATAATTTCCCATCAACATGAGAGGCTCTAGGAGTGGACAGTAATTTATTGCTAGAATTAAGAGAATTGAAAAGAAAGCATTTATAGTTCCGTTTAGAGTAACGGCAGGTTATGAAAATTGAAAGATACAAGTTGAAAACGAGTGGAGGGCATATGAAGGTAGTATACAATCGGGTGCATAATCTTTTACCAAACTACCCCTTATGCGGGGTAGGCAAGGGGGAGGACACCCCCTTGACAGGTAAAATAGGAATTATTCTACTGCTGTTATTCTACCTGTTGCTTTGTTTTGCGATCTGTTTATTTCCCTCTCCCAATGCTTAACATGGGTGAGAAATTATCTCTTGCTGTTGGATTTATTTTCGGCATGCACCGACTATTTCACACATATTATTCCTCTCGTAATACTACTACTTGTAGACCTCGGGGAGGAATGACGGTGAGTGGTGCAAATACTGGTCCCCCCCAGTATGAATTAATGGATTCCCCCATTGTGGGCGTTTTCAACATGTATCTTTAAATTTTCATAACCTGCCGTTATTCTCAACGGAACTATCAATGCTTTCTCTTCAATTTTCTTGGTTCTAGCAATAAATTACTGTCTACTCCTCGAGCCTCTCATGTTGGTGGAAAATTATCTGCTTCTGACAAATTTCATCATTAGATATCGTTACTCCGCGCATATGGAGAACACAACAAAACAACAATCGAAGTGCATTATATGGTGTTTAAATTTTTGGTTATAAACAGGATCAACCACCTTATTTAATTGTATTATCACTTAAGTTTAAAAAAAATAATTTAAAAATAAGCCCTTTTCAAATGGTTGCCTTGATTTTTCATACATTCAAAGATCCTTAAAAAATCCAAATTGTTATTATAATTAAATTGAATTAGCTTCTGTAAGGTTATTAGGACCAAATGATAAGCCAAGTTGGCGCGATGCACGGTAAAAATAGGACATGAAAAAGTTGTTGTAGGAAAATTTTTTGTTTTTTTTTTTCTCCTGTGTGGGGTTTTTGAGTTTTTGTTGTGTTAAGAAAAAAAAAAATTTTGTGTGGGAGTGTTTTTTTTAATTTTTTTTTATTTTAAATTATTTTTTGTGGGGGAAAATTTTTATTTTTTTATTTTTTTTTGTAGGGTAGGGAACGGCTTAATCAGGGGTCACTATTTTAATCAGTTGTTAGGAAATAGGTCTATAACTCCTACATTTTCCAAATTATTTCATTTTTAATGATACGATCATAAGCTTTATCTATTGGGCCAATGATTCGATGTATGAATCATGATTGATTACCAATTTATTACTGTCATTTTGAAGATTTAAAATACATCATCTAGAAACCATCAGTTTCTGACCTGCTGAAGAAGTTCGCTCAAATGTTGCCTTTGTGTATTTTGCATTTGCATCGCGTGTACCGGAGAGCATGTCTTCATCAGCTCTCTCCCACAACTAGGCTTGTTGCCAGAATGTGATGTTGAACATTGAGTTAAATTTATTACATATTTAGATAATCTGAAATCGCTATTTATTTCATGTTTCTTCCAGTCATTGGAGGTTGATCTATGCTTATGATTATATTGTCCATCATCTGGCACTATCATTTGCAATAAAAAATATGTTTTGGAGCTGTCCAATAGTACCCAACGATAAATAATGCTTCGCTGTTGAGCGGCAGCTATGGCATCACTGTTGCTTTTGAGAGAGCCCATGTTTCCTCTCTTCTTTGTTAACCATGGATATAGCGCACCGGTAATGTAACGTGAAGCCTGCTGTCTCTTGCATTTGTTTGTTTTTAAACGAAGCATCCCGTTTGTCGTCACAGTCGCTTTGGCTAACATTTGCGTGAGAGTAAATGAAATAAGAAATACACATTGCCAATCTAAAGATCAATGACAAACTAAAAGTTTGGTCGTGTACGTCTGTCTCATAACCTGCTAGGAGACGAGTTTGTGGTCGTAGCAATCGACATGTTTTGGTTGATTGTTTTCGAGAGCGGATGGGTAAAACGAAGGAGCGGGTTGAGGAAATTGACGTTTGCAGCAAATCGTCAACTGGCCTATTTCATTTCGCCTTCGCACACATGCACAGAATCGCACTCATACAATATTGTTAGTTTATGTACAGATTGAGGAGCTGAAGAAAACATTTTTTTAATCGGAAAGCAATCCGCATGCGTTTAAGAAGTCCCTGCAATTGGGAACTTTATTCCATGGCTATGAAATTTTCTGAGCCTAATGCTCGTTGCTGAAGGTATGTTCCGATAGACCAGACGTAAGCAGAGGGATTAATGTCTAAATATTGGCAGTTCTAATTATAGATTACATACAGCTTCATCAAATGTCTCAGGGGCTGACTAAACTGCTTAAAACCCGTCCCGTACCCTAACGTCAATTTCCTCAACCCGCTCCTTCGTTTTACTCATCCACTCTCGAAAACAATCAACCAAAACATGTCGATTGCTACGATCACAAACTCGTCTACTAGCAGGTTATGAGACAGACGTACACGACCAAACTTTTAGTTTGTCATTGATCTTTAGATTGGCAATGTGTATTTCTTATTTCATTTACTCTCACGCAAATGTTAGCCAAAGCGACTGTGACGACAAACGGGATGCTTCGTTTAAAAACAAACAAATGCAAGAGACAGCAGGCTTCACGTTACATTACCGGTGCGCTATATCCATGGTTAACAAAGAAGAGAGGAAACATGGGCTCTCTCAAAAGCAACAGTGATGCCATAGCTGCAGCTCAACAGCGAAGCATTATTTATCGTTGGGTACTATTGGACAGCTCCAAAACATATTTTTTATTGCAAATGATAGTGCCAGATGATGGACAATATAATCATAAGCATAGATCAACCTCCAATGACTGGAAGAAACATGAAATAAATAGCGATTTCAGATTATCTAAATATGTAATAAATTTAACTCAATGTTCAACATCACATTCTGGCAACAAGCCTAGTTGTGAGGAGAGAGCTGATGAAGACATGCTCTCCGGTACACGCGATGCAAATGCAAAATACACAAAGGCAACATTTGAGCGAACTTCTTCAGCAGGTCAGAAAATGATGGTTTCTAGATGATGTATTTTAAATCTTCAAAATGACAGTAATAAATTGGTAATCAATCATGATTCATACATCGAATCATTGGCCCAATAGATAAAGCTTATGATTGTATCATTAAAAATGAAATAATTTGGAAAATGTAGGAGTTATAGACCTATTTCCTAACAACTGATAAAAATAGTGACCCCTGATTAAGCCGTTCCCTACCCTACGATATTTTAAAAGTCACCCATTACTTTTTTGTAAGTTTTGTTTTTTTTGGTTTATTTTTTTTTAAAAAAAAAAAAAAAAAAAAAAAGCCCTTTTCCAATAATAGTCTACATAAATTTAAAAAAAACAAGGTATGCAGAGTCGCTTGAAAATACATAGCCTACACACCCATGGATCATTGGATTCTGAGAGGGTGCTGCCAACCACTGGAAAAGTTGGCGTGAAATTCATCTACTGCCTTTGCTGGTGTGGCTCTTTCTGCTGATGTTTGTAAAAAAAGCACCGGTTGTGGCCTGCTGTGGATGGAGTGATGACCTTAACTGCTGCGAGGATGCTGTTGGTGTTACCCTTTATTCCTCAGGCGTTTGACGAGAGTACCAGCTGGTAGTTGCACAGAACATACGTCGAACGCGGCCGCACACTTCAACCATCATGTGGTGTACAGCGGGTTGAAGAAAAAGGTAGAGCGGTGTCGACAAAAACCAAACCGAAGCCCTTCAGCGTTCGATGCGCATTGAAAAAAAGGTTTTTGCAATTCATTTGTGCAAAATAAGTTGCTTACGAAATTTTGGAAAATGCGTTCAAGTGAATTGAACCTGAACTCTCCATGATTGCAAACGTTTTGTTTTCTAGGATTCAATATTGAAGGGTTATTGAAAAGTCACAAAGTAAAATCAGCACAATACCAGCCATCTGCGAGTGCTCTACTAGCTTGCACCTTAAACGACGTGTCAGTTGGGATAGATGCAACAAATTCTCTCCTCCATGAGGGACCTGGAGCAATAAGTGTAGACTGCACAAAATTCTTGTGTGTTGCCCAAAGCTTTACCACTTAGAAATTGTCTGTTTTGCCTTACCCTCACTTCCCGACTGAAACCGGGACGATGTGCAGACTCCCAGTGACTTTCCCCATGTCATGCCGAGTAGAAGCTACGGGAGCGCGCAAAAACGTGATTGGAATTTACAAACGGAATTTTTCCACCGAAGTCAGAGTAGCATCCTGCTCGTTCGACTGAGCAGCTCAACGTGTACCTGTGTACGTGTACGTGTGAGTATTCGAAAACTGAGTTGAGAATGCGTTTCGGCCGACGTTATCGTGTAGGACTTGAAAAACGGCTTAAACAAGACAAACGGATGCCCTCAGGCGTGGCTGATGCAGAGCCATCCATGCAAGGAAAGCAACACACACACACGTACATAAGTGATGTGCTTTTCGACGCGTTCTCTCAACTTGGTTTTGATAAGCAATTTTCCGGAGGTATTTCGTGAAGCATATTTCTCATATATGGTGCAAGTTCAGCAACAATTTGCTATTCACTTGAATGAAATTTTTGTGCGCGAGAAAATGTATGCCCTTCGGTGAGATGGTGTGGAAGAACTAGCGGTTCAGGTTCGATTCACGTTAATTTTGAACTGCTGTTTGGGAATTTAGATCAATCAAGTAAAATGGATTCAGAATGCTACATACCTATATTTATTGCATTGCCAACCAATTCATTTACAACAGTATAGAGAATGGCGTCAAATCAATTTTGCACATTTTTCAAACAACATTCTCCCCAAAAGGATAATCGACCAAGCCCCGCATGCCGATGATTATCTTTGATGAAAGCACTTTATCGTTTCGCTTTGATCTCTGATTTCCCGCTCACTCTACCAGGCAATGCAAAATTCATTCGACGATTGAGCCACACTAGTATCAGATCGGCATGGAAGAAACGAAGGGTAACCAACGGGAACTTTGCTCTTACGTGTGCAAATCCCTGGCGTTAAACTCCAAGTTCCATCGATAAAAAAAAATCACAGCTTTCGAAAAGTACAAGCGGCCTCCGGGACGGTTGACTCGTATTTGGATGGTAGATGGTAGGGTAGGGATAACACTCCCAATCTCAGATCTCTACGATACTCCGGGGCACAATCCATAACAGAGAGGACTACTTCCTCTGCTTCCTTGCTAAACACACATCGCACTTCCACACACTCAAACTTTGTTCAGTCGGTGTAACGAACGGCAGGCGAGCAAAATCGAGACATTAACAACTTTGACGAAAAGCACGAGCGCATAAATAACGAAAAAAAGTATATCGACGGAATTTGCTTCCGTCGAAAAGCAGGAGAAACTTTCCTGTTAGCCCAAGCTTGTTATGCTCCCTTTGTGCTAAAACCGCCGCTTCAACATTGAAGATTGCTGTTTGGCGTGCTTGCAAAAGTGCTTCCTACCATTGAGGGCTAATGCCAGCATAGGAAGGCTGTGTAGTACTTGTTGGGGTGCACCCACGTGACTTTCGTCTTCCATTATTATATGGCCAAAATCCGACCAGATTGGTGCTTAAGATAGGCAACCCGAGCAAAGACCTGCTTCAATATGATAGCAAAAAGAAGTCGAATTTTGTTTTTAATCTAAATTCGATGTGATGATAAATACACGGGAAATTGAATTGAACATTGCTTTTTTATCAACAGGGGAGGATTTAAATTTTTGGATTATCTATTTTTTTTTTTGGACTAACATCAGCCTAAGATTGTAGTTAGTATAACCTGTATGTTTACTATAAATTTTTTTTATCTGTGTTTGTTTTTTTTTCTTTCTCAAAAATGTTCAAGTCAAAAGAAAACCAAAATTTTATAGTTATAAGTGTTTAGCCAATTCCGAATCTATGTATATAGACATGGATTTCTGTCTGTCTGTCTGTCTGTCTGTCTGTCTGAACCTCATAGGCTCGAAAACTACTAAACCGATCAGCGTGAGATTTTGTATGGAGAAGTTTTTGGAGCCGGGAAAGGTTCTTATGATGGTTTGAGACTCCTCCCTTCTCTTGAAAGGGGGGCTCCCATACAAATGAATCACAAATTTCTGCATAACTCGAGAACTAATCAAGCAAAGAAACCCAAATTTCGCATGCAGAAGTTTTTGGAGGCAAGAAATGTTTCTGTGGTAGTTTGAGACCCCTCCCCTCTCTAGAAAGGGAGGCTCCCATTCAAATGAAACAGAAGTTTCTGCATATCTCAAGAACTAATCAAGCAAATGGAACCAAATTTGGCATGTGGGGTTTTCTGGTGGCGAAAAATGTTTCTATGGCAGCTTGAGACCCCTTCCCTCTCCTAGAAGGGGTGCTGTCATACAAATGAAACTGAAATTTCTTTATAACTCTAGATCTAATAAAGCAAATGGAACCAAATCTGGTATGTGGGGATTTTAAAGGCAATAAATGTTTCTACGGTAGTTCGAGACCCCTCCTCTCTCTCTCTGGTAGGGGGGCGGGGCTCCTATACAAATGAAACACAAGTTTCAGCGTAACTCGAGAACTAATCAAGTAAATGGAACCAAATTTGGCAAGTGGAGGTTTTTGAAGGCAAGAAATGTTTCTAAGGTAACTCGAGACCCCTCCGCCTTCTGTAAGAGGGGGGCTTTCATTCAAATGAAACGCAAATTTGTGCATAACTCGAGAACTAATCAAGCATATAGAACCAAATTTGGCATGTGGAGGTTTTTGGAGAAGAGAAATGTTTCTATGGAAGTTTTGGACTCCTCCGCCATCTGGACGGGGTGGGAGGGGGGTTCCCATACAAATGCAACACAAATTTCTGCATAACTCGAGAACTAATCAAGTCATTGGAACCAAGTTTGGCAGGTAGAGGTTTTTGAAGGCATGAAATGTTTCTAAGGTGGTTTGAGACCCCTCTGCCTTCTGGAAGGGGACCCTCCCATAAAAATGAAACATAATTTTTAGCATAACTCGAGAGCCAATGAAGCAAATGAAACCAAATTTGGCATGTTGAGGTTTTTGGAGGCAAGAAATGTTTCTATGGCAGTTCAATACTCCTCCCCATTTTGAAGGGGGGGGGGGGCTCCCATACAAATAAAAAGCAAATTTCTGCATAACTTGAGAACTAATCAAGTAAATGAAACCACTTTTAGCATATGGGGTTTTTTGGTGGTTAGATTTCTATATGCATAAAAATGAATTTCTGTCTGTCTGTTTGTCTGTCAGACCCGTATAGACTCGGACAGTTCTAAGCCGACCAACGTGAAAATTTATATGAAGGGCTTTTTGGGGCTAAGGAAGGTTCTTATGATTGTTTGAGACCCCTACTCTCTCAGGAAGAGGGGCTCACATGAGACACAAATTTCTAATCAAGCAAATCGAATCAAATTTAGCATGTGGGGAGTTTTGAAGGCAAGAATGTTTCTATAGTGGTTCAAGACCCCTCCCTTTTCTTAAGCCCCCCCCCCCCGTGTCAAACAAATGAAACTCACATTTTTATTATATTCGAAGAGCCCAGTGTGATGGTTCGAGAACTAATCAAGCAAATGGAACCAAATTTGGCATGTGGGGTGTTTTGTCGGCAATGATTGTTTGGTGGTTTGAGAAACCACCCCCCTCTGGAAGGGAGGGCTCCCATACAAATGAAACACAAATTTCTACCAAAAATGAGAATTATCCACGTTACTTAAACACAAAACGTGTATTTCTAGGGTAAGAAGCATATTTTGATAGAAGTTTGAACCCCTGCTTATTCAAGAAAAAAAAATCATTCCGAAAAAAACCATAAGCGTGCCAGTTATATTAAATTTTCCTTCATTTTGTTGCAAGCGTAGCAGCGCACGCACCGGGTTCAGCTAGTTTAAAATAAACATGCTTTGTAAAATCTACTACAAATTCCCACCCATCTTCCCACCCGTTCAATTGTTATTCCTATGAACCTTAAGACGGCCGCGTAACGTAAGTTTTAAGATAAATGATGTATATAAATATGAAAACTTGGCTCTGTTAAGTTGATTAGATTGAGCCTGAGTGTAAATAATTGATTCACAAAAAATCAATCGTTTTCTCTAAATTACGTACCTCAATCACTTTCAACCTTTCATCCAATTTAGTTTCGCTTTGGGCTCAGTCTTTATACTCGGGAAGCTGAATACTGAAAACGGCAACTGTTGCCACGATGTCCACTTCCACCAACCGAAATCAGCGGAAATCCCTATCATCGTATGGATGCTGTTTGCTGCACGAACGACGGAATTGACTCAATATTTGCTTGAAAACGACTCAATTAAATGAGTAGCGAATCTCCATACAAAGTTATCAGAGGCAAGCAGATATATTCCAGCTGTTTTCAACTTAATCTTGAATCGATATCGCCTGCCGTGTAAGAGGTTTATCTTCCACCCATCTGGAAGGAAAAACATTGACAAGAAACAAAAAACAAAATCTCAATCCTGGACTGAACTTTTCCTTTAACCATCGGATGGTTCACGGGCTGGGTGGTCGAGAGCAACTAAGGTGTCCTATTTTGAATATAAATCAGCTTCCGAGCGACCAACAGAACAGTGACAGCTTTGTCCGTTTTCAGGAAGTATTTGGTACACAAACAACGAAAGGTCCTTTAGTAAAGGCCGTTTATGGAATCGCACGTTCTCAGGAGCTTACTGCGGACTTTTGGTGGAGTGGATTTTGTTGCTGGTGGTGAAATTTGTGATTCCATCAGACATTGCTTGTTAAATATGATAGGGAGAAATATGCTGCTAGATGCTTCGGAAAGCGCAGTGTCTGTTCTCCGGCTAATTGAGTTGTCACAAGAATATTGAATGCGATGAATTGGGATTTAGGTGGGATACTCCAAGCCGCGCTTGGTTTTAACGAAAGATTAATTTGATCTATGAGAGAAATAAAAAAAAAAAATTTGAGAAAATTTATGAAATGACTTTTTTTTATAAATCAAGAAGATCAATCGAGAACCAAAGAACATACTGAAAAAATGAAAATTTCTCTACTAATCTAATCTAATCAGCCAATACGAGAGAGTGTTCTGGAAATAATTTGATTTTATGACGTTATTTTTTTGTCAAATGCTTGCAGCATAATAAAGACATAATTCAAACGTCAAAGCAGCCAGGCCTACTGCGTTGCTTACTTACAGTCAGTCTCAAAATATCAATATTTTTGGCTGAAAATCTTACAACACTATAATCAATGTATAGAACTTATTTCATGTTGATAAGAACTATAAATTTAAAGTTTTCATAACATATGTGAAAAAAGTCGTTTTTGGCCATACCTACTACTGTGTTCAAAAGATAAGGTGACTTTTTAATTTAAAAATTGCGCGTTTGAGATATTGTCCAAAAATTTTTTTTTACGTTGGTAAGCTTGTTTGTGACATATATTTGGCATTTCATGACATTCCCTCCATAATTAGTTTATTAACGCTTGTGTTTTCTTAACGACCAAAAGTGCTTTCGGCGATTTTTACAATGTCTGAATTTGTTGAGCAAAGAAGTGCCATTAAATTTTGTTTGCGGAACGATATTTCTGTTGCTGAAACGTTGAGGATGGTGCAAAAAGCCTTCGGTGAGTCAGCCATGTCGAAAAAAAATGTTTATAAGTGGTACAATGACTTCAAAGACGGTGGAGAACGCGTTGAAGACTTGCAACGGCCAGGACGGCCATCGACGTCAACTGATGAGCAACACGTGAAGAAAATCAAAGAGTTAGTGTTTGAAAATCGTAGATTAACAATTAGATACCTTGCCGGTATGCTTGGCATCTCAATTGGATCGATTCAATCGATTTTTAAGGATCAATTGGGCCTCAGAAGAGTCAAATCGCGTTTGGTGCCGGAATCGCTCAATTTTTTTTCGTTCTTGGGGGGTTTTTGCCAAAAATTCGGCTCATATCGCTCCACAACCACCGTATTTCCTGGTTTGGGGGGGGGGGGGTTTGGGATCAAAAAAAAAAACGAGGGGGGGGAGAGGTTTGTGTGGAGGAGAGAGAGAAAAAGAGGGCGGCGCGGGAGGGGGGGCGGGGGGAAGGGTGGGGGGGGGGGGGGGGGGGAAAAAAAAGGGGGGGAGGGGGTGGGGGGGGGGGGGGGTTGGTGGGGGGGGGAAATTTTTTTTTGTTATTATAAAATTTTTTTTTTTTAAAAAAAAAAAATTTTTTTTTTTTTTTATGTTTTAAAATTTTTTGTTGTGGGAAATTTGGGTTTTTTTAAAAAAAAAAAAAAAAAAAAAAGGGAAAAAATTTTGTTTTTGTGGGCTACACTGCCGTGAAACGCATATCAGTCCCATATGGAAAATCATCGAATGGAGAAAACAGCTATGAAAGATGTGATGATGTTTTTCGTAATGTTTTGCATGATGTATGTATTTTTTTCCCACCCTTTAATATGAATTATGAAGTGTTCAATACTTTAGTTTCAGTATACTACGAATTTATAACATTTCCTGCGAAAAACAGCAGTGGGACTGATATGTGATTATTTTGCATGTCTGATTGTAAAATAATCGCATATCAGTCCCAGTCTTTTTTAGGTAGAATTACCTAGATTGATACAACTTTATGGCAATTGTAGCATTTTAAATAGCAGCATAAGAGTTGCTGCTTGCTATTGCTCAGTGATGCTTTAATCATACGCGATTTGGTATAGTTGCCTTTGCCCCTGCCATATGTTTGACATCCTTTCAATTAAGGAAGGGGGATAGGGGATAGGGATATAGGGAAGTACATCCAGAACACTAAGTAGAGGGCCGGCGAAAAGTCCAACTAACGACGTGTCTCTGCCGTTCCGCTTCCGCTATTATGAGTGGAGCTTTATATGTAGCCAAATGTAACTCCAACTTAATGATTTGTTTTCCTCTTGCTTAGCTGTCAAAGTTGCTTGTTTTGTTCGAAGTATGTTATTTTTAGTTTGCGTAAACTTTGATCCGAATTGTCTTCAATATGTCATCGTTACACATGATCAAGGTTTTTTACCCCTTCGATGATAGTTCCGATAAAGATCTTCCCGGGTTCGATCTGGCATCGACAAACATTGAACGGTTTGTGAAATAGTGTTTCATGTCGTGAAGTAAAAACATTAAAAAACTTCCGGTGTTTTTTCCGCACCTCATCAGTTTTGACCAGTAATGGACAAGTGGAAAACGAAAGCGGACGGAAAACATCATCGAACCTCCGAAGGAGATCACAGCACCACCAACGATAGATCCTGATTCGGATGACAGCTTTTTTATGCCGACGGAAATGATGAGGATATACGGAAAACGTTGAGGAAGAGGTCGAAAAAAGAAATCCAGAAGTTGGATAACGCAAGAAAACGGCGTTTTGCACACAACTTAATCATGGAAGATTGTGGGCGCAATAATTTCGTGTTCGCCTTTTAGTAAGGAGTGTGTCTCACTAGTGTCCAAAGATGATAGCATCGACAATAATAAATCCTTTTGGGACCTGGACGCAACCGATCAGAAATGCTTCATATGCGTGACAGTTAACCGAGAAACTGTTGAAAGACGAAGTCGGTATCGTTTTACAGAATACATTTTACCTTTCCGGACAGTAGCTAGTGATGAATCTTTAATAACCCAAATGCATAAACTGTACCATGTATGGTTTGGATGATATCCCGAGTAGATTATTGAGGAAAGAGCGTTATTAAGGCTTGTTTCGTATGGTGGGACTGATATGCGATTATTTTTAAGGTGGGACAAACTGGCCCAATGTTGTTTTCATGTTTCGTCAGAACAAACTACCCAAGTTTTTCATGAAAACGTAAAGAACAATGATAATGAGACCTATTAATAGTAATAACTCAAAATCACCGAAAAGTCATATGGGACTGATATGCGTTTCACGGCAGTCCAGCGGTAAAGGGTTTTATTGAATATAATAGTGTTAACAAAATTAAGCGCACTCCTTAACTATTTTCAAACCAATTCGTTTTATAAGCACAATATTGGCAATTTGAAATGCATTTTTCTTGCAGTGCATACTGTCAACAATTCTCAGCTGCATTGGCAGCGATCTAAGTTATTTTCGTCTGGAATTTTATTGTGTTTGGATCAAAATGGCGACCACCAGGAAAAAAACCCGATGTTGCCACGCGCACTCAAGTGATCGGTATGTGCTTTCGTGGAAAAGCGTTGCGAAAAATAGCGGCTGTCATTGGAAGAACACATTTCACAGTGCAGAAAATAGTCAACAAGTGAAAATTCGAGGGAACTTTGAGGAACCGCACAGCCAGCGGTAGCAAGCGGATCTTGACGAACGAGGAATCGTGCGAACAATAAGAAAATAACCTAAAACAAGTATTCCGAAATTGGCCAACGTGGTCGCTGAAAATATCGGGAGATTCGTCAGTGCTCAAACCATCCAGCGTGTGGCTCAGACACAATCTGAGGGGAAGGGTTGCTCGGAAGAAGCCTCTTCTTTCAAAAGTAACTTTCTTAATATAACTGGATTTTGCGAAGGAGCATATTGACAAGCCTTTGGAGTTTTGGAACAAGGTGGTTTTCCCCGGGGGAAGGAAAACTAAATTTTTTGGGTTCTGTGGGAGACAGGTGGGTGGGGGGAAACCGAATTGGGGGTTGGGGGGCAACATTTTTACCCCCCTGTTAAAAAAAGGGGGGGGGGCGGCGTGGTGTGGGGGGGTATGGGGGGGGGGGGTTGTGGGGGTGTTGGGGTTTTTCACAACACCAAGGGGGACAAGGGGGGGCTGCAAAATGGTGAGTAGACAACTGGGATGGAGCGTGCGTGCGTTCCCGCAACATAGCTATGGTCCTCACAAGTTCCTACCTCATGCTTCCACGGGTCAGGAGATGACAAAGACCGCCAGCTAAGGGTTGCGTACTTAGCTGGTAGTGCAGCCTGGGTACTGTTGTCCTTCTGACTTCAGCTAGATTGAGGAGGTGCGTGCTGAGCATCTGTCCACCAAGGATGTGTGGCTCAAACAGCGTCTGTCCTGGCATCCAGCGGTTGAGTAAGAAACGCTGTATCGCGTCACCTATACATTAGGTGGCAGCCGCACCAAAGCGATGTAGGCAGTAAAGTAGCATGCTGAAATCTTACCTTACCACGAAAAATGGAAGTATTCTTTATACCGTATATAATTTCAGATCATCCATGGCATTCCCAAGTATTGTATAATAATTTTGAATTGTTTTCTTCCCCCGTGGCTATGATAATGCAAGTCCGTTTACAATTGCAGCAGGATCAGCAGACATGCAGGCATTACAAATATGATTGTTATTATCATTTTATATTATAACATCCCTTCACAATATTTTTTTATGCTATTTTCAGCTTCGCATTTGCATCGTTGTAAATTTTGGCCCATCTAACTCACGTTATGTATTTGAAAAGATGGGATGGTTTTTATATTTTTTAGAGAGAGGATTATGTACGACAAATTCTACAAAAAAAATTCTTCGTCCAAAATAATTAATTCAAAAACTAACATTGTTTATGATCCTACATTTTCTATTTTACAGACAAAAGGAATCATTTATGGTCCCAGTAGGAAAAAAGAGTTATCGAGGAATTTCCTGTCGTTAAGTTAAAAAAAAAATCTCATTTTGGATTTATTGAGTTTCCATTTTTGGGCAGTAATAATTCTCATATGAAATTTATCTCGCATTATTGTTTGCTTAAATTTTCTTTGCTATTTTGCTAGGCTGCCAGGTGATCAACTTTATTTCATTATATCGCGTTGGAATTTTCGCTATTTTAGAGTTTCAATCATCTAAGAATCGCAGCGGAAGAGGCAAATAGCGGCATTTAATTGTTATATGTGTACATTATGTAGTATTTCTTTACAACATCGTATTATTTCCATCCAACAATAAATTGAATTAATAAATGTTTGTCTTGTAAAATTTTAATAGATTTAACAAACTTTTTCAGGATATGAGGTATCCTGATAATCAAGATTTTGGTGAATTGCTGCTATCGCTGAAAACGAACGAAAACGTGCTTAAGCGCGGAACCACAGAACTCTACACTTTAACATTTTACAACATTTCTTGCATTTCAGGATCAACCGAATGAAGATCATTTATTATAGATACGAATGCTTGTAGTATTTTTCATTTACATAAATATATACACTATTATATAAATATTTCATGGGAATGGGAGAGACCATCAGGGCACCCGATTGAAGCACTCTGGATGGGGAGAGTGGGAATGCCAACTCCCCATTGCTAACAGTTTGTGAATAGAGGGCGGGCTCTTCTCCCCGCCCATTGGGGCATCCTCATGTTAGATAGCTTGCTCTTTTGACCAATTGTTCAATCTTGTTGTTGGAAGGACATTCTTTATATACCTGTGGATACGTATAAGTGATGTTGCATATCGATCCACCCAACTCCTTTTTGGCCCTTCATACAATGACATGATTAGGATAATCAGTGGTTATTAAAGCTTGATCAAATCTAACAGAGAGGAGAGCCCATTGCTGTCGGACTTAGTTTCCGTGCTACAATGGGTGGTAGTACATATCATACATCATACCACAATGGAGACAATGGGCTATATGATCTAATCTTACCTAATGTAATACAAACGCAGCCAGTACGAGAAAGCATCTTGGAAATAATTGGGTTAGATGACGCCCAATTATATTTTTTGTCTATTTGGGGGTTCGGCAAACAAAAAAAAAGATACAAAAGGCAAATTGGTGGGGGCTCCTGCGGGGGTTTTAACGGGAAAAAATTTTTTTTTATAAAATGGGTGGTATTAAAATGTTTTGTTTTGCACCACAACTTTTGTTGTGAATCTAGGGGGGGGGGGGGGGGGCGCACCCCCGCCCGCGCGCGCGGAAAAAAAAAAAAAAAAAATAAATATAATTATAATGAGAAAAACGGGGAAAAAAAAAAAAAAAAGAATAAAAATGAAAAAAATAAGATCAATATGCAATTTCATACAGAATGGTATGTAAAATATAGTGAAAGATATTATAGTGTGAAACCATAATAACAATGACACATGTATGTAAATTGTTGCCCTATTGTAATTGTAGAAAGACTTGCGTTTCCATTATTAAACTTAAAGCTTATACAATGTTGCATAGCCTCGAATAAATTATTTTACAAAACCTGGGAATCTCAAAGACAACCTGAAATTATAAGTCATACAAAGAATATTATATTTAAAATTTCGAAATGCTCTTCCGATTCCTTACCGTTTCAGTCATTTGAAGTTGAGCTCATAGGCTCTTTTAATTTTATTATGAATGAATTACCCAAATAACTATTCAATAATAATAATAATGTAATAACGACAGCTAAATAGATAAACTTAGTTTAAGATGAAATAGATGACTTTGTATTTGTGGGCTGCAAAATGGTGAGTCGACAATGGGCAGGGAGCGTGCGTCCCCGCAACATAGCCCTGGTCCTCACAAGTTCCTACCTCATGCTTCCACGGGTCAAGAGATGACAAAGACCGCCAGCTAAGGGTTGCGTACTTAGCTGGTAGTGCAGCCTGGGCACTGTTGTCCTTCTGACTTCAGCTAGATTGAGGAGGTGCGTGCCGAGCGTCTGTGTCCACCAGGGAGGCGCGGTATGTCCTGGCATCGGCAGTGTGACCCGGTAAGGTAGTATGCTGAAATCTTACCCTGCCACGAAAAATGGAAGTATTCTTAATACGGTCCGACGGTGCTAATTTCAGATAATAATAATTTCAGTTCTAATTTCAGGTATAATCATTTAAGATTATTTTTTCCCTCGTGGCTATTACAATGCAAGTCCGTTTACAATTGTAGCAGGTACCACAATCTGCAGACATAACAAGTGTAATGGTTATTATAATTTTATATTATCACAAAACCTTCACAATATTTTTAATGCTATTTTCAGCTTCGCATTTATGCATCGTTGTGAGTCTAAGCCAACCTAACCCACGCTATGTATATGAAAAGATACGATGGTTTTTAATGCAATTTTTTCCCTTCTTTATCATAAGACAATTAATAATACAAAACCTAACATTGATCCTACATCTTCTATTAGACAGGTATAAAGAATCATTTATGGGCCCAGTGGGAAACAAAAGTTAGCGGATAAATCAAATTTCCTCTTGTTTTTATTTTTATTTTTTTTATTTCAGATTTATTAAGCTTCCATTTTTATGCAATAATCATATTCATAGGGAATTTATTTCGCCTTATTGTTTGCTTACATTTTCCTAGCAAAACGGCTGCCAGGAGATTGACTATGTTTCATTATATCACATTGGAAATTTCCGTTATTTCAGAGTTAAAAGCAACTAACACCGCTGCCGAAGAGGCAAATGGCTGCATTTTATAATTATATATAAATTATTTAGTATTCTATTGCAACATCGTATTATTTTCATCATTTTATATTATTAAAAACATATTGAAATTATTATTATATATAATAAAAATAATAATTAAATTTTATCTGCTTCAAGATAGTATAGCTATTTTTTTGTCATGGTAGCTCAAGGTTCTTTTCTATTAAATAAGATCATTGGATATTATTAAAATTAATAAATGCTTTTCAATTCTGCTGATTATGACCCATATGTTATAAATACGTACATATTTTTATTATTTAGTATAAACTTAAATGCCATAATGCATGTTTATACTTCATTTAATTACGAAATGGTTTGGCAAAAAAGGTTTCACATTCCGGAGTTACATTCAACTACCAATGATTGAGCTGCAATGAGGCACCAAGCAGCATATAATTTTCATATGTCTATCATTGTTTCAGTTATTTCATCATATTATATTATTTACAACCAGGTAGACCAGGGAAGGTAAGATTATTATTATAAAGAAAAATACTCTACATTATTATATGAACATCACAATATTATACATCAAATAAAAAGGGTTAGGAAAGGACCATCAGAGCACCGGATTGAAGCGATTTGGATGGGGAGAGTGGAATTGCCAACTCCCTGTCATTAACAATTCGTGAATTGATGGCGAGCTCTTCTACCCACTCATTGGGAAGTCCTCACGTTTGATGGCTTGTTCGACATTAGGATGTAGGATTCTAGCAGGAGAGCAGGAAGGAGATTCTCATTATCCCGCGGATTACGCGTAAGTGTCTCTGCTTACGAGTCCGCCCATCCGTTTTTGGCCCTTCAGACAGTGTTAAATTGAATACAGGCAGATGTCGAACTTGATCAAATCATTCGTAGAGGACGATCCACTGTCTTATGGCTGTGCCTGCAACGATGAGTGGTATCTTTTACATACATACATACAAATAGATGACTTTGTATTTGTATTCACAATAATAGTCAGAGAACACAACATATGTCTGTACAAAATATATCCTACATTCACTGGTTGATCACTGAAATCATAAATTAGGTACTTATCAACATTTCAACAGTCACCTAAAAAACTGAAAACAGAGCAGATCACTTCAATCATCAAAGCTAAAATTCCAATAAAAATATACGACATGTTCATGAAAAGGAACAGATCATTCTACAAGATACGATTTCAAAAGTCCTTCTTATACCTAAATGAAACCTATAAAAAAAAGCCATTTGTGTGATGGAAGAATCCAGTTTGATGTGTTCTTAACCAATTGAAGTACCTAAAGGGTGTCCACGATGAAATTGCCACACACAAAATTGATTCGCAAAATTCGAGTTTTCATCCGATTGCCATCAAATTTTCAGGGATTGAGAAATAACTATTAAACTTCATTTTACCATTTTACTCGTATTTTATTTACAGTCCATACGCAAATGCCCGCACCTTGGCCTTAACCCCGGCCATAAGATTCTGCACAACCTGTGAATCAACCGTTTTTTGCATGTAAACCCATACTTTCTTCAGTTCCTCGACTGTCTTCACAACCTTAGGTCGTTTAAGAAGGTGCTGCTTCATAATCGCCCAGTACTTCTCGATGGGGCGGAGCTCCGGAGTGTTGGGAGGGTTGAACATTTTCGGCACGAAATTGACCTTATTGTCCGTATAACACTTCAGCACGTCCTTGGAGTAGTGGCATGAGGCCAAATCCGGCCAGAAGATTGTTGGGACGTTGTGGGCCTTCAGGAGAGGAAGCAGCCGCTTCTGGAGGCACTCTTTTATGTACACCTGTCCGTTCATCGTGTCCTGGGTCACGAAAGGTGCACTCCGCTTCCCGCACGTGCAGATGGCTTGCCAAACCAGGAATTTCTTCGTAAATTTGGACATCTTCTGAGTGCGGACATGCTCCGGAACGCTGAACTTATCCTTGGCCGTGAAAAACAGGTTGCCGGGGATCTGTTTGAAGTCGGCCTTCACATATGTTTCGTCGTCCATGATGCAGCATTCAACTTTCGTCAGCATGTTGAGGTACAACTTCCTGGCACGGGTTTTGGCGGACTTGTTCTGCTTCTCGTCGCGATTAGGGGCCTTTTGTACCTTGAACGTTCGAAGCCCAGCCTTAGTTTTGGCCTTCTGGACAAAACTTCGGCTTAGGTGCAACTTCTTAGCCACATCCCGAACGGAGGCGTTCGGATTTCGGTTGAAGGCCCCAACTACGCGGTTGTGATTTTTGGTGTTGTACGGAATACTTTTTCCTTTACTTCTGGGCTTCCGATCGGTGGTCAACCGTTCCTCGAACCGCTTAATCACTCGCGACACCGTGGAATTCGCGATTCCCAACGTTTTAGCGATGGAACGATGCGAGAGATCCTTGTTCTCGTGATGAATGCGCAAGATTTTATCACGCACGAGCTGTTCTTTCGACTCCATTTCCGCGAGTTTTGATCACAGGACTTTAAAACTTGCAGGATGTAAATAATGCACTTTGAACTAAATCCACCCAAATTTTCATTAAATTCTACCCAACGGTTAAAAAGTTAGAGCAATTTCATAGTGTGGCAATTTCATCGTGGACACCCTTTAACACAATGCCACCAAACAATCATACTGAAATACAATCCCACACCGCCTACAAGCGCATGCCAGTCCATCGCGGAAACAGCAGTTTATCTTAAGGGAACCCTCCCCAGAATTTGAACCAAAAAATCGATTTTTTTTGCCAACAAATGAAAGCCACATATTCGTAGAATATATGTGTAGAAGGATTTTTTGAAACGACGATCTTTGGAGTAGCATTCTCTTTTTCTTGATTTTGCTAAGGTATGATTGAATAGATAAATACATGCTATACTCTCTACATTCTCCTTCTTGCCTACTCTAACATTTCATGTCATTGGATTTATTGTAAAAATGGTAACGCACCCAATAATTAAATCAGGTGCGTGTAAAGAGAAAGCTGATTTGCAATAAAACGTTAAGATTTCGAAACTATCGAACGAAAACAGAATGGCTGGGTATCGTTTCGTCATGTTTAATAAAAATGGAACTATTGTTCTTGCGTGGGACCATCTAGTTCTTCGTTTATTATTCCTGCAGTTACTCGAAAATGCTATAACCAAAATGCTATAGACGAACATGTCCTTGAACCTCTCCGGCTTTCTTGTGGTTCGTCGGGGTCGCCTTGCTTAGCCATCCGATTGGCGATCTCGAGTCTTCTCATTCGTTGCTTCCATCTCCACACCTAGAACCTAGAACTTCTGATTTTTCTCGAACGGATTACGTTTTTGTCATTGACGCACACACTTTCAAATGTTCTTGGCTTTCTGATGATCCGTCTGATAATCTACGTCTCACCCTCTAGATCTGCTTCATTATGTGTCCTTTCTGGAGGTTCCCCTGCTGCCATTCCACTGCATTCTTCAAATTCCCTTTTTTGACCTCGAGTAGGATTGAAAATATTAGACAAAGAACCATCAGGCCCCTCAAATTCACCGTTTTCAGACCCTGAAGATTCAATATTTTCGCAAGAATCCAATAGTAATGAGTTCATAGCAAATCGTGCTTAACATCGTGTGCGTTACGTGCATACTGGAAGCTACGCTCGCTTCGTACGACTATCTAGCTCCGTTACGCGATAGGACAGTGTATCGTCCGGTTGAAAACGAAGGGTCTGTTTTCACTTTGGAACTGCAACTAGTACCTTGTCTACTGCTTTTATATCAAAAACTACAAGGTACAGCCCAATGTGGTTGTGCGCAAAGGTGACGTAGGACTACGCAGAAATCTAATTCCCATACACGTCAGGGCCATCCGCTAATTGATTTAAGTCAGTCCTGAAAAGGGCCAAGACAATTCTATTGTACACTCTCTAGAAAGCATTTGGTGGCTCTTAATTATGATAAGGCCCCGGTTGTATTTTCTACGATGGTTGAGAGGACCACTATCTCTAACGCGTAGAAGATAGTTATGGATCTGTTGGTTCATTGGTTGTTCAACGCACTTTGCCATTTACTCCGGGACGCGGCGTTTAAAGCAATGCCATGTTCAGCCGGGGCGCGGTAATGGAAATTTCAAACAGCACAAGAGAAAAATTCATCCAAACGAACTCTCCAGTTGGCAAACTAATTTGGTCGTCCTTAAAAGGACGGATTTAGTTGACGGGGGAGAAACAGTTCGCGATTGAACTTGGACTTTCTTTCTTGGTTCATCTCATCTTCATTGCGGGTGGCCATCTGCAGGTGACGTGGGATGATTGATTCTTGACTCGTTGTCACTGGCGGCTTTTTCCCGCCAACTCGTAGGCTTCAGCAGCCATGTTTCTCGCAGCAAGGTTGACGGGAACATCGGCAACAACAGCCAACTGCACCAACGCCTCTCTGGGCAGCGACTGCTCGTCCAACTGCAGATACTACTCTGCACAGCTCCACAACCGCCGGAAAACTAAATCAAAATGCGAAAGTGTACCCCCTATATAACATTCATGGCTGCCTAGGAGACGTTCCTTACTTAAATATGAAGTCAGTGCGCGGAAAGTACTGTGTGTTTGGTAAATTTACTATGAAAAATCGATATTAAAAGACATCACTTCATATTTGCGTTAATTTTATTAGTTGCATGTTGAAAATCAATAGTTTAAAATATTTAAATCGAAGCGTAGAAAATGTTCCGATCGATTGGAGAAAACATTTTGGAAATCAATCGTGGAATGACTTAGTTATTAACGTTCAAAACCTATATATTTTTCGTGACGCTCCAAATTTTCGCAATTCGAACGTGTACCCCAGTATTGAAAACACAGACGTAGTCCTACGTCAAAAGTTTTGCTCCTTGCCGCGTATCTGCGTATTGCTTGCTTATGAGCCTGGTAAGAGCATCTTTATCCCTGGCGTCTTTCTTGTCTATCCGTGAGTAATATCTGGCGTTCCAGAGCGCCGGGAAAAGGCCGTGGTACTAGTAATAGTAATAGTAATAGCCAACGGGGCCACCTTTGAATCGGAATTATAGCTGGACACGAACAATGACAGCGGACTCTGACCGGATGTTCGAAAAACCAGGTTTTGAACAGAACGCGCGTAATCCTTGCATGCTTTGATGTGACGTATTAAACAGATAACTCTTTCAAATTTTCAACGGTCAAGAAATTTTCCAACGACCATAAGAGCTAACTTTAATAAACCGTCCATGTTTGCGCATAGCATGAAAGTCAGACTTCTTTGTTTATTTTCTTTCCGGGCGCAGTAGCCGATTTCGTCAGCGTTAAAAATTTGACTTGGAAGCAAATCTTTGGAACGCAATTCTGTAGCAAAAACATTGACGTACTCGTTGATAATTGCCATGTTGCTTGACAATTTCTCGCCCGTATTTTTCAGAAGACGAATATAATATCTTTTAATGAACTTGTCGATATAGTCACGACTTCCAAACTTACCCACACTAACCAAGTCATTGAAAAATTTCTCTGATTGAACACGGAGCTTATCCTGGCTTACCGGAATGTGTTGTTGTCTTTTTCGAAAAAAAAAAAAAAAAAAAAAAACAGATGCATAATGCCCTAGTAGCACACTTGATGCCATTCGGTTGAGAAAACATAAATATGACTTGCTAAGCCATCATCAAGTTACTACAAATAATTATGACCGTAGTGTGCTACTTGGGTGCCTTATCCATTTTGGGGTAGCTAGCTGGTTTGAATGTCTTGCGTTGCATATGCTTTCTCGCCAAGGGAAGCCATCCGCACAATCCCATCCGATTTCCAACTCCAGATGTCTATGAAGGTAACATGAGTTCTCAGCATCTTCTTAGTTAGACATCTAATCAACACTTCCCTCCCATCCCTTACTGATCATAAGGACCTGGCCAGGTGTTGTACAAAGTGCTGGATGGATGAAGAGCCTGTCACGTCCAAGGCAGCACTTCAGGCACATCCATCGTCTCTACAACAGCCAACGCAGGATTATGCATGGTCAAAACATGCTATGCTATGCTATGCTATACAATGGCTTGAAAATAGTTACTTCAATATTTTTCCATTCAATCTCATCATTCAATCTCATCGTAACATTCACTGCTAAATGTCCATAACAAGACAAATTAGCTACAGATCTGTAATGAATAAAGATAAAGGCTTTATTTATTTATTTATCATTTATTTCGATCATAAATCATTCTTAACTGGTGGCCATAGAATATATTGCGTCATTTAACGGTAACAAGAAATAAACAATGAAACACAAAGTTGTATATTAAGGGAACGCAATGTTGTTGCTGTCATCCAAGAAATCTGACAAATTCTCTTTCACCACCCGTTCTTATATTTTCAGACATTCCTCTCTTTTCAGAGAGCGCTATAACCATAAGCCATAGGGAGCTAGAGCTATAGTAAATGCTTAGGTCCCAACCGTTTGAAGAGAAATGGAGCATCACTTAACCTTCTTAGACTAGATGCTCCCAACGACAATTTTAAAATAATTTTTTTTTTCTGTACACCAAACAGGGCATTCTGTTCAACTATTTTCTCCGACTATTCATTTCCTTTTTCCTTTGATATCTACTGAAGGCTACGTGCGGTCCCCGTGTCTACTTAAGGTAGATATCAAATCCTCCCTATCACCAACGGTTGCATGGACGTGGCCAGGTGAGCGATCGAGGAGTGTCTGCGTGGAGATTATTGTGTGAAGAAACGTATCAGTAACTGGATACGTTTCATGGTGACATGCAATGACTCCAACGAATTATTCCTCATCGTAGCTCCATCCACGATATGTGCAAACGTCAATGCTTATGCTAATGCTAATGCTAAAGAAGGATTTTTTGAAACGATGAATATTTATTGAATGGCAGCGTCTCGAACACACCTGTCTCACGTGTGCTGCGGGGGCTTCTAAAATCTTTGAACGCGTTTTTCTCGAAACCATGTTTTCTAATCTAACTTCAAGCCCGGGGCTTGAACTATTAATCCCATTCCCTCCATCAAATAACTGTTTGAAAGGTTATAATTTTGTACGGCTTGAACTAAAAATTGGAATTAATAATTAATTATTTATAATTTTTGAACACGGTTGAAATGAAAAAAAGTAGCGAAAAATTGAACTTTTCAGTTCAAATGATCACTTTGCAATGAGTTTAAGTTAAGATTGTCTTAAATTTAATTCAAGCCGTAGAAAATGTCCTTATCTTTCAGAAATAATAACTAGATTTGATTTCTGTCTAATACAAGAGGCTGCAGGCTTGAAGGAGTCGCCCCATGTTTTGCGCGCAGAGGCTTGAATTTCCACAATTTTTTTATCTCTTTGATATCTTGAATAATAATCAAATTTATTCGTCCAAACCGAAAGTTCGTACGCCTTTTCAGTCTCCCATAAAAAAAATACAAACTTTGCCTTATTTTTGCCCAAATCCAGGGGAGGGTCCCCTTAAGAAGTGCTACTTTAATGCAAACGTTCTGCAGAAAGACTGACAAATAAATACAGCTTCCAACGCTTGTTATTCTCCCAAGATAAATGTTACCGGACTGCAAAGACGATCCCAGAACGTGCTGAAAGTACTAATAAAATGATAATAAACAATGTATAATGTGATTTCCAGGCACATACACGATCTTCTGTCGCACGTCCTCATCCCACTAACGTCAAACAATATGATCATTGCCATATTTCAGCTGGCAGTCATTTGTGATCACACGACTTGTGGAGTCACCAGATATGAACCTATAAGAACCTCCCTCTCTCCAGGCTGCCAACTCACCGGGCCTCCAGGCTGAAGTTCCACCGGAAATGCTATACAATCTCCAGACAAAGTGGAACCACTCAATTTTTGAATACTTCCACTCCCCACGAAAATCAAGCAAAACCTTCGCAGTAGATATTTAGTGGTTAAATATCCTTACGCTCTTTGGTACACAACTATAAAACTATGCTGTCCATAACTTTTGCGGTATAAAAAATGGCACGCCGCCTTTTGAAAAAATAAATAAATAAATACAATAGTACTACCGGTTAACAAACCCACTAAAAATAATTAAACACAAACTTTCCTTTACTGCCGAACAAAAACAAGAGCCACTGTAATGTTTCTTAAGAATTTCGTGAAGAAATCCCCGCGCTTAAAATAGGTTCTCGAAAGGCGGAACTCTTAAGCAGGGTTTCCACCTGACCGCAAATTCCCTGAAACTTGCCCCCTTCTCGTTGGTGTACAACAATCGAGTAGACTATCTGGTCTTTTCACTCCAACGTAAAAACGGCACACCCGGACACTGCACGGTCTAGCGATAAACCTACTCTAGTCCAGCCTCAATACTAATTAGTTATACTGAATTTGATCGATGAGCTTTGTGACAAAAGATATTCATGTAGTTACAATATTGTTGCAATAAAATCACAAAATTGTTTATCAGAGTCCATGACCATCGAAAGAAAGAATAATTGATATAGGGTACGGGACGGGTTTTAAGCAGTTTAGTCAGCCCCTGAGACATTTGATGAAGCTGTATGTAATCTATAATTAGAACTGTCAATATTTAGACATTAATCCCTCTGCTTACGTCTCGTCTATCGGAACTTACCTTCAACAACGAGCATTAGGCTCAGAAAATTCATAGCCATGAAATAAAGTTCCCAATTGCAGGGACTTCTTAAACGCATGCGGATTGCTTTCCGATTAAAAAAATGTTTTCTTCAGCTCCTCAATCTGTACATAAACTAACAATATTGTATGAGTGCGATTCTGTGCATGTGTGCGAACGCGAAATGAAATAGGCCAGTTGACGATTTGCTGCAAACGTCAATTCCCTCAACCCGCTCCTTCGTTTTACCAATCCGCTCTCGAAATCAATCAACCAAAACATGTCGAATGCCACAAACTCGTCTCCTAGCAGGTTATGAGACAGACCTACACGGCCAAATTTTTAGTTTGTCATTGATCTTTAGATTGGCAATGTGTATTTATTATTTCATTTACTCTCACGCAAATGTTAGCCAAAGCGACTGTGACGACAAACCGGATGCTTCGTTTAAAAACAAACAAATGCAAGAGACAGCAGGCTTCACGTTACATTACCGGTGCGCTATATCCATGGTTAACAAAGAAGAGAGGAAACATGGGCTCTCTCAAAAGCAACAGTGAAGCCATAGCTGCAGCTCAACAGCGAAGCATTATTTATCGTTGGGTACTATTGGACAGCTCCAAAACCATATTTTTTATTGCAAATTAATAGTGCCAAATGATGGACAATATAATCATAAGCATAGATCAACCTCCAATGACCGGAAGAAACATGAAATAAATAGCGATTTCAGATTATCTAAATATGTAATAAATTTAACTCAATGTTCAACATCACATTCTGGAAACAAGCCTAGTGGTGAGAGAGAGAGAGAGTTGATGAAGACATGCTCTCCGGTACACGCGATGCAAATGCAAAATACACAAAGGCAACATTTAAGCGAACTTCTTCAGCAGGTCAGGAAATGATGGTTTCTAGATGATGTATTTTAAATCTTCAAAATGACAGTAATAAATTGGTAATCAATCATGATTCATATATCGAATCATTCGCCCAATAGATAAAGCGTATGATTTTATCATTAAAAACGCAATAATTTGGAAAATGTAGGAGTTATAGACCTATTTCCTAACAACTGATTAGAAAAGTGACCCCTGATTAAGCCGTTCCCTACCCTACATATACAATGATATAACTGAACAATAGTGTGTTAGACTGCCACCCGTTCGTGAACATAGAATCGCAAATTCGTTCAGATTCAGTAACCGTAACAGAACCTGAATATTCGGTGGTTGTTGCACTATCCGAATGCTCGAAGCGATGATCCATACTTGTCCATTGTACACACTGATCGATGATGATCGCTGAGCACCGGCTTCAATGATTACACACAGCTTTGAATCGCCCGTGCCTTTGTTCTTCCAAGAGGGGAACAGAGCACACAACGGAGCAAGCAAAGAACGAGGCACAATTTACGACCGATGCGGCATATTGAGATTAATTTATTTGGGATTTTCTTGTACACACTTAGAAATTATGAATTTTACACGAGACCTAATTCACGTTTGTAAAAAGTCGGGGAACGTAAACAAAGAATTCGTGTAAAATTATGTCTCCTGAAACTGACACATACGCATTTCGAGGAAAGATGTGTTTGATTGCATTTATTTTCTCATCTCTTTCAACTCATTCTTATGTGCTAAAGGACGCTTGCATGTGTCGGTCTCAGGGGACAGAATTTTACATGACATTTTGGTAGTGTGTAGGATTGAAGCCAATTAAGTAACGTTTTTAGCGAACAGGGGATTATGAAAAGTGTAGTAAGCAATACTAAATAATAAAAACTAAAATACGTGTCAAGGGAGAAGGGAGGTTTTTCAGCATTTCCTAAAGTTGTTGTGATGTGATGTGCTATTGAATTATGAGACTATTCTACAATGATCAAAAAATGATTTATCTAATTGGATGAATTGATGTATCATCACTTGTATCTATTTTACTATACATATTACTGTAGCATATTTTGACCATCTT
The DNA here is from genome assembly GCA_024533555.2 of Aedes koreicus. Lineage (NCBI taxonomy): Eukaryota > Metazoa > Arthropoda > Insecta > Diptera > Culicidae > Aedes > Aedes koreicus. The sequence goes on from JAHHFK020003766.1 coordinate 1,028,534, forward strand.
TAGTGCCATCGTGCGGCGAATAAGGGAGAGATGTAAGGAATATGAGACAAATTCCTCATACATAATATCATGATACAGAGTGCGGCAGAACGATAGTATGTCCTGTCCTAGTAATAAATCAAAAATCGCGAGTACAGGACGGTTGAAAAATTTCTCGATCGGTGATGTTTCCGCAGCTTACAGTACAATAATTTTAAAATGAACACATATTGGTTGTAGGCAGAAAGACACCTGACAAACATTTAGTCATTAACAAATAATGTACTACAAGTTTAAGTACCATCAATGCCCATAAATACGCAACAGTCCCATTATCATAGGGAATAACGCAATTTTGTTAGTTGATGCTTTTGTGGGTTCACACTACCAAAATGTCATGTAAATCTCTGTCTCCTGAGACCGACACATGCAAGCGTCCTTTGGCACATAAGAATGGGTTGAAAGAGATGAGAAAATAAATTCAATCAAACACATCTTTCGTCGAACTACGTATGTGTCAGTTTCAAGAGACATAATTGTACACGAAATCTTTCTTTAAGTTCCTCGACTTTTTACAAACATGAATTACGTCTCGTGTAAAATTCATAATTTCTAAGTGTGTAGTTAAGGATACATTTCGATGATATTTCTTATTTTTTTAGAAGCGTAGAAGTGTATGCTTTTTAATTGCGTATTCAGTAAAATCCTATATTAATTTTGAATAGACTTAAGTCCATTAAATACAATAGTCGAATTACCATTTGGATGAGAAAATCTTCAACAGTAATTCAGTGGAATTTATTAGTAACTTGTTTTATTTACTTTTACGCGGTTCAACTAACGGACTGCTTTAGTGAAGTCTCAAAATAGATAAATAAACATCTATAACAACCATAGTCAGCCTGACATAAGAAAAGGCCTTAACAAGTTCTATGAAGACGTTGCTGAGGAGGATTTGCGGTAATTAATAATATCGTTCTTCACAGGCAAGTTCGCCTTTCCATTATGCCTCAATTTTTTTTTTTTCATTCTATTTCATATATACTGGAAAATCAAAAACAGATTCAATGGGTCAAAATAATTTTAATCAACTTGTTGACTATATAATATATCTGATTACCAACTTTAATTTTTGTTGCAATGCATACCAAACGAAATTTTATAGAATGCAAATTGTTGTTTAAATTTTTACATACATTACATTAAATTAATCAATCACATCCAATAATATCAGTATCGTACAAATTTTACTTTCAGTAGTAATTAAAATACGTTTAGGTACTTTTAAGTTCTTTAAATACTCTTCAAATAATGTCTAATACTTTGAGCACAAACTTAATACGTCTGAGTACAGACAGTTTTTCTAAAATATTATTGAGTGCTTTGAATAATCTTAGAATTACTTTTGAGTACTAGGAATATTTTACTAGTTCTTCTAAATCTTTGTTTAGTACCAAGAAGTCCAAACATAGTTCGAGTACAACGCTCTACATACAGTGCTCTGCATGCTCCTCGCATTTCTCCGCACTTTGATACAAGTTTTCTTTCAAATTGAGGACTTCAATTTCAATATCCCACAAATGATGCTCTTACGACGGCTACGGAAATTGTGAGAATCGTAAAATCTAACACACAAAATCTGTTCGGTAAAATTTCAAACTGCTGAAAAGTTAACTTAAACTTAAAAATAAATTAAAATCAAACCTAAACATAATTCTTAAATTAATTAACATTAACATAAAGTCTTCCAAAATGTACACTGAATGCTTCATTCCAACATAATAGATAGAAAAATCTAACATTTTAAAATCTTCCTTACATTTCATGTGCTGATGATTCAAAGTTTACTGACTTTTTCAGCTGTTTGAAAACTCAGTACAAATTTACCGACCTCGGTAAAAAAAACTAAGTGTGTACAGCAGAACTGAATTCAAAGATGCATTCAAGCTTAACCAACAAAAGTATCCCCCGGTACCGAACGCTACCAGATGGAGTCCTTTCATGCAGCTTTTGCTGGATTGAACGACTGGCAAACAATTTTTCGGTTCTATGTAACATTAATTTATAATCTAAATTTTAATATTAAAGAGTGTAATTGAAAGGAATAAAAAAGACAGAGTAGCGAAATATCGTCAGATGGGCCGTAATTACGAAAAACAGGATCGCCCTTAGGTCGTGTGCCTTTAATTTCCCTATCGGTGCAAAAACGGACGGTCTTGCCGTCGTCGGTCGATTAAGTCTGAACTACTAATGCGGTCCATCCCAATCTTGTGTCGACTCGGCTCGCCAACCAACTGTAGCACCAGAATCACTGGACTTCGACGACAGGAGTGCTATGAAAGCCGAACGTCTAGTTAAATAATTTGAATTTTTTAGCGGCCACCTAGAATCCACGTAACCCAAATAAGTCAAATATTTTAATGTCTCATATAAACCATATACTGCTGTTAAATAAGTTACCTGCCTAGCCCCTTCCTTCCAAACGATGATGTGACCCATTAACCTCGAGTTAACACGAGTAATCGGCACCCTACTTTTACTAAAATCAATTATAAAACATTGTTAATAACAATATTGAATATCGGCTCCGCAAAGTGTTACACACGCCTGAGCCTAACAAATAAACGAACTGATTAAAAAAAAAAACATTTACTGCTATGCTGCAAAAAAAATAAAGTTATTTTACAACGCACATTTCCAATAATCTGCACTAAACTGTTTTTTTTTCATGAGTTATATTCGCCGGCTGTAACAACTGGTGAACCATCATATTCAGAATCAGCAACGTACACAGAATGTGAATGGATCAGTTTTTGTATACCAAATGAAACTAGTGGGCCCCGACTCATGCATAATCGTTGTGAACGCTGAGCCATACTTTTATCGTCTCCTTTTGTGTCGTGATCCGTATCGTTCGGTGAAGCGCATTTGCCAGTGTAGTCAATGACGCCTGTATGTTCGCAAGGCAAACGCAGCATGCGATTTATTCAGTGACACCCAAAATCGGAAAGCCCTGAACGCAGGAGCGGGTTGAGGAAATTGACGTTTGCAGCAAATCGTCAACTGGCCTATTTCATTTCGCCCTTCCCACACATGCACAGAATCGCACTCATACAATATTGTTAGTTTATGTACAGATTAAGGAGCTGAAGAAAACATTTTTTTAATCGGAAAGCAATCCGCATGCGTTTAAGAAGTCCCTGCAATTGGGAACTTTATTCCTTGGCTATGAAATTTTTTTAGCCTAATGCTCGTTGCTGAAGGTATGTTCCGATAGACCAGAAGTAAGCTGAGGGATTAATGTCTAAATATTGGCAGTTCTAATTATAGATTACATACAGCTTCATCAAATGTCTCAGGGGCTGACTAAACTGCTTGAAACCCGTCCCGTACCTTATATTGCAACTTAAAAACTTTTGACAGTTTAATAATAAGGTCACAACTCCATCACTTGGTAACTATTGTGCAACTTTTCATAACTTTTGCTTCCAAATGAAGAAATGATAACCATATTTTATCCTGTGTAACCTTACATATTACAAGCGCCTTTATTGTAACCATTTTGCAACCAGTTATTATTTTTTGTAGCATTAGTTACAAGTGCTACTTGAGGATAGAGGTTTTAACTGGCTTTGAAAGCTCAGCCGGGGTTTGTCCGGGACTACTCCAGGGCTCAACCGATTCTCAGTTCTAGTTTATCTCTACTGAGCTTTCAACTTTTCTCAGTCCACGATCCAATACATTCCTAGCGATTTTTTTTGTATATAATTAGCGCTTGTCTGGCTCGAAACTGATTAATAAATTTGTATATTGAAGAAACAAAATGTTGTTTCTGCAATCCAAGATATATTAAGTTAAGGTTTATTTATTCTTATATATAAATTCTTAGACAATTTTCTCCTTTCGTAGAGTGAATAATGGCGCTATAAATGTAAGCCATAAGGGCTATGACTATATTTAACGCTTATTTCGCAATTGTTTGAAAAGAAATGGAGCATCACTTAACCTTCTTCAACTAGATGCTCTCAACGACCTCAAACAAAAAACTTGTTTTGTATACCAAACAGGGCATTATGTTTAACTATTCTCTCCGACTAATCATTTCCCTCCAGTAGGTCTGCGTCTTCTTAAAGTAGATACCAAATCCTCCCTATCTCCTACGGTTGCATGGACATGGTCAGGTAGTTTTAATTTGCCTACCACTTAAATTCAATTCACTAACCAATTAATATGCCCTATGACGGCCCTGCAATCAGTTATGCGGGAATCGGGACATGTGATTGAAATTCCCTAAGCACGTCAAGTCAAAATATGCCTTACGAGCCCGCATGGCCATTTCCACAATAACCCAAGGGGAGGTGAGTTCAGCTGAAAAAAAAATTACGATATTTTCACGGCCACTCGGATCCCATGATTTGTGTGCTCTACCAAGGGTCATGCGAACTGGAGATAGTCAGTATTCGGTTCGGTGGACACGTTCGCAATCCCCGGGTTTAATTATTTATTCAAACGATTGCGGCGGCTATTTCTCTCCAATCCCCATCAAAGCTTACTCTCAGAGGGTGGATATTATTTTTGTCCTGATTCGTGAAAATCGCCTCACGTGAATATACATTTTATCGGAGACTCACTGAGCTGCTATCGGTGGATTCCAGCTTCATCGTTTCGAAATAATATATACGCAGCCAAGGTCTGCGGCAATTGGCCATAGTGCAGACCGCAGAGATAATAACGGTAATAATTCTAATAGCGCTAATAAAATCAAATTCCCCTGACGACGGATTTACCTTAGCGGGTGAGCGGTGATGGTAGGTTCAAACGATAGGGAAAAGGAAATTATCAATCAGAATTAGCCTTCTCTGCTGTTGCGGTGGGTGGAAATCGTTTTCGGTTGCCGTGGGAATGGTGCAAAAGGTCCATTCCAAACCAACCGTTCGAACACGTCACAGATCCCAACCGCAAATTACGGCCGGCCATCAGTAGAGTGATATCAATGGAATCTAATGATCCTTGTCGTCGTCGTCGTCTTTGTTCCAGAAACAATTCCTATCTGACTTTGGCCTCCATAACGGTCGCTATTCCATCAACGAAGATGTGGGAACGATCTTAGCCTAGCTATGTACTGAAATCCTTCAGAATTAATTATTTCAACACTGATTAATTACGCTAATTAATCCTTAAATCTGACCGACGGATTAACGTGTCCGGAACAGGCCCCACTCGGTTCCGTACACAGACTAGTTGACGAATAAGGAGCTAGTACGGAAATTGAAATAATCTGCTCGAGACGTGCATCCTGTCCCTTCCCTGACAGAGGCAATGGAATGAAACAGTGATTTTATCCTTACAATCGATCAACTTTTATCCTTGCTTCGTTCTAAATTTCATCCAGTCCAGTTCAAATGTTAAAGCTTGTTCAATTTTCAGGCGAACCCGATTGCCACCCTTTCAATCCGCCGGTTCCGGTCGCTAGACATATGGCAACCAGCATTCCATGCATTCGAAATGCTCTCCCCTATTCCGACTCTTGGGAAATTGACATGGCCAATACAAACCCTAACCAATTTCCGTGTACCGTCGTCATCATCATCATCATCATCTTCCGCCGGGCGAACTCTCTTTCCTAATGTTCTGATATGCTTCAATCAACGACTGTGTATGACAGTCTGAGCTTGTTTGCGCTCAGGTATAGTTGTGGTGTAGAAGCTAGCCCACTTTAACGGTGCTCTTCCGTGCCAAGGGTTCCAATTTGATTAAGCTTTACAGCGCCAGCCCGCCAGTGGTAGTGTCTACAGCGATGATTGAACCAAATTTAATCCCCAGTGTTCGCGTTCCACGAGGGTCTCTATTAGCTCAGTTGGTAAAGGGACATATTTGAAGAAGGGGCTTGCTGGAGGAATGGATTCTCACAATTGTACTGAGACAAACATAGAAGCGTGCATTTAATACTCAAAGTTGGAAGATGGCGTAAAGTCTGATATGTGGCGTAAAAAGCGAATGAAAAAGGATTCGCGTTGTACGTTTCCGGGAATGGCGAAGCTTCTTCAGATTGAGCGATTGTGGTTTTAGAGGCACGGTGCTTGAATTCGGGATATTTGTTCTCAGAAATCGAAAAAGTTAATAACTTTATCTCACTAATTGGGTTACAACTTGAGTTTAAAGCGTAAATCAAGTTGTACCTGTGTCACAATGAACCCCAACTCAATTTTCTTCTATTTTAATTACCTGGGTGATTTTTATTCCTTCTAGAAATTTCTTTGAGGCATGCCGTGCTTTTTGTTAATTCTCGATATCTTTGCCAGTTCCTATTTCCGCTGGAAACTGTAGAGCCAAATCATCAGACATCTGCCTAGGTAGGACCACTTTCCGGGAAAACCACACCGTTTCAACTGGAAGAACACTGACAATCGAATCAAAGAAGAACGACGAATCGTGGTTTGCTGCGACTGAACTACATACAGACATAGCCCGGAAAAGTGATCCACTTGTGAAAGCAAAGTTTCGCACACGGTCATAATACGACTGTTAAAGTTCCCACAAGTCTGTTGGACAACATGCTTGGTTAGCTGACCAGTCGTTCTAGGTCGATGGTAGGAAAATCGTAATTATTTTGCTGTTAGGCGCGATTGTAAGGTCTGTCCACATTAATCCGGACACCTTAAAATCATTGTAACTTTTGAAATATTGCACGTAGGAATGAAATATTTCACTGTGGTATAGCTGAGAGTCTATGTTGAAAAAGACTATGATTGATGTTTACATTTCATGTTTTGTATTCAAGATGGCGACGAAAGAAAAACAAGTGCGCGAGCGAATTTTGTACGGGCGTACGGCAAATCCTGACTTGTCAATACGGGACCTTGCAAAAACATTGCCTAAATCCACTGTGATTTGCCTAAATCCACTGTTCACGATGTGCTCCGATCATCTTCGGAACGTTTGACGGTGGTGAGAAAACCGAGAAGTGACAACAACATTGGACGCACTGATCCTGTCATGGACCGAAAAGTGAAAAAGATATTAACGAAAAACCCAAATCTCTCCATTCGAACGGTGGCTCGTAATAAAGTACAAACAGTTCCAAATCGCAACGACAAACAGGACTTAACAGCAAAATCACGGGCTCGTCGTTTGTACTGCGAATATTTGACGAAGTTTTCATGCGTTGTTATGGTCGATGAAACTTATGTCCTTGAGGATTTTAAGCAGCTTCCAGGGCTGGCTTGTTATTCTGCTATGGCCAGAAATGCTACAGCTGAGCATTTCAGAACGAAGAAGGCATCGAAATTTCCAAAAAAATACCTTGTGTGGCAAGCAATTTGCACGTGTGGCAAAAAGAGTAAATCTTTCGTCACTACAGGCACAATCAACCAGGAGATCTATCAGAAAGAGTGTCTGCAGAAGCGATTGCTACCCTTCATCAAAAGTCACAAGAAAAACCTTTGTTCTGGCCCGATTTGGCATCATGCCACTATGCAAAAACTGTGATAGAGTGGAATCAAGCAAATCAAGTGAACATTGTACCAACAATCTCAAACCCGTCAAATTGCCCAGAGCTACGACCAATCGAGAGATATTGGGATCTGGTACGTTTACGTCCAACATAGCCAGGAGATTTGGAGCGTCAAATTCACCAGCCAACATTTTGAAGACGAACACAGCTTTAGCAGTTTTTCTACGGTGCTCCAATGTATGCAAGCCCAGCAACTGGCAGCTGGCTTTGAATGGTGGCTGATTCAGTGGGTTATTCCAGGGAAGGAAGCGTAAGGCAAATCTAATGAACCTCCGTAGTACAGCTTCAATCCGATTGATAACTGTTATCTGGTACAGGTCCCACACGATAGATGACGTTTCCAAGATGGGTCGAACCAATGAAACATACAGCAATTTTAGCGTACACGGATCACGGAATTCTTTTGTAATTTTTGTTACGAAACTTAGTTGACGACGTGCTTTCTTGATTATTTATTCGTAGTGTTCCTTGAATGTAAGCTCCTTGTCTAAAATAACTCCGAGATTCCGTACTGAATACATCCTTGCAAGTAATTCATCGCCGATAATATAGTTCTGATAACAGGTCGTTTTTTTCGTTGAAAACTAATTACCGAACATTTTGCGAAACTGAGCGTCATACCATTTGCGCAACGCCAGGCACTAAGCTATGTCCATTTAGAATCCGGAATAATAAAATCATCGGTATCTCGGTAACGGATTGACGTACAAATAAGTTTAATACATCAAAACAAAGGTAATTTACAGTTATTTAAGAAAAAAATATCAATACAACTCATTTCTCTCTGATTCTTATGAAAATTTGCACTTTCTTCTTTATTCCTCCCATCAAACGCTGCACACCTCCGAAGTCAACTTCCTTGGCACATTTGTTCCACATTTTGGTCATCTGAGTCGCGTCCCGAGCCGTTTTTCCACTTTTCTTAAACTTCCACTTCATTATTGCCCAAAATCTCTCGATGGGCCGGAACTGCGGGCAGTTGGGTGGATTTATGTTTTTATAGATGAAGTCTACGTTATTATCGCGGTACCGATGACTTCACGGCTGAAGTGACAACTCGCCAAATCTGGCCAAAACTTCACGGGACCTTTATGGGCTTTAATGAAAGGTAGTACGCGGTTTTTGAGGCATTCTTCCTTGTGCAGCTTCGAGTCCATCGTCTTATTCGTCACGAAAATCATCAGTTTTTTTGGCAAATTTGTCCATAATAGCAAACTTCAACTTCGCAGGAACATCTCCTCGTGCCGTCGCCATGTAGAATTTTTGGCCAGGAAGCTGTCCGAAATCCATTTTGACGTAGGTTTCATCGTCGATGAGCAGGCATCCTTGGTACTTCGTCAAAACCTGCTGGTACAATTTCCGAGTTTTGGTGACGAAACTTTGCTTCAACGTTCTGTTTGGTTGCTTTCTGACTCGATGAGAACGATATCCTTCTCGCAAACGAATTCTTCGAACGGTACTGCGAGCAGCGGCGTATATTTGTGCAATTTCATTGTCTGATAGTCCAGGGTTTGCTCTGACGGTTCTCAACACCTGCTGGTTCAGCTTGCGGTCATATGTTCCACTACGACGCTTACCTTGAGGCACTCGATCCACGCTTTTTCGCTCCCTGAAACGTTTGAGCACATCATACACGGTTGCTTTGGTGATTTTCAACGTTTTTGCGATTTTTATTGCGGACCACGTTGGATTATCAACGTGGGTGTGCAGAATTTTTTCTCTCCTCTCAGCTTCCAGTTGGAATAACTTTTGACTCACTGCACGAAACACCGTGAAATTTATACCACAAAAAGTGGGCGCTTAGATTCACAAACCGCTGTAAAAGAATTCTTGCAGCGGTCACTTTCCGTGTCGTTGGAACACAATAAGTAATTCCGGATTCTAACTGGACAGAACTTTAAGCCAATCAAGAAGATTTTGCAATTCGATACAATCCGAAAAATCCTCAATATTTTCATATCATCGACATATAGTATGCTGAAATCATCGCCAAGCCACAAGGCGACATCATTGGAGAAAAGCGAGCATAGCAATGGACCCAAGTTGCTTCCCTGTGGGACGCCAGAGCCGTTAGTGAACCAGTCATAGACAGCAGAGCCAGTTTTAACTGCCAGTTTGTACATGCCCTTTTTTTCGGAAATTTAAAGTAAAGATTGTCCAATACTGGTTAGGATTTATTACATATGTTGTTAATGATTTTCGTTTCTTTAACGTACGCTTCATGTCCAAGTTATTGGTTTTCATTAATTGTTAGTCATGTTCTTCAATAATTATTAACGTTCCCTTCAAATCACTTGTACAAATGAAATGTACTATAGAGACACATAAACAGCAGTTTCTTCCCTATATTCATTCCATACCGCCACTGGAAACGTTCACTGAGATATGAGAGTCATGCTAAAGCCACGGTTCGAGACCAATTTATTCTCTCGTAAAAAAAAACCAATGGAACCATAAAGAGATGGAAGAGCGAAACAGATTAACCATACTGTACGAACGAGAAAGAGAGAGAGTTTCAATCGGCTCACGATCGAGGTTGGTGACACTTGTTGTTCAAAAAAGTCGTTAATTACTTCGGGAATTGACGTACTTCCGCTCACGAAGACTATAATCTTGGTTTAATCTGGGGTTTTCGGAGACATCTTCTCGTTCATTTTAACCTGGACCGTGGAAGAGGCGAGAGTGCGTGCTAATTTCTAGTGTCGCGGTGTGTTCCAATTGGTACTTATAAAAAAATGTGAGAGGACTCTGATCAAAGTAAAGAACCTTATTCATCCTTTCAGTTCCTAAAGCACAAACGGATAGGTCAAAGTTCATGTGCGGTCATTTTCATGTGTGTGTATTTGTGTGGATAAAAGGTAAATAAGGAGTATTGTGTGTGGAGTATCTGTTTCTTAACGCGTCGAATAGCCGTTTGACGGCTTTTTATGAAGGATTTGACCAAAGCTCGGCACACCGCCCCTCAGTTTTGAAACGCGACGCTCGACCCCACGATTCAGCGTTAAAAGTCTCGGTGAAAGCACACCGGAAGGAAACAAACCGTTTCGACAGAGCAGCTATCACGCCATCTCCATCTGCAGCGTCACCAAGGTTGGCGCCCGTTCAATACTAGTTCGGTACCTGCCACCGACTAGAAATCTCCGAGGCATTGTCGCCGATCACGGCATTTCGAGCGACAACCACAATACCGTCGTAAAACTGCTGGCATCTGTCTTACCGACGTATTGATCGTGTAGCTATTTCGGTACCGTGAGTAGAGATAAACTGATAACCATGCGCATGCGTTAACCCACACACCTTCCATAAACCAGCTCGAGGAGCGAAGACAGATAGAACCAAATCCGCACACACAGTAGGGAAGCTAGAGATGAGGAAATTAATGAATACACCTAGATAGATAGAAGTAGAATAAATGGATTAGTATTTATCCCGAAAGATCACCACAATAAACGTTTCTTTCTTTGTTCAATGTTAGAGTTTTCGATGTAGGGTAATTTTGGTTTCGAGCATTCTCTTTTTTTATTGTTGTGTTCGTTTTTTTTTACGCCAGGTTAGACTGCCTGGGAAATCAGTCTCGCCACTCACGTGTCTCAATCGGCCGGGATATTTTGATTGAGTGAGTTTCGCCCAGGATACTGGTGAGTGGAATTGTGTGTGTAGGTATTACGACCGGTAGCATCAACTATCTCTTGAGTCGTGGTTGAAGCGACCTCTAGTTGTGGAGAATCTTGATCCATTATACCGTTTGGGTTTTCTGGTTTCGTCCCAACATCGATTTTTGGTTCTGATTATAAACCCGCCCTCGGGTTGGGTTTCCTGCCGGGCAAAAGAAGACTCGACGGACGGTCCTCCTCGGAGGTGGCGCTTAAGCCGTCCGTTTAACGAACCGGGGAACGTTCCAGCCGTTCGCTAATAGAATCGCATGACTAACTCGATCAAATGCTGCTTTCAAATCAGTGTAAACGGCATCAATCTGCATACCACGTCCAACGTTTTGAATACATAACGATGAAAATTCCACGAGATTAGTTGTCCAGGAAAGTCGCTTCGTCCAGGAAAGAACCCATGCTGCTTAGGGCTGATGTATTGTTTCACACGAGAACACAGATAGTTAGATACTACTATTTCCAGTAATTTAGAACACTCGCGTAAGGACGTAGTCCCTCGGTGGTGTGACATTATTCTTCGCATATTTATGTACCGGGAACATGAAAGAAGCCTTCCAGAGAGTTGGAAAGATGCATTGCTGCATTGACAATTTGAAGATGTGGTGTAGAGGAACAATAAGACTCCCAGAGCATTTCTTCAGAACACAAGCAGGAACTCCATCCGGTCCAGGTTGGTACGACGTTTTCAGTTTAGAGACTGCCTTGGACAAATAGTCTGCAGAAACAGTGAAGGTATCACCACCAAAGACATCACGCGGTACATTCCTCAGCGCATCTGAAGTGTTGCAGTCATCTTGCGGGTCCTCAAAGACTGATTGAAAAAGTTCAGCCAGCAAGGAGGATTTTTCTTCCTGTGTATTTGCCGAGCGATGGTCCAAGTGCATTACAGAAGGCAATCCGGTATCCTTACACTTGGTGTTGGCTACAAAATTTATTGGAGAACTTGTTTAGAGGTGATTGATGAGAACGGTATGAACGACGAGCAGTATTTCGTTGCGTTTTACAAACTCGAAGTTCACGGCTCGACCATGGAGGTTTCAACGGAGGACGTTGTAGAGGCACACAGCAGTTGAAAACTTGATGAAGTATCTGCGAAAATTTGCCTACACAATCATCAACCTCAGAGGAGAGACTAACAGCAAACCAATCGAATTCCATCAATCGTTGACTCATGACATCATAGTTAGCATTTTTGAAGTCAAATGTAGTAAAGTCATATTCGTTGTTGGCAGTGCCTCTTTCAATATCGCTTTGAACGATCAAAATATGGAGAGGATGAGGCAGATCAACGGGTTTTAGTGGGTCGACAGCTTCTTCGAGCTGAAATTGTCTCTCAAACGAATCATTAACAAGAATGAGGTCAAGCGTATTTCCTGCATGATTCTTGATATCGTTGACTTGTTCTTAGCCGTTCGAATAAATACAATCCAACAACATCCAGTGCATGATCGAGATAAAGTTGAATTAGAACGTTCAACAATACACTGAAACTTTATTTTCGTTAATTATCTTCCACTCGTTTCGTAAACATGGTTTTTGTAAATAGAACAAATGTCTCGTTTATTATATTGAAAATTCATATTGCTTTTTATTTAGTGAAATGCTATCATTACACCCCAAGCTACACATCTATGGCATATTTGGTTGCAGCAACTTAATTGAGACTAGACTGAGTCACATTGCAGTTAATTTTACTAATTTGCAACAAGTCTGCTTCTAGGGACCTTTTTGTACAAAACACGAAATTAATTTTGTGAACACCAGCCAATCGCTGTTTCTGTTTTATCGTACTCATGCATGATGGTGTTGCTGCTGGCATGGCGGGAATAATTTATTTATTCTAAAGTAAAAATTAAAGCACTCTCGAGAGTTACAACTTCATACTCATTAATCCAGTATCTTCTCACTATTAATTATGACCTAGTCAGATCAACCACGGTTTCAGTAACAGCTCTTGCCAAAAAATCAGGATCTAATCCCATATCAGAAACATAAAGTAACACTCTTTTTTTCAATCACATTTCGAGTCGATAAAGAAGATCTGTAAATCATTTATGCAACCACCAGAGAGATGTTTCTTTCTAACTTGTGACAAAATATTCGTAGCTCTTTGTTTTGTTTTCGTACAATGCACGAATGTTCTTTTGACAGGGACGCGTGTATCACGAAGGAAGCTTAATAAAAACAATGGCCATTTAACGATTAAACTACTTGCAGTAAAATACAGCTATACAAATCAATCATCTTTCCTCATTTGGACTTTTGCCATTCCATTTTATTGTTGGCCAATCAAACACAAATACTGAGGCTACCGGGTATGGAGGATAAAATAATGAGTTTGATTTTAAGGTGTAACAGATTCACTTCCTCGACTTTCATGTTAGACGCTTTGCAATTTTATCGGTGAAGCAGAGAATTGTATAAAGGGTGTTCCGATCAAAACTTGGTCAAACAGTAATGTGTGTGAGTCGATCAATGTTTTTATTAATAGGTCAAATTCTTTTTCTTTTTCAAGTTCAGTGAATACAGAACACAGGAGAAATATTCAGCTAAGCTTCCTTTTTACCGTGTCTTGCCGCAAATTGCCGTGTCTTTCGTTTAACACCTGTCATAAGATTTTGTACAGTCTTCTTGTCCACTTTATTCGCAGCAGTACGCCAGTTTGCCTTGAACTGTTTCTCACTTGCAACAGCTTTTTGAGTCTTCTTAAGGTTCCACTTGACGATGGCCCAATATTGTTCGATTGGGCGGAGCTCTGGCGTGTTGAGAGGGTTCTAGTCCTTGGGCACCACTTGAACGTTGTTGGCAGCATACCACTCCATGGCTTTTTTCCGTAATGGCAAGATGCCAAATCCGGCCAAAATAGAACGGAACAATTGGGTCGCTTCAGGAAAGGCAGTAGACGATTTTGTAGGCACTCGCTCAGATAAATTTCCTAGATGACGGTTCCGGTCGCAATGTAAACATTGCCCTTCAAGCCACAGGTATAGATGGCCTGTCACACCAGATATTTCTTCGCGAACTTTGACAGTTTAATGTGCTTGAAAATATCTGCCACCTTTCCCCGTCCGGTTGCCGTGTAAAATTTCTGTCCAGGAAGCTGTTTAAAGCCTTGACGTAAGTTTCATCGTCCTGTACCTCGCAATCAAACTTCGTCGGCATCGTCGTGTACAACTTTCGCGATCGTGCTTTGGCCGACGTGTTTTGTTTATCGTCGCGATTTGGAGTCACCACTTTCTTGTAAATCGACAGTCCAGCTCGTTTTTTAGCTCCATCCACGGTTGAAGGCGCCACTCCCAGCTTCTTTGCGACACCTCGGATGGAGAGGTTGGGGTTCGGCTCAAAACAGCGGGCAACTCTTTTTGTCGTCGCTGTGGCCTCTGGCTTTCGATTTCCGCCCGATCCAACTTTCCTGGCTTTCGACAAACGTTCACCGAATACTTTTAATACATTGGTAACAGTTGATTTAGCCACATTCAACAATTTCGCCAACTTGGCGAATGAATGAATGTTTTCAATTCGATGCCAAGACACATTAAACGTGCGCCAACACTTTCAGAATTTAAAAGACTATGTATTTCACACGTTAAAACTGTATGCTAAAACTAAGCAATTTTTTTTAATCATATATGAAGATTGTAACTGACGATGTTTGACTGTTATAAAACGGATTGTTTGTATGGACGATTTCTTGTACGGTTATGTTACTATTTTTTTTGTTTTTAAAATGTTTTAAAAAAATGAAGAATTTATTTGACGAAGTTCTTAACAAACAGATTACAATAAGTTGGCTATTTTCTTTTTTCATATTTTTTTTCTCGCTTTTATCAAACCATTTTGTTCGTCACGGTGATGATGATGAAAATGTGTCTCATGTTGTTGAAGTTAAAAAGAAATAAAGAAAGTAGTCTACAAAAGCTTGAGCCTTGCGTGCGGTATACAGGTATAAAGTACTTCTTTCATAATTTATTTAAAAAAATTGGCCTTTGTGTCTTGAGAAGATACCATGAAATAGTAGTGGGTTGTCTGGCTGATTGTCGGGGAATTCCTTGTCAATTCTGACCCCAGGTTGGGGATATTCTTGGTCCAAAACTAAGCTGACGGCTCCATTAGTGTTGGAACCGCATTGGCTATGTAGCGGGCAGGATTAGATATTGGCTTGTCTTTTAATAATGTCCTTATGCGGGATTCTGTGATTTGAATTGTAATAGGATATCCGGATCACTGGTAATACTTGCGAACATTTGTGGTTGACATCACTCGCTTTTCACAATTATATCGCTGTAAAGCAAACAGTTTTTGAAGAAGTTTACACCTGTAGATGAAATCAGTTCGTTTTATGTTTGCATAACTGGTTGAATTGTTTATAAATACATTATCTAATAGATAAATCGTGTAGCTCAAACCATTGAAGGGGTAAGTGGCGAGACCATCATCATCATCATCATCATATCATGGATGTAATACTAGGTATATTGGCTCAATTTAGCCTAATTAAGGTCATTTAAAAATGGTGACAACAGTGTATTCAGCTTAATCAGTGCAGCCATGGTGATTTCAAAGTTGAGAAAATTGAATATCTCACAGAAGTTTATAACTATAAATTTACGAATAAAGGTTAAACTGCTTTAGAATACATCGATCATTATGATGCCATCATGATTTGGTCGATTATTACTGAATTTATCTCACATTTGGTGCATAGGCCAAATGAAGGAGCTAGGCTAACGTTACATCCCGTTACCCTTTGATCGTCTACCTCCAGTTTTGACGATGATAAACTGTTATGCACAGCAATTAATACACCTCCGGAACGTTTCTTGTTGCTGGTTAGTGGATTACGATCACATCGATAGACCATGTATAGGTTTCTGTGAGAACCAATATATCAAACCAAGACTCGTTCGCCGCAGTGTAGAAGTCGTCCAGTTTTGTGCGCAGCTCTCGTACATTTTGGTAGTATATCGAGAGCCCTGTAACTCGGCCGGATATTGCGGAATAAGCAGACGTAGAGAACCTACGAGCAGCGAACGATTCAGGGAGCAAATTATTCAAAGTGAATGTATACTTGCCTGCGTTTGGTGTTTGTGTCAAAGTAACTGACGATAGGATCCCATAAAGGGAGTGTAGGAATTTATTTGAATCTTCAATGTACAACTTCAGTGATTCCTTAAATTCATAGATCAGTAACGATGCAATTTCCGTACTCGCGAGCATCAGTAAAGAAATCGTTGATTTTTCGACAATCGTGCAAGATGCTGTGAGTGTACTTGTTTAACCTCAATTGCATCAAGAAAGCCAGTTTTATGATGTATACTGGAGAAGAAAGTAAAATCAAAATTAATACAAGCTGTTTGTGAGAATTCTCCCGTGCATAAATTGCCATGGAATTTCTCGCATGCACGTATGCTATAATTCATATCATAGTAGGCTGCGTGTAAAAGCAGTCGATTTCCTTAGTTTGACAGTTGCACTATTTCGAAGTGACAGCGTATCCGTGATTTGCCGCACGCGCAAATGTTGCAAAAAGACATATCAATCGCCTTGGGAGTGCCCCAGTGAATCGTTAAAGGGTCTTAGACCGAGACAAGGGAGGACAACTATTCGCGAAGGTGACCACAGGTCGTTTGAGGTCAGCTCGGATTCCGAGGGTTATTGCTGCCATCAAAACGAAGATTCGGACAAATCCCAGTGCGCTCAATGAGGAAAATAGCAAAGGAGCATGGAATCAGCGACTTTACGGCACGGAAGATCGTCAAGAGAGATTGCGGGGTGTAGTGGAAGGCTTTAAAAAAACTCATATGATGTCCAACCGCATCCGGGAGCTACGACTCGAGCGATGTTAGAAAATCTTGAACTTCCTCAAGCAAAAAAAAAAAATCTCTGCTTTTCAAACCATAGAAATGCAGAAAAATAGACAGAAAATCACGTAACTTTATTTGAGATTTGAAAAGACTCATGCAGATTTCCAAAATCAAAACAATGCTCATCACTTGATCTATCATCGACTTGACCATTTGTGCAATTTATCTCGAAATTCATGCCACCCGACGCGGGACTGCTCAGTATGTTCTAATCGTAAATCTAACAGCAGGATATGAAATCTTCCTCAAGCAGAACATTCGGCTACATCTTCCTAACCTATGCCGTTGCTAAATTTACAAAATTAATTACGCACCCCTCTGTCACAGCCAGCTTGCTCCATTAACCTTAAACGTTAACAACTCGTGGCTTTTGGTTCCCATGAAGATGGCGACAAGTATTTGCTGGATAAAAGTTCTACTGTTGAGTGCTGCCAGATCCAATATACAACATAGTTTTGGTTAGTGTCACCATAGCCCCCTCTTCTCCCTCTTCTTTAGCTATCGTAAAGCATAACTGAACAAGAAAAAAAAACTGCCGGAAAGAGTATTGCCTCGTTTCCTCCAAGCATAGAGTATGATTTACTTACCGCACGTATCTCCGGCAACTCTGGAAAGTTTCACGGATGCACTCTTGCTAAAAATACGAGCTGCTAAAACTTTTGATCCTGCCTTTCCTCTCTGCCTGTATGTGTGTATGTGTCCCAATTGGGTCCTTTTGGGGTCTGCGAGTTCTGCGGCTGGAAGGATCCGACTGTTAACGGTTGCAAACCAAGGCGAGGACAACTCTTCCGATGCCCCAACGAATGAACGAATGACTCGTTGGGAGCACACGACGGAAAAGGAAGAACCCCCGCTTGCAGTTTTATAATAGAATAAAACTTTTGTTCTCGATAGGGCAAATGTAGCGTACATAAAATATACTTTTACCGTCCCAGAAAACGTGTTATCGGTAGGGTGACAAAAAAAAAAAAAAACTGGACGATGAGAAGAAACCAGCGAGCGAGCCAAATGTTCGATGGACGAAATTTCCAGGAATGAATGGGAGAATCTGCGGCGGGGTCGAATGGATTCCGTATTTGCTATTCATATATGCACTTTTCCGGCATTTGGACATGTAGACGGGCACAAGAAAAATTATCCATTTTCTCGTTTGCCTTTTCACTCAACAATGCTTCAAAGCGGGGAGGAAATGGTTTTTGGGATAGCTCGTTGGAAACTAAGGCTGGTATTCAGAAGCAGCTAACCTCAAAAGCTTCTTTCCGGGAAATTGATACCTTATGGTTTGAAATGCAAAATTTACTGTACGCACTCAACAAAATGTATTATTTACGACAGAAGATGTCCAGTTTGGTCACAGCCTGTTGCATATTGCCCTACAGCACACTCTATGCGAATGGAGGGTCAACCTGCTTCTTCCCGAACCACTTTTACAGTTTTTGCCATCCGCTTGCCGCACTTCAAAACCACATTCATTGCCAGTGTAAATGTATGTTTTCCTTCGGAAATTGAAAACAATAAATTCAAGCAGAGGGAAAACTTTTCCACTACATTATGTATGTGTCGAAAGAAAATAGAAGTAGAAGTAGCATCGGCAGCAGGTCTTGGGCACCCATCGAAACAGGATAGATATGGAACGGCAAAAAAAAAAAAAAAACCACCAACAGCAGCCTTGATAGGTCTACTGCATATGGATGAAGTTCGAAAACCAATCGAAAGTGCTGACTATTCGAATATCCGTTGGTGAAACCACGTTTGTTGCCTCTTCTGCAGACCCGTTTTGCCCAGCGTTGTTTTGGGCAGTGATATGTTCTAGGAGGAGGGGCCAAATAAATGGATTTTTTGAGAGTTTAGCGGAATCTTAATAATGGAGCGGAGATATTTCAGTCAATTGAGAAAGTGAAATTGATGGGTTTCTATACTAAAAGATATAATACCAAGTAAAGTCCCGAAAGCTTCCTATTTGCGTGTAACTAAGTCATGTCAAAGCATTCATTTGCGGGCATAGATTTTTTCTTGTTGAATCTTGCAACCTCTGTATTCTGTATTCTCTAGCTGACGTCTACACAAGTCGAAATCCCCTCCATTCAATTCCCCAGACAGTTTCACAATAGTGCATTGCATTTTTATACATTCTAATTCGCGGAAATTTCGAAAACCACGATTTTTAGAGTATTATCGAGCATGTTAAAATTAATTAGAGTAATTTAATTACTGGTGATCTCGTGTATTAAAATGTGCTGTGATTTTGTTCAACTAAGAGTAAACATTACTCTTGTGGTATTCAGCTGGTGGCGATGTGAATTGCTCGTTGCTCGTGGCCTGATCAGACTTTTTGGATCGGATACAGGACTGAATGGAATCCAGCTAAGTACTTTTTCTCTTTTTTTTATATCAGAATAGTTTTAGCGAAAACAAAGCGGGTCCGTCTGGTTCGGTAATTTCGACTTCCGTGGAGCGTGGTTTCTTGAAAAAATCAGCAAAGTTTTGCTTATTTAATCCGGTAGAAGTTTGATCCAGTATCGAATAGTGAGGTCTTTATTAGATGTATTGCAAGTGTGAAAATCATCTAGAATGAAAGTTATCGTGAAAAGTTGGATGGGAGTCGCCGTGTGGATATGGCTTGCCAACGATGACAACTGTGGTATTTGTCAGATGGCTTTCGAGGGCTGCTGCCCGGATTGCTCGCTGCCAGGCGACGATTGTCCGCTAGTGTGGGCATCCTGTTCGCATTGCTTCCACATGCACTGCATCGTCAAGTGGCTCAACTCGCAGTCCAACCAACAGTGCCCGATGTGTCGCCAGACGTGGAAATTTAACGAGAAGTAGGGGGCTTGAACGAGACGGGAGTATTGGTGGATCGGAAGAAGAAGTGAAATAGTGGTCGCAGTTCTAGAAGTGTGTAAAATAACCTTGCTAAGTAATAGAAGTAAACTTCATTGTTCAGAAATCGAGAGAACAAGTCTTGTTGAAAGTGTCAATTAGTATTGAGCCGTGGGTAGACCAAGTTGAGCTAGATCGGTGACTGGTGGGCTCCAATAAGTGAGTGAATAGTGATTGTCGGGTGTTGTGTTAACGGAAAAGGTGAGGTCAGTGCGGAAGTATTACGGAGTCTTTGACTGGATAAAGGATTATTTTGAGGAGTGGATTTCATGGAGCGTGGTAGAAGGAATACTGTTGTGCACCGGAGAACTCGCAATTGAAAAGCAACAAATAATTTATTTCTACAAAATTTTGAAGACAATATCTAATATTTCTCTATTTCTCAAAACTTTTAGAGTAATAATACTTCAGTTAGGCATAAAGATGAATGAATGTACCGGAAACTGGACGAACACAGGCGACTGGTGAGGCAGTAAGTGCTCTCAAGGACGTGGAGCGAGAAAGGTAATTGTTACCCATTGTATCTATATTAGTAAAATTTATTTTTAATAGGTATGCGTCGACCATCGGTTGAATCGGTTGTGTCGATATTTTGCTCCGCAATATTATGTTATCGGGCGTAGCGTTTTGTCTGTGGTTCCGGTTGCCTATTGTTCGTTGAGCGAGTGATCGAGTGAGCATCAGAAGTCGTGGTTCGCCGGGTAAGATCGGTCGGTGGTGAGGTACATAATTAAATGTGATTCAAATCATTTGTTCGCTATGCTCGTCGACCCACCATATCTTAGAACAAATAAACCACTGTCCCATTTTGTAAGGGACTCCAATGGCATCCGTACTGTTGGTGCAGATCGGTCCAAATTGGTTCTCAAGCGTTGAGATGAATTACCTTGTTTTCCTAATGAAATAAACACTATGTGAGTGGCCCCAATAATCATTACTGTTGGTTTAACCGGTCAAAATCGGCAGCTATAATATCCTTTATTTTCCTAATGAAAAACCACTATCACACTATGTGAGTGGCCCCAATAGCATCCTTACTGTTGGTTTAAATCGGTTCAAATCGGAAATCGGTATTAATTACACTTGACAGCTTATCCTGCCACCCAATCCTGCTATCCAAAATCCCAGTGATTTCTCGTCGAAGTGCAGTGGATTCCGCGACTTCCAATAAAGCGAGTATCACGTCAACATATTCCTACCCATTCCCTACTTGACCTGCATTCGGGCGAGGCCGGCGCCGGTATTGCCTTAGTTTGGGATCACCAGTTTTTACACATTGAAGATGTATGTTAGTCCCAAGCATCATCTGTTGGTTCTCTGTGTAAAAACAGCTGATCTGGCAACAACGGAGTAGCAACCTCGGGCGGTCAATCATGCTCATCCATGCTCATGCTCATTCTAATTCGCGGAAATTTCGAAAACCACATGAAATATCTAGTATTCTCAATATATGAGGAATATCGGGCAAAATGGACAGTTCCTGAGGTTTAAACAAGACGATATTGCCTTCATTGGATTCTCCAGACATTTTCTCAATAGTAGATTCCAAATGGGTTCAATATTATTAGTGAAAATATGATAAATGTAGAATTATTCAGTAATTTTTTCAAAACTAAGGGAAAATCGGGCAAAACAAGCCATTTCCCGAAGTCTGCATAAGTTGAGATTCACTTCATTTGATTTTCCAGACATTTTCATAATATTGTGATGCATTTGATTCGATTCTAATGCGCAGCTATTCCAAAAATCGCATTTTATCTATTGATTCTTCCAGTACGTAGGGAAAAGCGAGTAAAATGGACCATAACTGTTGTTTACACAAGACGACATACTCTTCATTTAGTTCCCCGGACAGTTCCACAATAGTGTTTTGCATTTTTATAGATTCTAATTCGCCCAAATTTCCAAAACCACATGGCATATCTAGTACCTTCAGCATGTGGGGAATATCAGGCAAAATGGACAGTTCCTGACGTTTTTACAAGACAATATTACTTCCATTGGATTCTCCAGATATTTCCACAAGGGTACAGCACAAATGGATGCAATATTATCAGAGCTAATATGATAAATGTGTGATTATTAAATTTTTCTTCCGAAATTAGGGGAAAATCGGGCAAAATGAGCCTTTCCCCGGGGTTTGCCCAAGATGAAAGCATCACCATTCGATTACTCGCATTTTTTTACATAAGATAAGCTGTTTTACAGGGCACTTATCCAGCGGCCTTTAATTAGCTGTGATTTTGAGTCCCATTTTTCCCACTGTGCAATGGTTCATCAACGTTTTTCTTCAAGTTCGGTTCTCACCATTCTTTTGAGAAACGCAGTACTATTGTATGAATTGTTTTGAATATGAACGTCTACAGTGGAATACCTTCATGGAAAGGAACAGTAGTGTAGAAGATAGAGTTTGTATTGAATCATGTTTAAATCAAGTAGGGTTAAATTATATAAGCGTGATGCATGATTCAATAATAGAAGGCAGTGCAAAAATGAAATGTCATTGTTAAGGTTGAAGACTTCGTAATTATTTTTCGAAATCAATGATTGCATTGTCCTTGTATTGGTAAATCTATTTGAACATATGTGTGAGGAAATGAAAATCAAAATCTAGTCTTAAGCTTACCACTACACATGTTTCCGTGTTTGAGACATGTGTTTTCGTGGGAAGTATTGAAATTTCCTGCAATATCTATTTATTTTAATATCTCACGAGGTGAAATTGCTTGAGTATCGCTTTTCGATAAATGGGTTTTCATGTCACATATGCTGAAAAATTAATTCAGTAATAAAATTAAACATGGATTATAGTAGTTTATTATACAAACCATCGGGTTTACAACAAAAGAAATTATGACATTGGTAAATGAAAATATTCTTTAAATTAAAATCGCATCTGGTTACATTTTTTACGAGCTGTAGAAGTGTTCCGACAATATGATTATTCTGTTGGATGTGGTTCCATGTTGTGGTCGTAAGTAAAATCAAATTACATTTTTTTTCAACGTCTTGTCTGTAGAACTAATCACATCTACTGTGAACCTTGAGTATGAGAGTATGCTCCCTTTGGCAAATTCTTCCATCTCTGCCGTTGTTAGCATCGTCTGAATGTTTCTCCTAGATTCTTTGGAAAGCTAGAATAAATTTGAACCAGCATGAATATTTTGAAATAATTCTAACAGAATAGCTTTGGTATGTCATTATCAAAATCAAAAATCGTTTCGCTTATAGCCAGTGCTATTTCTCCGTAGTCTCTTTCCTCAAAGGTCGATTTTGCTGCTTTTCTGCAGCAGTCCGGTCGAAGCTTGATTTATTCTTGTGCTAATTTTATTTGTTCGCGATCAGCAACAAACTTGCTCAGTAAAGCTCCAGGGTCACACCCAGCATAGCCACACCAGGAGCATTTATTTGTTATGCCAGCTGTATCGTTCGTTATGCTGAAGAGTGGGAATCCACGCACGGTGCGGTTGAAAAAATATCTAGGGTTGGAAATTTTCTCGACTTCCTTGGGCATGGAGTAATATTGTGCTTATCACACAATATACAAATTCATGAATTGTGTTGGTATCGAAAGCTTTCAATTAACAACGGTGAAAGTGCATCTAGAACATTAAGTTGTGAGTAGGCAATTAGCTAATTGTTAAAGCAATGAGCGTGACAAGTCAAGGAAGCAGGAAAAGGTCTAGAAAAAGCATCGAAAATTTTCAAATTTTGTTGTACCCTTACTTGCACGAACAAACATCTTCCATAGTGCACTGAGGAAACAACCCTGCTGGGGATGTACTCTTCTTTCAGACGGAGCAGTCTCAAACCACCATTGAAACATTTATTTCGTTCAAAAACCTCCTCCTGTTTTAATTTGCTTGATTAATTCCCAAGTTATGCAGGGTCTCGAGTCACCTTAGAAACATTGATTGCCTTCTTAAACCGTCACATGCCAAATTTAGTACCATTTGCTTGATTAGTTCTCGAGTTATGCAGAAATTTGTGTTCCATTTGTATGAGAGCTCCCCTCTTCTAGAAGGCGGAGAAGTTTCAAACCACCTGTTCCCCCCCCCCCCCCCCCTTTCAGAAAGAAGAGGGACTCTAGTTGCGTATCTATAAAATAACACTTACCTGAAGCTAACAGAGGAATATTTGTGAGATCTGAAATCCACTGAAGCGAAGGAAAAGTTGAAGCACAGCAAGCCACGACGAGGTATAAATAAAGGCTGTCTAAATGCATAGCCAGGATAGCTTCCGTCATTAATCAAACTCATAAACGATATTACCATCGTCATCACGATACCTACTGTTTGTGCCAGAGTTGCCCGAACTACTGCTTCCAAGACCGGCCGCTGACGTTGATGCTGCATTATTGGCCATGGAGGTTGATGCCGTGGATGCAGAATTGTCATTATTTTCGCGCGACGTGTTCATGCTTGTGGATCTAGGATTTCCCAAATTAACGCTAACATTGCCACCGCCTGCACCTACACTGTTGCCGCCGCTTGCGTTGAAAGAAAATATCGGCTAGCCGAGATCGACCAGCAGACTAAAGGATGGACCTCCATCGTCAACGGAGGACGATGAAGAATGGCTAGCGCCTCCGGGGAACGCATCCGAGTGCAGGGATCGTAACGTGTTGGCAACGGCATTCCAGTCAACTCATCGTAACCTTTGGAATTTCGGCAATTTTTTCCTTCTCCAGTGGGGGTGGCCCCGTGTTGTCCATCTGGTTGAGCAGCTGCGTCACGATTGTGTCCAGTCCCTCTCGACCCCAGGCATAATCTCCGGGGTTTCCCATAAAGAACATCGGTGTCCCACCGACTCCTCCATTGCAACCGTCTGCTACCGAAATCAATATCTCCCGCAGTATGTTATCCAAATTGTTGATATTCTGCATACCACGACGCCTAATCATGTGCCGACCTAGACTTCTCAGGGAGCCTGATCCTCCACCACCGGATGCACCAAGAGCCCCCGGTGCTTCACCACCATCATCACCGAGCGATTTTACCCCAGAATCAGGACCCTGAGGCCCACCGGAGGTTGACAGCAATAACGGAGATACATAATATGCTATTACTGAAGATTTCACTGGCCAGCCTTATTGCCTGAGGATTGATGAAATCATTCGGCTGCATATCACCATCTGAGCCAGCTGGCGGGGGAGGCAGCGGATTGTTACTTCGATCAACCGCTAGTAGCTCCTCGATGAAACTTTTCGAGCAATGTGGACAAGTGAAATCCGATGATACACGATCGATTTCCACCTAGCAAGAATAACAGTAGAACCGACAGGGAGGATTCGACGCGTTTCCGACAAGCGCTTCCATCGTCGCTCGACCTTTCGTCAGCAGTTAGGCTGAAGTCAGATATCTGATGATCTAAAAACAAACCGCACACAATAACCGAAACAATCACTAATCCTTCTAGATATAGGTGGAACAACAACAATCAAAATAAGAATACTAAATTGATCTACTGTTCGTTTTGTATGGAACGATTTTTTTCTCTTCAATCCGGCTGCCGCAACAGAGGGAGGATCAATTCCTCTTGGTTTCCTTTCTGCCAAAAGTGGAACTACAATCGGTGGGTTGTCCAACAGGATTAGCCTTCCATGCTGCTGCGGATATTATGCCGCTCGAAAACCCGGCCACGAATCTGGGAATATCTTGCAATCGGCTGGCGGTAGTGTAAAATTCTCGGATGTCTTCCGAGACCGGGATGAAGGCAAGAAAAAAAACCTGGATTCTGGATAACAACAACACAAGGGCAAGCTCAAGGCAACAATCCCGATCTGTGCTTTGCAGACGACCTGATGGAGATCTTCCTCAACATAACCGGTGCGCTTCGCCAGTGGCTCAGCAAGCCAGAGCAGATCCAAATGCTCCGAAAGTTTATAATTCAATATGGCGTCAAAAGCGCCAACCGTCGTAACCTGGAACGTTCGCTCTATAAGAGCGAAAAAGATCGAGCTTGCCGACTTCGTCCGCAAGCAAAACATCGATGTGGGCCTACTAACCGACCCACCTTTCTGGTTGCCCGACTGCAATATCATCCGGCTTGATCGCATCAGGATGGAAGGGGGTGTAGCGATCATCGTGAAGAAATGGATCAAGTACCAGATCTTGCCGCATATACGCGTGGAGGTGGAAACGTCGACTGGAAGTATCCGGTTTATCGCTATTTACTGCCCTCGATAGTGTACTGTCAGCAATGAAGCGTCAATAAAGTTAAAGAATGACCATCGGAGTTAACCTGAACGCACGCCACGAGGCATGGAAGAATTATCAACGAAACCAGAACAGTCAGCTGTTGTTCGACCACTCCCAGCATGGTCTGTACACGATTCAGTCTCCGGATGAACATCTATCTGGCCGGAAATCCGTCCACGCTGGACTTTTTCCTGACGAACATCACATTGTCAAAGAAAATAACGCACAACGACCTCAGCTTCGATCACCAACCGGTGGTGGCGGAAGTCGGTGTCAGCGTGATTCTTGCTCCAACCTACCAATGAAAAGATTACCACCATGTAAACTGGGTACAGTTCGGCCGATTCGTGGACCGGAAAATCGTTGAAAATCCACCGCTCGACTCCGTCGATGACATCAACCGTGTGCTGGAGGGATTGCAACAAGCTATAACCATGGCAGACGAGGCGAGCGTCCGATAAGTTCCTGTGAGGGGCAAGTTTGTTGCCATAGATTCCCACACTCAAATTTTCATCCGATTACGAAATGTTCGTAGACGTCAGTTTCAGAGTACAGCTGATCTGGGTTAAATAAAAGTAGTGGCCGATCTGAACCGGCAGATTGCTTCCAGAATGGACTCGCTCCGAAACGAGAGTTTTGTACGTGTCATCCAAAATTTGGTTGATCGCTCGAGACCATTCTGGAAGGTAGCCAAAGTACTAAAGACGCATCTCAAAACCGTTTCTCCTCTGAAGGTTGTCGATTTGATTCTGCTAACTCCAGCGAAGAAAGCAAATGCGATCGGCAATCATATTGCCGCATCCGCGTTTGCTTGGCTGGAACATCCTAAGTCCGGTTTAAGGTCAGGTTGCACAATGCGTCAATAACTAAGATGCCTCCCCTCGTGTTGTGCCCTCGGAGGATAGGATTACTACCGAACAGATTAGCTCAGCGCTGGAGTACACTTAAAACTTGAAGGCTCTCGGGTTTCACGGGATCTTTAATTTGATCTTTAAAAAGCTTACTACCAAAGCCCACTTGCTCTTGTGTGCTATCTACAATAGATGCTTGGTACTGCACTACTTTCCAAACATCTGGAAAGAAGCCAAAATCATTCCGATCCACAAACTCGGGAAAGATCCAACATCGCCTTCAAGTTACAAACCAATAAGCTTCCTTTCAGCGCTGAGCAAATTCTTCGAGAATCTCATTCTTAATCGTTTGCTCAAATGTGTCGAGGAAAATAACATTCTTCTGCCGGAACAGTTTAGGTTCAGGAAGGGGCATTTCATCACTCATCAGCTAGTTCGGGTGATGAACAACATCCGAAGTAACAAAGCTGTATTCAAGTCTACAGCCATGGCTTTGTTAGACGTCGAAAAGGCATTTGAAAATGTCTGGCAGGACATTGTACAAACTTTGTGTGGGACATCTGTAGGACAACCTGTAACGAGTTAACCATAGCTCTTGGCTAACGAGATGACACACACACTAACGCGCTCATATAGTCAGGAGCAAACGAGGCCGCTCGTCTCCGTGCATCGGCCTTTTTCGATCACCGATAGTCTAGGAGGTAAGACGTGGTTTCTGTAGCTCTGGTATGTCGATTGATTCCCAGCAGCTCTCGGCAATTGCATCTCTTTGTAACTTCATCTTCCCACCACACCTTGTGAAAATCACCCGCAACTACCTCCAGCAAAGGTCGTTTAGGGTATCGTTGAACGGTTTTCTTTCAGACATGTTTTCGATCCCAGCAGGACTGCCACAAGGTAGCCTGCTGGGCCCGCTGCTGTATAAAGTTCTGTCCAGTTAGAATCCGGAATCACTTATTGTGTTGCAGCGGCACGGAAAGTGACAGCTGCAAGAATTCTTCTACAGCGGTTTGTTAAACTAAGCGCACACTTTTTATGGTATAAATTTCACGGTGTTTCGTGCAGTGAGTAAAAACTTATTCGAGATGGAAGTCGAGAGGAGAGAAAAAATTCTGCACACCCACGTTGATAATCCAACGTGTTCCGCAATAAAAATCGCAAAAACGTTGAAAATCGCCAAATCAACCGTGTATGATGTGCTCAAACGTGGCGCGAATGGAGCGAATGCCTCAAGGTAAGCGTCGTAGTGGAACATATGATCACTAGCTGAACCAGGTGTTGAGAACCGTTGGAGCAAACCCTGGACTATCAGATAATGCAATTGCACAAAAATACGCTGCTGCTCGCAGTACCGTTCAAAGACTTCATGTGCGAGCAGGATATCGTTCTTATCGAGCCAGCAAGCAACCAAACAGAACGTTGAAGCAAAGTTTCGTCACCAAAACTCGAGCTCGGAAATTGTACCAGTAGGTTGTGACGAAGTACCAAGGATGCCTGCTCATCGACGATGAAACCTACTTCAAAATGGATTTCGGACAGCTTCCTGGCCAAAAATTCTACATGGCGACGGCACGAGGAGATGTTCCTGCGAAGTTTAAGTTTGCTTTTATGGACAAATTTGCCAAAAAACTGATGATTTGGCAAGGGATATGCAGCTGCGGAGCAAAGACCAAAGTGTTCGTGACAAATAAGACGATGGACTCGAAGCTGCACAAGGAAAAATGCCTCAAAAACCGCGTACTACCTTTCATTAAAGCCCATAAAGGTCCCGTGAAGATTTGACTAGATTTGGCGAGTTGCCACTACAGCCGGGAAGTCATCTAGTAGTACCGCGATAATAACGTAGATTTCATCGATAAAAACATAAATCCACCCAACTGCCCGCAGTTCCGACCCATCGAGAGATTTTGGGCAATAATGAAGAGGAAGCTTAAGAAAAGTGCAAAGTGGCTCGGGACGCGACTCAGATGACCAAAATGTGGAACAAATGTGCCAAGGAAGTTGACTCCGGAGGTGTGCAGTTTGATGGGAGGAATTAAAGAAGAAAGTGTGAATTTTCATTAGAAACGAAGAGAAATGATTTGTATTGATATTGTTTCGTTGAAGTACAGTGAATTATCTTTGTCTTGAAGTTTTAAACTTATTTGTTAGTCAATCCGTTACCGAGATACAGATGATTTTATTATTCCGGATTCTAAATGGGCATAGCTTTATCATCTACACTTCTGACGTGCCTCCCCTTGGTGATGGTTGCGTGTTTTTCCTGTTGGCAGATCATACCGCAATAGCTGTCAAGGGAAGGATGCCTCGAAAAATAACGAAGAAACTTCAACAATGTCTTAACACCATTGCCGATTAACAAGGAAGTGGAAAATTAGAATCAATGCCTCTAAAACACAAGCAATTATGTTCCTCCTTCGGCAATTACCCAAACTGAACCCTTCTACAGATATCTTCTACTACAATGGAAACAAATTCGTCGGGGCACGGAACAAGTCGAGGAGTTTCTCAAGCTGTTCAAGGATGATAATCATTGTGAAACTGTCACCAGGGAAAGTTGGATTTCAGTGGCACTTTAACTCTCCGAGTGTGCCACACTTCGGTGGCCAATGGGAGGCAGCAGTTTGCTCAGCGAAAACCTACCTTCTAAAGGTTGTTGGATGAACACCAGTGTCATGTCACTGGAGGACATGAATACGCTGTTCACACAGGTGGAAGCATACCTCAATTCTCTCCCTCTCATCCCTCTGACTGATGATCCAACAATCTTCAGCCACTGAAACCTGCGTATTTTCTGGTCAGAGAATCACTGCAAGCATTTCTCGAACCTGACTTTACGGATATTTCGGATATTATTAATCGGTTCAACCAATGGTTGATAATCCAGCGAACATTACAGGACCTTTGAAAGCAGCATAGAGAATATTTATGCCAGTTTCAAGGTCAAAAGGTTGGAAACCAGCTATTCCCATCGGCATCGGAACGCTTGTAATGTTCAACGATGAGAATCAACCATCCATGTACTGGAAGATGGGGCGAATCATCAAGGTACACCTACGTAAAGACGTAATTTTGAGGGTTCGTCCAGTAGGGAAGATTTGCATACTGCCATTCCATGCCTTCTTCACGCTTTGTCTGCACTGCACCATTGATTGTCCGCAGCACCTTCTGTTCTTTGGTCCTCCTCGAGCAAAGTCCATGTTTTGAGGCGGTAGAGGACTACCGGTCGAAACAATGGCAACTTTATAAGGCGGTGAACTCTGTTAGTGCCCTTTTGATTTCAAAGAAGACTTTACGCCATAATGCGTTTTGCATCTCTCTGCGACTGTCGTTGTCTGGGGTCACCAATGATTTCTGATACATGAATTTGTCTACCACCTCGATTTCATCACCGTCAATTGGAACTCGGGAGGGGAGGCTTAAATGCTTTTCTCATGAACCTCTATTGCATGTATTTTGATTTCGACACGCTAACGTTAATTCTAATCCTACTAGCTTCAACCTTAAGTCCGATATATGTTTACAATTTCCTCTCAAAGTTTCGTGTTAATACATCAATGTCGTATGTGAAGTTAAAAAGTTGCACGGACTTTCTAAAAGCATATCATCTATCTCCGCTCTTCAAATAACACCTTCCATAAAGCATTCTTTAACAGTAAACAAGAAAGTCATTTACGGGAATATGTCAAAGAAACCACTTGATAAATTGAATAGAAATACCTTTTTTCATGTCTTTGACCATGGTGACGACTGGAAATAGCTGACAATGAGTTTGAAGTCAGCTGTCTTACTAGCAACACTTCAAACGACTGTATTTTATCCACCCAAAGTTTTAGGTATTGATTTTGGCTTTTATCGTTAGATGGAAAGTATTCTCAATATTCTCAAGCGGTTCCGTAGTTGCAAAAGTGTTGCTCGGGAGGTTTAACACAAATGTCGTGCTGGAGCTCTTGATCGGTAGCTAGGCTAAACGGTGTTGATGTTGATTAAGGGAAACCTAGGACTTTCGACTCGGGATGCAAGCAAAAATATTGTGCCAGTCGTTGTATTCATCTTCAGGCAGGTGACTGTTCATTCCGTGCTCCAATCAACAACACGGGACTATAAAGCAGAACATAGTGGCTAAAACACGCGTCCAAAACTTCTTTGACCGCGCTCTGACGAAGTACAGAGAATGCCATCTCATGGACGATGGGAACAGCCATTTCCAAACACTACACTGCACGAGCTACATTTTACCACGCTAGCGCGTGTATTAATTGCACTACTTTGACTTCGTGCTTCCAGACGGGAGATCGTAGTGTGCGGGGCGCGAAGCGAGACGTGAAAAAAAATTCTCTTGTCATTTTTGCTCCGTTTTGATTTTATTTTTATTTGTATTTTTTTTTATTTCGGTCATGGAGTGCTCTCCGGAGTGTGCTTCCGTTGATTATTACGGGAGTGCCAACCGACCACCATCATACTTCGTGCGTTGCCCCAACGGTTTCCTTGCTAATATTGTGTGTGCCTTACTCAATGCCTTGCGATGTAGATCAATCGTTTCTATGAAATCTAGCATGTGAAGTTTTTTGACAATGTTTCGACGTAATTGTCAACTGGACTTAATTCTGTGCTTCTAGTAAGATTATGAAGAAATTGCGCGATTAAACGAAACCGGTGTCTTCAGTCTTCAGCTGGAGGTTAAGGGCATTGCTCGATGCTAGTATCCTAATCGGGCTTTTTTTGGATCGGACACGTAATTAAATGGAATTCAGCTAAGTACTTTTTACTTTTTATATTAGAGTTTTAGCTCCCGTAACATTTGTTGTTCAGCGGGGGAAATTTCTTTAATCGTACATACATTTTTTGACCGTTTGGTTCAATCTAAAGCTATTTACAAACCCTGAATATGTGAATGTGTGAATGTAAGTGTGTGTGCGTGTGTGTGCATGTGTGTGTGAGAGAGTGTGTGCCTGTATGTGTATGTGTATGAGCGTATGACTCTGTGTCGGCGCGTCCTTCTTCTCTTTTCAGAAAGCGAGTAATGGCGCTATAACCATAAGCCATGAAAGGCTAGGACAAGAGTTAGTGCTCATGTCCCAACCGACAGTCAAGCTCTCACGCAAGAAAAGGTGCTAAACCCTTAGATTTGGAGCTTAGATACAAGTAGGAAACGCCTGTGTGGACAACAAAGGAGTGCATTAACTTTCTTAGCTTCGTCACTCCCAACATATATGCTAATATAAATATGCATATGCTTTCTCGCCAAGGAAAGCCTTCCGCCCAATCCCATCCACTTTCCAACTCCAGATGTCTATGAAGGTAGCATGAGTTCTCAGCATCTTCTTAAGTAGACATCTAATCAACAATTCCCTCCCATCCCTTGCTGATCATATGGACCTGGCCAGGTGTTGTGCAAAGAGATTGATGGATGAAGAGCCTGTCACATTCAAGGCAGCTCTTCTGGCGCTTCCATCGTCTCTACAACAGCCAACCCAGGATTGTGTATGGTCGGAAAATGCTATACTGCTATGCTATGCTACTTTGACTTCGTGCTTCCAGACGGTGCCATGCTTGTTAAACTCAATCAACGTCACCCAACAGCCAAGAAAACAAACCTTTTAGTCAAATTATCAAATCTTTAGAATCATCCGACGAGCATTACTCTATCCGTGGCAACCAGTGTCATACTGGGTGTATGTTGAGAGCTTTCTTGTGATCGTAACCACTCGGCTCGGGTATTTTACGAAAAATCAAACACGGTGTCAAAAGCAAAACACGAACTTCTACACTCGTGTCGCGTCCATTGTGTTGCGGGTTCATCTATAAGCACGAAACTAAAGTGGTAAATTACAGCCATATGGTGGTGTATTTGTATTCAAGTTCGACTCTCGTGCAGAACGGTCTGGTGTTTTTACCAAGGCTGGATTCGCGGACAAAATTATAACTGATTATGGACAAAGAACCAAGCTTTCCATCACCAACAAAGCGATAAACGAAAAACTGGATAAGCAATAGTTCCTGGAGATATTAATTCATTAAGGTTCAATTTTTGGCCAGATTTTGCCTACAGCCGGGAGGCGTTTCATTGGTATCGCGAAAATAAGGTTAATTTCGCTGACAGGATATCAAACCACAAAACTGGCCGCAACTCCGCTCATTCGGAAGGTACCCTTAAACTGAACAGACGACTCAGGATACTGCACAGATGGCTCGATGTGAAAAAAAATCGCACTGAGATTAACCAGTCTTCTGTGCAACAGATTTCAAAAAAGTCCTCGAGTGTATCTGAACGCTTTCAGGGAAAGGTATGCATTTTTTGTATGAAATTATGATAAAATACCTATATATTTTCTAAATGACAATCTTTTTTCTTCAAATTAGTCCCGAGAAAAACCCGATTTTATGTGTCTGGATTTTAAGTGGTCCTGACTTTGCCGGAAACATTTCGGATTCTTCAGGTTTGTTTTGTTTTAAATTTTGTTTCGTGATCTTGGCCACAACATAGATCACCAACGAGACAAACGTTATTGATTGGTGTTACAAGATCGTTTCTCTCGTTGGTGATCAAAGTTGTGTTCGAGCACACAATACAAAATTTGTTACAAAAAACCACAAATGAAACCATCATAAGTAGTACTGACCACCGTACTACTTCAAACAACTTTTCCTTGGTAAATGCTTAGACCCGTCCCACATTAACAATAACTGTAGGCGGTACGATCACATAATCTATAATATCGACCTAGGATGGCTTAACCGCCAGTAGTTTAAATACAGTCAAATGTTTAAGTCTTAGAGAGCCGCCTTCAAAATGTTTTTTCTTTACTTCGCATAGATTTCCATCGACACACGGTCATATTTACCAAGAATGTCAATGAAGTTCTTTGCATCAAAACATGTCCCTACTTAAATTAGATAATAAACTCTGCCCCAGTAATGCCCCCCTAAAAAGAACCCTTGAAACGCTCTTGAAATAATACGACGTGTACTGCAAGCACACCCCTCTGTAGTTTCAACTAACTGAACCCAACCGTACCAGACTCGCATTAGAAACAAATCCCGAAGACCAAGTGGCTCTCGGTTGTGTCCACCCCCTACTGGATGGTGTATGGCCGCCATCGGGTGTAGGTAGCATTCACGAAGCTTTTCCAGTTTTCCACCCGTCAGGGCCGTTCGCCATATTATCAATGGATCCGGTCCGATTCAAGAAATGAGGATAAACTATTGAGCTATGAGGAAAGTTTGTTGCCGCATTAAAAGAATTTCGACCGAGCAACTTTTCAACTCTTCGCCATGCCAAATTCCTGAACCAACACACCATTTGTACGTGCCACGCTAGTTCTTTATCCGGATACCGTAATCCAATTCGAATGGAGGCAAAGTAATGTACAAGCAATAGTTCAATAACTGCGATGTTTCAAAGCAGCCATCGAATGCACACATGGAAAAGAATTTTCGCTTACTTTAAGATTTTGTTTCCTTCAACGAGGGTGTTATCACACTCTACTGTAACTAAGACATGGGAATAAAGCTGCATGGGATTTGCTGCATCGTGAGTTTGCTGTTCAAGCAGTTTACTGCGCTGCCACAAAACTTTGCAGTACGATAGCAAGTTTCGTGCAATGGCTTAACATTTTTCCGTGGGATTTAGGTTTTGGTCGTTGTCGTCGTCGTCGTCGTCGTCGTCTTATCATGGAGGGTTGTGTGCTTGGACCGGCGGAGTCTTGATACTTGTGAGCACTTTATCCCCCTTTTTTCCGGATAAAAGAAAATTACGGCGAGTGGAACCATAAACTCCGCACACGCATATCTTGTTTGATTGTCAAGAAGGGGACGACGCTTGCATTAAATGGCATTTCAACTAGAGTGTGGTAAGCTGTAGAATCTAATTGTTCAAAGGATTTTTTGATGTTTATGTTTGTATTATGATAAGTTTAAGTTATTTTATGGTTCTATTATCAACAATGTGTCAAAAAACAGTGTGTACCCTCAAAAGTTGAAAAAGTTGCAAAAAATGCGCCACGCCAATTTTGCAATTTTTGCAATCACATCGAGAAAACTGCAGGTGTGTGTGTGTATGTGTACAATCTAACACCCACTGGCTGGCAATGGTATAATTGAAGAAATCTGTTTTCAACAATCATTCATGTGACTATTGGAAGCAGCTTTAATCCGGGAGCTAGAAAGTGATAGCTCTACTGCAGATCTAGCAACCTATTTCCGAATGTCTTGGAGAGTCCGAGGTTACTTTCACATACAATAAGTCCCACAGGTAAACATTACCGATATCATTTGGCTAAGGGCACTGCAACACACTTCCAGATATGGAAATGTTAAATTTTCAAACCAGGCACGTATTTAGTATTATTTGAAAATAGAATTAAGATGTAGGATGGTATATAGTTATAATCAGATAGATCTCACCCATGGCTGCCTTTTTAATGACACGATCTTGTTAATTCGGAAAAATAAAAAAATTGACGTTGATTCGTAATTGAGTTCTTGCACTCGCGACAAAATAAGCAAAAAAAATATCACAAAATTACCCAACAAAATTATCGTTGCTAAGCCGCCCGTTAGATATGTGGTGAATGCATCCGAAATTGTGCCAGCCCTTCACACGCGCATGCGCGTTGTCTTCGTTTATTGCTTCTGGTCAGCAAATGGCCTCTTTCAACATTACACCGGTCTTCTTCTTTTTTTCACTCCACATTCTGCCAATACTTTAAATCCCCGCTATGAGGCGACTCTATATAACTAAACTAAACTTAACTTCAAAACTGCTAATAACCATCGATTAATTCGCGACAAAGTGGAAAAACGCTCTAACTTAATCATTTATGTCTGGGTGTCAAAATACTACCACTAATTATCAAAACTAAGCTGATGTAACTCTACTTCCGGGTGCGGGGTGAAGCACAAAATAAAATAAAACGGGAAAATACTACCGACAATCACATATTTCGGGAGGGAATTGATTGTATTCACTATTTCTTACACAAAGCACGCGGAGATTTCATGATTTCATGATACGTAAAAATCAATGTTGCCCATCTTGCATTACAAAGCATTTTATGAATTTTCGGGCTTTTTTCATTAGGGCAAATCTAACATTGAGAGACTCTCTTTGATTACTTTCTCTGTCATTCATATTCCAATCACCTTAACGTTTTTCATTCTACTATTTGTAGAGTATGCTAGCCAGCACTTTTGAGAATTGATCGAAAACATGTATTCATTTTTCTTCATTGCTGTACCGCTTAGTGTCTGGACAATCGAAACAACCAAAGAATCGTTACTCAATTATCTACAACTTGTTTATTTAGTTGAGTGGTTACCACAAGGAGCTGCCAAACGATGATCATGGATTGAAGCTTGAAGACCAAAATGACCTAACCGGACTCCCATCAAACATTCATAAACAAATACACTTTTCCACGCACACATTGCTTTTTTTTCTAAGCAAAATTGATATGGTGCGTTTTGCTCACAGCCAACGTAGCATAATTTTTTTTCGATTTCCATCTTTTGGGCAGAAACATTACCCAAAAGTTATCTTTCAAATACCTTGGGGTCTGGTTTGATTCAAAGTGCACTTGGAATGCATTACGTATTTGAAGCGAAAATGCCAAAAAGGATCAACTTTCTTCGTTAAATTTATGGCACATGGTAGGGTGCTCATCCGAGAGACCTCATCACTCTTTATAAAATAAAAAAACAATTCTCTCTGCACTGAAAATCGAAGGTCGAACAAACTAATCTATTCGTTGTTTTCTGCAACGAAACTGATTTGTACTATTTATCAAGCTACCTTCGTAATTAATGGCACACGCGCAACTGCCAAAAGAACGACGCATTTGTTGACACAGAAAGAACACTCGTGCATTGTACGAAAACAACACAAAGAGGTAGGGAACGTCCATTAATTATGTCACGCAAAAAGTGACTTTTTATAAGCCACCCCCCACCACCCCTCCTTGTCACGTTTTTTGTATGGACCATCAAACTTTTGAATATGGATTGTTACGTTTGTGCCAAACAATGAAATGAAGTAGTACCTGGACAAGATGGATATTGTAATGGGGAAGCATCAGTCGAGACCGGCCGTGTCTGAGCAGGTAAAAGGAGATGCTGAAGGTGCTGGCGAAAAACATATTTCCGACGAAGCGCGACTTCGTAGTCATAATGGATTACGAGACCTACTTGACGGTGGACGGCAACGACCGGCAGGGGAC